>JADRCH010000030.1:12786094-12842142 GCA_019843965.1 Rhynchomys soricoides
GAGAGAGAGAGAGAGAGAGAGAGAGAGAGAGAGAGAGAGAGAGAGAGGAGGGAGGAAGGAGGGAAGAAGGAAGGAAGGAAGGAAGGAAGGAAGGAAGGAAGAAAGGAAGGGAAGGAATGAAAACAGGAAGGAAACATTGCATTTAAGATTCTTTGAATGTCTACATTATTTTAATATGTATTTGGATAATTAGAACACAGATCCACTATAACAGCACCATAATCCTATGGTCTCATGACAGAGTTCTAGTTACTACGCCATAGTCACATATGTCTTGTGTTCTCCCTGCACTGTTTGCTATTCTATTACCTATATTGTTAAGCATATCATAGATGATAATGGCTCTTCTTTCTTTACAAGAAGACCTTCTGTTTCTGCTTCCCTTGCACTTCCCTTTATATTTTTCCTGAGCTTCAGATGCTGAGCTGCATTCCTCCTTATCTTGTTTCTTTGGACAGATGAAGGTACTCTGCCCCCTTGTGCCTCCCTGAGAAATCAACCAGTGTATGAGCCCAAGTGAGGGGTTAAAGACAACCACTTAGCACTGACAACAAGCTAGAACCCAGGCTTAGCTCTGTGATTTACAAAGGTTTTGACTCTTGTTCTCATGGCCCCCATTAGATTTCTCAATTGTTTCATAACTTACTCAGAAACAAAAGGCAAGCTCGGTTGCTATTTTATGCCATCCTCACAGAGATGTCCAGAAGAGTACCTTGAAAAGATTGTACAATCACTGAAGTAGCAAAGAGTAGCATCATCTCCCAACACTGACTGAACAAGATGCCCAAGAAATAAGGCAAACATAAAGCCCTGCCCAGAAAGAAAAATGGTCATTTTATACTTAACTGAGCAGCCCAAATACACATGCCAGACCTGTGCCTCCAGCCTGAATAAGACTCAGCAGCTTATTGCGAGGCTCTGACATGAGTTCCAAGGTTTTTTTTAAATAGAAGTGAAATTAGAGAGAAGGCCAGGAGACTCCCTGGAGCACTTTTAGCTATAGATGGAGAAGACCTACTTTTGCTGTGTGATTTTTCATGCCTGTCAACTGGAGCAGTGTGTCTGGGCTCTGGATGTGAGTCTCTCAATAGAAAGACACTATAGGAGACTGCTAAGGATGATCGAATTGGCAAGAATGTGAGAGTATCTGAAGAATTGCTGTTGAAGCTTGTCAGGGAACAAGGTCATGGTAAGGTCCCTACAGAAGAGCTCCAAATAAATCATTGAAGACCTTCTCCAGTGCTTACACTGGCAGAAGTGTTTACCTGGAAAAGTCTGTGACAGCTTCTGAAATGGGCCTTCATGTCTTGTTTTTCTCTCATCTCTTGTTGTTCCCATTACAGATCTTTGCCTGACTTGAGGCAGAAAGCAGAGCCCATAGGAGAACAATTTGAACATGAATCATAAAGAAAAAAAAAATTAAATGAAACCACTCCACTCCCTGAACTTCTGACCTGGGATTGAGTCGAGAGAAGAAGAAAATAGACTTGAATATGTGGTTCTTTCTGCTCAAAAAGTTCAGAGGAAAGCACAAACTGAAACACTTAAACTGCCTTCTGTTTTACAAGATAAATATGTATCCAAATATTACTGAATTTTTCTCTGTAACTTAGAATAGTTTATTAATACTGAGAACGACAGTTAAGCTCACTGCAAACCACTTGAGTAGAAAGAAGAAATAAAGATAGCACTACAATCCACAAAAATTAGCTTATTCTGTCTTCTGAAAATCATGTAAGGAAAATTTAATCTCTGTTCAATAAACTCAACAAAGGCAGAACTGCGTCAGCTTGACAGCTATATATTCAATGCTTTATATGATTCAAAACTGCAGACAGTTAGCTAATAGAACACTGTTAGAGTGAAGTAACCACTCGGTCTCTTGAATGCTGCAGGGATAACAAAACCCTTTCCCTTTACACCCCATATTTCCTCAAAACCCCGTATTTTTGACAAAGTACAGTAGGGTTTCTCTAACCTAATGACTGCTTCTCATATCTACTTTTACCCTTAATAACCAATTTCGTCTCTGTTTGTTGTGTGCTTCCTATGACACTGATGTTAACTCATCACAGCATTTTAACTCCATAGTACCATTTAATACAAAGCCATATGACTTCTGAAAAGGTCTAAAATAAATCTCCCTAAGTACACAACATATCTGACTATATGCATTTTTATACCCTAATTTTTATTGTAGTGCTTATGATCAATAAAGATGCTTGCTCAGAAATGGAATAAATTTTGTACACTATTAATATTTAACGTCCTGAGCTACTACCTCTTTTTTTTTTGGAGAATGTATTTATTTATTTAATTTTATTTATTTATCTAATTTTATTTTAGTTTTACTTATTCACTTTACATCCTATTCACTGCTCCCCCACAGTTATCCCCTTCCCACAATCTTTTTCCCCTCCCCCCTTCCCTTCTCTGAGAATGTGGGGCCTCCCATGGGTATCGCCCAACCCTGGCCCATCAAGTCTCTGTGGCACATTCTCTCTCACTGAGGCCAGACAAGGCAACCCAGCTAGAAGAACATATCGCATGTACAGGCAAAAGCTTTTGGGATAGCCCCCACTATATTTGTTTGAGACTCACATGAAGATCCAGCTGCACATCTGCTACATATGTTTGAGGAGGCCTAGGTCCAGCCATGTGTGTTCTTTGTCTGGTGTTTCCATCTCAGAGAGAGAGCCCCAAGGGTACACGTTGTTTGCAAGCACCAATCCCTGAAACTATTAATGATACTTACTCTGTTGTACTTGCAGCCAGGAGTCTAGCATAGTTGTCCTCTGAGAGGCTCCATCCACCAGCTGACTCAGACAGATGCAGACACTTACAGTCAAATAGTGAATAAAACTTGGAGACTCTTATAGAAGAATAGGAGGAAGGACTAAGGGTCCCAAGGGTATAGGGACTCCGTAGAAAGACTACTCTTACCTAAATAAAATTCTTTTGTACTTTCTTAGTTTGGGTTAATAACAATGAAGAAAGTGAAATCATTCTGACTTATAGAAATTTTAGAGAAATTATTCTTTTGTATTTATAAATAAAGCTGTTTCCTAACTTCTTGCTGTTAAACACACATTCAGAGAAAATATTTGCAAAATTTGGATCATAATTTTCAAAGAATCTGAATAGGGTCTCTGTACATGGTAAAATGAACTCCTATCACAAATGTTTAAGGGGCATAATTCAAGGTAAATAATAATTCAGTGCTGGAGAGTGGGTACTGGAGATCACCACCAAAACCAAAACAGATACCACCTGCTTGTCACTCACAGACATCTGAAATTAAGAGTGTCGCTATATTCTAAACCCATACTTAGCCTTCAAATCATGTCAATAGTTCATAACCTTACTAAATTTCATAATCTTCCTCAGAAGTCATGATTATTCTTTATCTCAGTTCCCTCTTCTGTAAAATGGGCTTACTATGTGCTTTTGCTACAATGAGAGTTAAAAGGCGTGCTTCCCAGGTACGTATTACAGTATAAATCTTCAAACAATTTATCATTTCAGACAAAAGCTATTTTCCTGATTTCACAGAGATTTTATTTTACTGCGGAACACCCAAGAAGCAAATAGAATATCACATTACAGTCACCCAGCATGACTCTTCTTGACAAACTCAGTGTAAACTTTCCACCTACCTTTCAATTAGACATCTTTTTTATGTCCTACTTTATGAGTTGTTACAAAGTAACCAGAAATTATAACTCAAGACTATATTTTGTCTTCTGTTGCAAAACATGTTATATGCCTTTAATATTAAGAAAAACAGTAGTGGCTGTGAGTTTGGTTCTGTCTCTCATCTCATTTATAAGCCTCTAAGACACTATAACTACATCCTAAAGAGTACACATTTTCAACAAGCGATGGTTGTGATAGTAAAGCAATTACTTTTCTGATTCTGGAAAATGACCCTTTACATTTTTATCACAATTATTAGTAAATTGTGAATGATAAGGGAGAACAAGGAAGATATGTGCCATGGTTTGTGGTGGGGGAAGTCAGAGGGCAATGTTTATGGAATTGGCTCTCCTTTTTACTTAAATGGGTTCTGAAAATCAAACTCAGGTCATCAAGCAGGTACTTCTACCCACTGGTCAACCTTGCTGATGCTTATTTGAATTCTTATACTTCATTACTCTACTCAGCAAATTGGGCATAGTAACATCTAACTCACAGAATTATTGGCTATAAAAATTTAATATGTCTGTAATTATATATGCAAATATCAGTAGACCTCTACATGTTTCCTGTTTATTTTCTTCTTCTCTTTTTTCTTTTCTTTTATTGGATATTTTCTTTATTTACATTTCACATATTATCCCCTTTCCAGGTTTCCCCTCTGGAAACCCCCTATCCCATTCCCCTTCCCCCTGCTTCTATGAGAGTGTTCCCCCACCCACCCACCCACTCCCACCTCCCCACCCTGACATTCCCCTACACTGGGGCATCAAGCCTTCACAGGACAAGGTCCTCTCCTCCCATTGATGCCCAACAAGGCCATCCTCTGCTACATGTATGGCTGGAACTATGGGTCACTCCATGTGTACTCCTTAGTTGGTCGTTTAGTCCCCGAGAGCCCTGGAAGAGCTGGTTGGTTGACATTGTTATTCATCCTATGGGGTTGCAAACCCCTTCAGGTCCTTCAATCCTTTATCTAACTTCCTCATTGGGAGCCCCATGCTCAATCTAATGGTTGGCACCTCTGTATTTATCAGGCTTTGTCAGAGCCTATCAGGAAAGAGTGATATCAGGATTCTGTCAGCAAGTACTTCTTGGCTCAGCAATAATGTCTGGGTGGATGTATATGGGATAGATCCCCAGGTGGGGCAGTCTTCGGATAGCCTTTCCTTCAGTCTCTGCTACAGACTTTGTCTCTGTATTTTCTCTCATGAGTATTTTGTTCCCCCTTCTAAGAAGGACCGAAGCATCTACCTCACACCAATTAGAATGGCTAAGATCAAAAACTCACATGATAGCAGATGCTGACAAGAATGTGGAGAAAGAGGAACACTCCTACATTGTTGGTGGGATTGCAAGTTGGTTCAACCACTCTGGAAACCAGTCTGGTGATTCCTCAGAAAATTGGACATAGTGCTACCCAAGGACCCAGCTATATCACTCCTGAGCATGTACTCAGAAGATGCTCCAACATATAACAAAGACAAATGTTCCACTATGTTCATAGCATCCTTATTTATAATAGCCAGAAGCTGGTAACAACCCAGATGTCCTTCAACAAAGTAATGGATATAGAAAATGTGGTACACAGTGGAGTACTACTCAGTTATTAAAAACAATGACTTCATGAAATTCTTAGGCAAATGGATGGAATTAGAAAATATCATCCTAAGTGAGGTAACTCAGCCACAAAAGAGAACACATAGTTTGTTTAATACACACACACACACACACACACACACACACACATAGAAGTAATTGCTTAATGTATAATAGCTTCATTTCTAGTAAGCCGTATGTTGGTCACAATGAAACATGTTTGGAATATAATAACTCCTCATAAAGATGAAATAAAAAATGGTTACATTATAAGATGGATTACATACCAATCAAGTTTAAACTTTGAATTACTACTTTGTAATTAATTAAGGAAATACATATACTTAAGTAATATATATCTATATGTAAGATAAATATTTATATAGCATATATTGTTAGGTAGTTCACTGAGATTTCACTGAGATTCTCTTGTCTCTTACTCCTGAGTTCTGTGATTATATGTGAGTACCACATGCTTCTTGCTTGCAGTATACTTATTATGGATAAATCAGGCCACATCACGTATCCCGTTTTCTTCAGTTCTGAATCCAGCTCCTTTATATGTGCAGATGACTAGGAACAATGAAAATTTATCAAGCCACTGGGTCATTAATTACAAGTATCTAATACATATTATGGGCCACTCATTCAGGTGTTTCTGTGGATAAGACTTCACAAACATTAGATTCTTTATCAGGAAAGTTGATGACTCAAAATAGTTAACTGAATAGAATGTTAGAAGATTAAGAAATAATGTTATGGAAAATATAAACAAAAGCTGATACAGTGAGACCAGGTGAGGTTATCTTTATAAGACTTTAGAATAGATAGACATGATTAAAAGTGGGAGACTTGGACTAAGAATAGCAAGGAGTGAGGAGCAAGCAATTGGCATTTTCCTATGAAAAAGCATTTTATGTTTTGGAAATGAACAATGAAAAATCTAGAAAGAAAATGTGTTTAGCATCTCAGAAATAGGAATATGATGAAACGGCATCAAAAGGCAGCCTCTGGGTTACTGAGAAAACCGAGAAAGGGGGAGAAAGCAAACCTCACTGGGTTGTGAGCTTAAGTGAGGACTTCACATTCTTCCCTCTGAAACTTGGGGAAGTTAAGTTAAGGTGTAACACATCTGAACCCAGTTGAACTGAGGTTCTGTCTCTGGCACAGGAAGAGGCAGGAAGGAATTGTGGAGACTGTAGCTATTGTGTTAAAATCGTGGCTCGCATCTGAACAGACCACACCAGGCCAATACAGATCCAAGTGGAGTTTATTGTGAGAGAAGAGGGCAAGGTGGGGATCAGAGGGGTCGGCCTTTTATTTGGATTGTGAAGTAGCCACTCGTAGGTAAAGGTGGGAGGTGAGCCAAGTGGATTCTGGGAATGTATGGCATTTGCCATGGCAACAGATGTGTGGGTCCCTGTCGCCTATGTGCGATGTCACTAGGTTAGGAGACAATCTGTCGTGCTGGTTCCTGATACCAACATTAGTCATCATCCCACTGAGTGACAATGGACCCTGCCAACTTACAAATCCTATGAATTGTTACAAAATGAGTTATTTTTAAAATTTCTCTTAATTTTTGAGAATTTAATCTACACATATGGTAAAACATAATATCTACTCATCATTTTCGCTTTCCACTCCTCTCATACTTTTCCACCATACATTTCTCCCAAGTTGACATCTTTTACTTTTTTTATACACCACTAGGTCCAGTTAGTGCTACTCATATGTATGTGGGTATGGGGCTAGACACTGTTCAGGAAAAATGCATGATTTCCTACATCCTCAGTAGAGCACAATTCTCCCTTCCATGGAAAACTTCTACTGCCAAATAACTCCTCAGTGGGGAGTGAAACCTAGAGATCATCAGTCTTATCTATGCCAGGGTTTGATTGATCTTATCTTGTGTAAGTATTTTGCAAGTAAGAAGAGCTGAAGTGAGCTCATCACTGTGCTATGCACTTCATGTACAGAAGACAGCAAGTCACAGCAATAGTCTCCATCCTGTAGCTCTTATATTCTTTCTGCTTCCTTTTCCTCGTGTTTCCTAATTGTGATTATGGTGGGATTAATATGGATGTTCCATGTGGGACTAGTCACTCACTCACCCACTTATTCTCAGCACTCTGGCCAGTTATGCATCTTTCCAATTGATTACGATCAACTCCAAAATGAAATTTTTCTGAACAAGGTTGAGGCCAGCACTGGTCCCTGGATTATAAACACAAATATTAGAAAAAAATCAACAACATGGCTACTTAGCAAAACAATAATAGCAGGTTCTATCCTGGGGTAGGTGGTGCCCAGCCAACAACTTTTAGCTAGAATTACAATATGTGTTGGCTATTTTTATGCACACTTGACATAGCTAGAATCATCTACAAAGAGGGAATGACAATTGAGAAAATGTTTCCTTGGACTTGCCTATAGGACAAGTTTTGGTTGATGATTGCTGTTGAGTGACATAGCTCACTGCAGGTGATGTCAACCCTGAGCATGTAATCCTTTGGGTTCCTGACCTGTTTGAGTTCCTGCCCTGACTTCCCTTCATGATGGACTGTGATGTGGATCTGAAAGCTGAAACAAATTCTTCTTTCTTCAAGTTTCTTTTGCTCATGGTATTTTATCACTGCAATAAAAACCCTAAGACCTGGGACAGTCGCTAGGACTTGGATAAGTGTGGCATTTGTGTAAGCATCTCTCAGAGCCAACAGCTCCTTTAACTTCATGACATTCTTCTTCATCTTCAGAGCCCAGTTTGTGCTGAACATTATTCAGGCCATCAGCTTGTCCCATTCCTTGTGACAGTGACAACTCGCTGTCCCCTCCACCACCCAAGACCCTGAGTAGACCTCTGCCTACTTGCAGGCCATGATCCTCTTGGGTGGGAATGCTCTAGCTGCCAGGAGACCCCTCCCTCTCTCTGGGCAACTGGAGGAGAGGGATAGGCTCTGTTGTATGACAGGCCTTATCCCCAGCCACAGGATAGCTGGGACAGATCTGTGCCTTAAAGAGACCTGTACTTCTTCCCCATACCTTCTGCCTTCCGAGGGCAGCTATGGCCTCGCCAGGAGAGCCAAGCTGAGTCTTAGAATGTCCACAACACCTCTGATGACATTGGACTCAACATTCTTCCTTGTGACCTGATGCTACCAGCCAAGTCACTGAGTCCCCAGGCCTCCCCACAGGGCCATGTCCCTTGTGTGCCAATATCATGCCAAACTGTCTGGGCACCTGGCCTCTACCCCATCTCAGAGTGTCATGGTGATGGAGTCAAGTGGCTGTCATAGGTGACAACGTAGAGCCATCTGCAGCTCTTCCCTACTCACCCCTGGGTGTGTGTGCCCACATGCCATAGTTGGTTTCGTTATATGAGAATATTCTGGAAATAAATTCTCTTTCTAAGGGGGAAAAAAAAAACCCAACAACCCTATGACACAATAACAGGCATAAAATTCTCTCTCATGAAATAAACCCCAAATACAATGAGAAATTGCTTCCTTATCCCCATAACAGTCCTGCAACTCACCAATGAATAGGAGGTACGTATTCTTATGGTGAGCATGTTGTCCCAAATTAGATCATAACAACTGAGAATAAAAAGCCAACTAAGAGAAGGTGGAAAGAGGTTCTGTAGTTAGGAACACTTGATGTTTTTGCAGAGGTCACAGGTTTAATTCCTAGCAACAACATGTGGTGGCTCATAGCTGTCTTCAATATAATGCATTTTTCTGGCTTTCATAGGCATTGAATTCATATGTTTCAGGTATTTACATATAGGTAAAATAATCATATGCATACAATAAAAGTAAATAAATCTTCAAGAAAATAGCAAACTGTGGGAATGAAAGCATACATAATTTATGTTTGGAGTACAGTTTGTTGGCATGTCATACACAATTTGATGTGTCTACTAGAAATCAAAGGGATATGTGAGGTTGGCAGCTATCTATTGTACAAGGAACTGCAGGTTCATGTGCTCCATACTGGAAATGAACATCTAGGAATTTCTGTGAGCATGAATTGATTTAGTCATGACTAGATAAACTCACCAAAGAAGGGAATGTAGGCAGATAGAAAAAAAGTTATAAACAAAGTTTAGCCCATAAAGTATTAAGAGATCAGAGAAAAAAGGAAGGATGATCTAGGGAGGGTCAGGAAAGTCTAGTGAATAAGAACAATCCAGGCACATAGAAGGTTGTGGCTTCTGAAGTTTTTCCTAACAAAGTAACATTAATTAGTTGGCCTAAAACAACATCAATATACTTGTTCACATTTTTGGAGGCTAGATTCCAACATCACTATGTCAGCACATCCATGTTTGTTCCAAAGGTACTAAAGAAATATTCTTCCACTCTTCTTTCCATCTCTGGTGGTGTTCTTCTCATTCATAAGGAGACTCTCCATTACTCATTCCTTGAGGTAATGTAATTTAACTACAATCATAGGTCTGTAGGCACGAAGAGCTGATGGGAAGAGGCTTTTAAAGGACATGGGGTCCATTTCTACCAATGCCTTGCAGTCATTCTTGAATTCTTAAAGAGAAACAATTCAGAGACTGCTGTCCTGGAGACTTCAGAATCTATACCAGAAAGCACATACTTTATGTGACAGACAGGAGACATTTCTATCTCAGGTAGCTAAGGGGTGATAATAGCTCACAATCAGATTCAGATTTGATTCTTCAGGAGTTCCTATATTAGGAAATTAACCATGCCATTTTCCACATCTTAGATTGAAGATAAAATACTGATTAACAGAAAAGTCTTCAGTAAATTTCCTAGATTAAAATCAGAGATCGTTTTCTTAGACAATAATAGTATATTCAATAACTAAAGCACTAATAGGTTCCCATGAACAGAGAAATTAACTACTTTTCTAAATAATCAATGGACAAAACAAAGACAGCAAAAAAGAGTTCAGAAAATATTTTCAAATCAGTAATAATACAAATACTATACATTAAAACCTATGTGATAAACTTTAATAATATTTAAAAGTACCTCATAATGTAAAAACTTTTATTGTAAATTAAATCATAAGGCAAAAATGAATTTGAAGACATTAGAATAGTAGAGCATGATAAAGTCAAAGAAAAGAAGGAAAAGAATAAAGAGGAAAGCAGAAATTATGAAACTAAGAAAAAGATGTAAAGAATGAACAGAAAAAGAACCATAAGGGATTAAGGATACTTTACTTTTCTGAAAGGCAATATTCTAAAATTTCTCTTATTTTTTTATTCTCAAGTATGATTCTTAAATTTTAAAGTATCATAAAACTGTATGTGTATGTTTTAACATTTGCTTGTTATGAAACTCTCATCACCAATCCTGATTGATATGTCTACTGTATACAAAAAGACAGACCACAGAAATACAGAAGTATTTCCTATGATTAGCAGCATATCTATGAATGGTGAGAGAAAACAAACACAAAACATATAGATTTTGAAATTGCAAATAAATGTTTGCAAGTAGATGAACTTGGAGATGATGAAGTATGCTGCTTCTGTCAATACACACATGCAGGAAACCCTGTCTTTATCATTGAATCAAAGTTTCCTGTAAACTGAAGAACAGAGATTGCTCTCAATAATCACAGCTCTGTAACATTCTTACAATCAGAAGCAGCACATTAAACAAGACAAACAGAGGTAGAAAGTGGAGATGAGTAAAAAAGCTGATAGTCATAAGAAATATGATTTTGTATTTTAAAACTCAATTATCCATGGCATTTATGAATTGATTATGAAGACAAAATAAGCATATTTTAATGTCTTAAAAGCTAATATTATAGATGTCACTTAGAAAACCATGCATGATTTCAGATCTTAAGGACTAAGTCTAACAACAAACTCATAAGACATTTCTAAAAATGTATAAAACTCCGAGAGAAATGATACACATGCTTCTGAGAAAGAAAACGACTTGAGATTGTGGTATGGCATTGTCTTTATGATGAATAAAAAATTTAAAATCCCAACTGAGATTTTACAGTGAAGTTAGTATTTACTCAGTGTAAAGCAAAGATGAAGACAGGTTTCACTGAGCACTGTGGCTACAGAAAGATGCAATAGTAATGGAGAAAAGAGAAGAATTCACTGTAGAATCTAGAAAAAAAGCTTCTAGTTTCCCTCTGCTCCTGGAACTGATCCTGTGCCACAGAGCTCCATATACAAATACCACTGGGAGAAAGCTGACCTCCTAGGATGGCTGACACACCTATGAACACAGGTAATAACAGCACTTCGATTAAATACCTGACCTAAGAGGAACCCACTCAGAGCCATCAGGACACTGGAATGAAGGAACAGCCAGGGACAGGACCCTTCTGGTTTTTGTCTGCGCCTGAAGCTGACTATGTGCCATAGCTATCAATACCCAAATCTCTCTAAGAGAGAACTGGTCTCCCAGGAATACTGAAACACAGGCTTGCAGGAGGGACAAGCTACAGTCAGAGTCAGCAATAACAGCAAACACCAGAGATAACCAGATGGCCAGTGGCAAGGGGAAGAAAGTAAGCAACAGAAACCAAGGCGACTTTGAATCATCAGAACCAAGTTCTCTTACAACAGTGAGCCTCTGATAGCCCAAAACACCAGAAAAGCATGACTCTAGTTAAAATCACATCTCATGATGATGGTAGAGGACTTTGAGAAGGACATAAGTAACTCCCTTTAAGAAATACAGGAGAGCACAGGCAAACAGGTAGAAGCCTTTAAAGAAGAAACATAAAAATATCTTAAAGAATTACAGAAAACCACAACCAAACAGGTGAGGAAATGAACAAAACCATCCAGGATCTAAAAATGGAAATAGAAACAATAAAGAAATCACAAAGGGAGACAACCCTGAAGATAGAAAACCTAAAAAAGAGATCTGGAGTCATTGATGCAAGCATCACTAACAGAATACAAGAGATAGAAGAGAGAATTTCAGGTGCAGAAAATACCATTGAAAACATTGACATAACAGTCAAAGAAAATGCAAAGTGCAAAAGACTCCTAACAATGAGAAGACCAAAGCTATGGAAAATAGGTATAGAAGAGAGTGTAGATTCCCAACTCATAGGGCCAGCAAACATCTTCAACAAAATTATAGAAGAAAACTTCCCTAACTTAAAGAAAGAGATGACCATAAACATAAAAGAAGCCAACAGAACTCCAAATAGATTGGACCAGAAAAGAAATTCCGCCTGTCACATAATAGTCAAAACACCAAATGCACAAAACCAAGAAAAATATTAAAAGCAGTAAGGGAATATGGTCAAATAACATATAAAGACAGACCTATAAGAATTACACCAGACTTCTCACCAGAGACTATGAAAGCTAGAAGATCCTGGGCAGATGTGATATAGATCCTACAAGAAGACAAATGCCAGCCAAGGCTTCTATACACAGTAAAACTCTAAATTACCATAGATGTAGAGAATAAGATATTCCATGACAAAACCAAATTTGCACAATTATCTTTCCACAAATCCAGCCCTACAATGGATAATAAATGAAAAACACCCACCAAGAACAGAAAGTATACCCTAGAAAAAGCAAGAAAGTAATCTTTCAACAAACCCAAAAGAAGATAGCCAAGTAAACATAAAAATAACATCAAAGATAACAGGAAGCAACAATCACTATTGCTTAAAATCTCTTAACATCTATGGACTCAATTCCCCCAATAAAAAGACATAGACTAACAGACTGGATGCATAAACAGGACCCAACATTTTACTGCATACAGGAAATGCACCTCAGAGTAAAGGGATGGAAAACAATTTTTCAAACAAATGGTCGCAAGAAACAAACTGTAGTAGCCATTCTAATATCAAATAAAATCAAACTTTCAACCAAAAGTTATCAAAAAAGATAAGGAAGGACACTTCATACACATCAAAGAAAAAATCTACCAAGAAGAACTCTCAATTCTGAACATCTATGCTGCAAATGCAAGGGCACCCACATTGTTAAAAGAAACTTTACTAAAGCTCAGAGCACATATTGCACCTCACACAATAATAGTGGGAGATTCTCATCAATGGACAGATCATAGAAACAATCTAAAGAGAGACACAGTGAAACTAACAGAAGTTATGGACCAAATGGATTTAACAGCTATCTATAGAACATTTCATCCTAAATCAAAAGAATATATTTTCTTCTCAGCACCTCAAGGTACCATCTCCAAAATTGACCATATAATCGGTAAAAAAAAAAAAAAAAACCTCAACAGATAGAAGAAGATTGAAATAATCCCAAGCATCCTTTCAGATCGCTACAGATTAAGGTTGGTCTTCAACACCAACCAAAAGTACAGAAAGCCCACATACACCTGGAAGCTGAACAATGCTCTACTCAGTGATAATTTGGTCAAGGAAGAAATAAAAAAATAAATTAAAGACGTTTTAGAATTTAATGAAAATGGAATTACAACATACTCCAAATTATGAGACACAAAGAAAACAGTGCTAAGAGGAAAACTCATAGCTCTGAGTGCCTCTAAAATGTAACTGGAGAGAGCATATGCTAGCAGCTTAACATTACAACTGAAAGTTCTAGAACAAAAAGAAGCAAATACACCCAAGAGGAGATAGCCA
Organism: Rhynchomys soricoides; assembly: GCA_019843965.1. Lineage (NCBI taxonomy): Eukaryota > Metazoa > Chordata > Mammalia > Rodentia > Muridae > Rhynchomys > Rhynchomys soricoides. Next base: position 12,799,991 of record JADRCH010000030.1, read on the forward strand.
GGAAATAGCCAAACTCAGTGCTTAAATCAACCAAGTAGAAACAAAAAGAACTATAAAAAGAATCAACAAAACCAGGAGCTAGTTCTTTGAGAAAATCAACAAGATAGATAAACCCTTACCCAGACTAACCAGAGGGCACAGAGACAATATCAAAATTAACAAAATCAGAAATGAAAAGGTAGACATAGCAACAGAAAGTGAGGAAATTTAAAAAATCGTCAGATCCTACTACAAAAGCCTATACTCAGCAAAACTGGAAAATCTGGGTGAAATAGACAATTTTCTATACAGATACCAGGTAACAAAGTTAAACCAAGATCAGATAAACCATCAAAACAGTCCCATAACACCTAAGGAAATAGAAGAATTAAATTATAAGTCTCCCAACCAAAAAAAACCAGGAGCAGATGGGTTTAGTGCAGAATTCTATCAAACCTTCAAAGAAGACCTAATACCAATACTCTTCAAACTATTCCACAAAATAGATACAGAAGGAACAATACCCAATGTTTTCTATGAAGCAACAGTTAAGCTGATACCAAAACTACACAAAGACCCAACAAACAAAGAGAACTTGATACCAATTTCCCTTATGAATATCAATGAAAAATACTCATTAAAATTCTCACAAACAGAATCCAAGAGCCCATCAAAATCATCATTCAGCAAGATCAAGTGGGCTTCATCCCAGGGATGCAGGGATGGTGCAATATATGGAAATCCATCAATGTAATCCATTACATAAAAAATCTCAAAGAAAAAAAACATGATCATTTCTTTAGATGCTGAAAAATGCATTTGACAAAATTCAGCATCCCTTCATGCTAAAACTCCTGGAAAGATCAGAAATTCAAGGCCCATGCCTAAACATAGTAAAAGCAAACCAGTAGCCAACATCAAATTAAATGGAGAGAAACTTGAAGCAATCCTACTAAAATCAGGGACTAGACAAGGTTGTCCTCTCCCTCCCTATCTATTCAATATAGTACTTGAAGTTCTGATCAGAACAATTAGATAACAAATGGAGGTGAAAAGGGATACAAATTGGAAAGAAGTCAAAATATCACTATTTGCAGATGATATGGTAGTATACTTAAGTGACTTCCAAAACTCCACCAGAGAACACTTAAAGCTGATAAACAACTTCAGCAAAGTGGCTGGATATAACATTAACTCAAACAAATCAGTAGCCTTCCTATATGCAAAGGATAAGCAAGTTGAAAAAGAAATTAGGGAAATGACACCCTTCACAATAGTCACAAGCAATATAAAATATCTTCGTGTGATTCTAACCAAACAAGTGAATGATCTGTGCAACAAGAACTTCAAGTCTCTGAAGAAAGACATTGAAGACCTCAGAAGATGGAAAGATCTCCCATATTTTTGGATTGACTGGTTTAATATAGTAAAAATTGCCTTCTTGTGGAAAGCAATCCCCATCAAAATTCCAGCACAATTCTTCATAGAGTCAAAAAGAGCAACACTCAAATTCATTTGGAAAAAGAAAACACAAAAACCAGGAATTGCAAGCTGGTACAACTTCTTTGGAAATCAGTCTGGTTGCTCCTCAGATAATTGGAAATAGCACTACCTGGAGACCCAGCTATACCACTCCTGGACATATACCCAGAAGGTGCTCCAACATGCAATAAAGACACATACTCCCCTATGTTCATAGCAGCCATATTTATAATAGCCAGAAACTGGAAACAACCCAGATGTCCCTCAACAGAGGAATGCATACAGAAAATGTGGTGCATTAACACAATGGAATACTACTCAGCTATTAAAAACAATGACTTCATGAAATTCACAGGCAAATGTATGAAACTCGAAAATATCATCTTGAGTTAGGTAACTCAGTCACAAAAGAACACACTAAGTACATACTCACTGATCAGTAGATATTACCCCAAAAATTCGGAATACCCAAGATTCAATTCACAGACCATATGAAGCCTAAGAAAAAGGAAGACCAACGTGGGGATGCTTCAGTGCTTCTTAGAAAGATGAACAAAATATTCACAGGAGGAAATATGGAGACTAAGTGTGGAGCAGAGAATGAAGGAAAGGCCATCCAGAGACTGCCCCACCTGGGAATCTATCCCATATACAGCCACCAAACATGGACACTATTGTGGATGCAGGGAAATGCTTGCTGATGGAAGCCTGATATGTCTGGCTCCTTAGAGGCTCTGCCAGAGACTGACAAATACAGAGGTGGATGCTTGCAGTCAAACATTGGACTGAGTGTGGGGGTCCCCAGTGGAGGAATTGGAGAAGGGACTGAAGAAACTGAGGTGGTTTGCAGCCCCATGGAAGGAACAAACAGTGTCAACAGGCTAGATCCCCAGGTGCTCCCAGGGACTGGACCACCAACCAAAGAATACACATTGAGGGACCCATTGTGCTGGCCACATATGTAGCAAAGGATGTCCTTGTTGGACATCAGTGGGAGGAGATGCCCTTGGGCCTGTGGGTATTAGATTCCCCAGTGAAGGGGAATTCCAGGGCAGGAATACAGGACTGAGTGGGTGGGTAGCATAGCACCCTCATAGAAGCAGGTGGATATGGGATGGGATACGGGATTTCAAAGGGGAAGCCTGGAAAGGGGATAACTTTTTAAATGTAAATAAAAAAATCCAATTTTTAAGAAATCAACAAAGTGAATACACCAAGAGTAGAAGATGAAAGATAAATATATGAAGGATTAATTGATCAGTTCTGGTGATGTAGACCTGTGACCCTCAATTTCCGAATGCAGGAAATAAGATTTAAGAGAATCATGTGTCTGAGACCAATCTATCTTTATGTATTCATAAAAAAGAAATTAAATATATTCATAAAAAATAGAAAAAAGTCAGGCCCCAACATTGTAGATATTTAATTCACTTTAAGAAGTAAAATTACAGAATAGTTAGGAAATCGTAATGCTTAACATGAAAACATGGGGACAATAGAAATCTCAACAGACCTCTGGAGACAACATCTCTGTATGCAAATAAGTCACAGTGAGGTAGTTATTTTATCTAGGCAAAGAAAAACAACAGAGAAGACATAGAAAGTCACAGTTTATAGCATTAGAATAGAACATATTTTTACAAAAATAAATAAAATCACAACTGATTCAAGTTATGCATATAATGGTCATAGCAGCAATGTTGAAGTAATCCCCAACAGAATGCAGTCAATTTCAGTCCAGTAAAGAAGAAAAATATGTTACAAACCTACGCAAGAAAATAACATGTAGTGACTGAAGTGAATAATATACTTGACATCAGAGACACAAGAAGGAAAATCACACTCACGAGAATGTTGCCTGAAAAAATACACTAACATAAATATATACAAGTAAAACTAGATAAAAATATAAAACAAAGGATGTGACATGCAAATGAAGTCAGGGCAGTATATCCTGGGAGTGAGCTTAAGATACAGGAGAGACACACAGAACTGTTTGGGCTTCTGATGACATTATTTCAAAACTCATTCTAAAATTCAGTTATTCCAATTTTTTACATTTTTAGATACTGTTATAATTTCCAACGTTCAAAAAGGTAATCTTTGAAATTAAGTGTGTGTATAGATGAATTGGAACTAACCAAGGAAAGAGAGAACATGGGGTTCTATATAACATGGATTTTGTGTTTACTAGAGATTAATTGGATTAGTAGTTTGAGATGAAGAATGTCAACTTCAATTTATTGCCCCTGTGGCAACTCTTGTTTGTGACCTCATTTAGATTTCAAAATAGACATGCCTGTTTTCTAATAAGGGGGAAATTTAAGTTGGAAATGCTTATTTATTGGTCTGAATTCTCAAAAGCAATGCATAGTAGACACAGGATTTGTATTTGGCGGTGTAATGTGCCTATCATGCCTCCCAAATGCACATGCTTAGCTTTTCCCTTTTCTCATTTCCTTGCTTGCCATCATAATTCTCATTGATAGATTTTATTTATTTGCTAAAAATATTTGACTGCCAATACTGCTTTAGGCTGTTGTAAATGAACAAACAAACAGCCCACAAATAGGGTGGTTTTAAACAAAATATTTATTTGGTATAGTCCTTAAGACTAGAAAATGATCCAGAAACTCAAGGATTACTTGCCTGCTGATGTATAGCTTCTTGGTACACCATGTCACACCTTGCACAATGTCACCAATTGGTAAAAAGACAATCAGCTCTCTATTAACTCATTGATAAAGACATTAACTCCATTCATGAGAGTTCTGCCCTTGTATTGCAGTCATGTCTCAGAAGTCCCATATTTTAATACCATCACATTGGTGACTATGTGAACATAAACATCATAGGTACCCATAAATATTCAGACCATGAGCGCAGTGGTTTAACAAAAAGTGTCAAGAATAAAGAACTGTAAGTGACAGTCTAGTCTTCATCTCTCACACACTGATGTATTATCTTCTTCACTTATGATAAATAGGATTTTAGAAAATTAGATACATGTATGCAAAAATTCCATTCTCACTTGAAGAGAGTAAAAGGATTATCCACTTTTATGCTGACTTGATGTAACCTATGAATTCATTATTCTTTGGATTAAAATAACGGCATATAAAAGGAGAGATGTTCTCTTGATTTGTATTTCATACCTGTGAATGCATTAGCAAATATCAGAAATGACAAGCAAGACAAGAGAAACACTTTGAGCACATATCAGAGACCCACAAGACAGTAGGGAGCTTTAGTGAGATGTTCACAAGATGCAGAGACATGAACTGAAAAGGTTAAATATTGATAAATATTGAAGCATGGGTTATGGATTTTTACCTATACAGATGAGAGAGCTATATCAAATTTAAAGTCATCTGAAAAAATCTCTGGTCCCAGTAGCTATAGTTTTTATGTCTTCCATTATAATAAAGTATAATATTATTTTTACTTTCTTCTCTATGACATAGTATCTCTACTTATTCAAAAATAATGTTTATTTCTATCAAGAAACTCTTTGTAAAGCACTCTAAAAATACCTTTGTCAAATGCATTCCTGATACATATCACACAATTAAATCATGAGGTTTGTTAAATAAAGAAACTATACCTAGCCTGGGAAATATCTCTCCTTTTATATTTTTATTCTGAATTGTATTTGTGACGTGAGAGGATGCTGAACAACAGATCATTCTATTAGTTCAAATCTTTTTCTTTCTTTTTGCTTTTGATAAATTCTGGTGCTTATTCTAATATTTAAAGGTATTCATTTCAACAACAGTAACTTCTAGAACATCAACTGAGAGCATTTGTACAGAAAGAGTAGTCACAGGGAACCTTCCTACTATAAGGTATGGGAAGATATGGATCACCAGCTTGTTCAGGTGGAACAGGGTCAGAATACATGGCAGTAAAATATAACAGTCATGATAAATGTGAGCAGGAGTACCCTGTGTGGCAGGAAAGCTGAGTCTAGTATTTAACTACACTGACTGATTTCTGAGTGGGACCACCTACCTCCAACCGCACCAGGTAACTGGATCTTTGTTTCACATGCTCGTGTGCAAAGTCCAAAGCCTACATAGACTGAATCATATATATTAACTTTTAGTAGCTGTCAAAATATTTGCCTTTCTACAATCAAATGCTATGAAGATTCCATCCTGGAATGATATACTTTACATTTTAACCAGAAAAACCACATATGCACTGCCTTGTGATTTCAGCATTCGCATTGATAGCACTGTGTGTGACAATTCAGGAAAAATACACTTTTTAAGGCAGGTCTGGAGTCCACCTACACATTCAAACTTCATAGCATTTTCATCAAATGAAGTGAAAAGGGAGCAATTCCAAACTACGACATATAGAGACACATTGTACCGTAGTTCGAGCATCTTTATATAAATAGCTGACCCAGATGATCTTCAATGCTCTGACTTTCTTTCCACAGTAACTTTTTCAACTACAATAGGAAATGGACAGGTCTCAGCACAAGAAAGCCAAAGCAATGATATTTGTTAATATGAAAATATGCATTTGCAAGTCAATTTCTTTTTAATTAGAGGTCATCTCAGCTGAGTGCCTTCCTCTCACCCCTGTGCAAGGCAATGTGAAGATCAAGGCTTAAAGTGCATTGAACTTGCAACAAAACGCCAGAACAAGAAATGCTGATGCATAATGAATAAGAGAAAACACTTTCTAAGAGAATATGTGTCGACTATACAAGCATGACATTAAATAGTCTGGGTCTATTTGTCGGGAAAGGGCATAGAGGGGTCAATGAGCCTAAAGCAGTGAATATGCATGGAGGAGAGAGTGAGGTGTAGACTGTACTTCAGGGAGGTGAGGTTTAGCTGAAGCGGGAAGGGATGCTATATTACAAGATCGTGGATAAACACAAAAGGTAACCTCAGAGGAGTGGGTAAAAAGGCGCTGGGAACAAACATAGTCTACATTACAATAAGACTGAGATTTTGAACATGAAGATACTATGATGATGGCTGTGCTTTGGGAAACTCATCTAATGTAAGTGTTGGAAAGTGAGATGACAAGGCAGGGTACTAACAGGACCACTGCCATACCTGGCTGTGTATCTATGAGAGCAGGACTTAGATTGCTGTTTGCATGCAGACTGAGAACAGCAATGTAGGTAGTAAAATGATCATTCATACCAGGCCTAAATCCTAATGCAGCCTGAATGCATTTAAGGAAATTAATTTGCTACCACCTGAACGTATTCTAGAGCATCAATTCAGATACATCAGCCAACATGCACAAAAGATTAAAAAATATTCAAAACATTAGTTTTTAAAACTATTAACCTGGAATTGGAATGAGTTGCCAAGGTTAGTTTTCCTGTTTCCTGATAAACTTGCTTTCAGCCCAGGCCAAACAGATGGTGGTGTCTGTACAGATACACTGATAATTTGCACTAAAACTACTATTAGAATGAGAAAAAATATCGCAATCATAAGAAAACTGATCTCTACTTAGATATACTAAGACTAAATCACTTTGCCAAACTTTTAAAAATAGGACTATCATATCTATTTATCATACAAATAGGAAAGTATAAATAGTATATTTTGGTAATGAAACCCAAAAACAAAAGCAAAAATCATGGCAGTGGAACAATTCCCAATGCATAGAAAATTAAAAAAAATTCTGAGCTCATGAATAGTATTACTAACAGCAACCAAAGGGAAAATTGCAAGTTACTAGGCAGCTTTCTCTTCTATGTATGTCAAAAATGATGAGTGAGAAGCAACACAGTAAAATTCACAGTGGTTCTGATTGCTATTTCACACACAATCCGCAAAACTAGTTATTATAGGGGCGAAGAAGAATCAGGAACATTTTATACTTTGTTCTGATGACATCCAGTGCCAAAAAGGATGTCTAGACTAAGTTTCGTGTGTGTGCATATATATACATATATACATACAAATTTACAAGCATACATACATACATAAATAATTCACACACACACACACACACACACACACACACACACACACACACACACACGATATGGTTTTGTTTTCAAAATTTAGAAGTAATCCCAAAGGCAAACCTTCAAAACATAATAACCATCATGCCCCCTGCAGAGCAATGGTATAAAATAAAGACCTCCAAAGCACTGAAATTTGACTTAGTAGTTTACCTAAACTTTGGGTTGTGCTCTGATTTCTTCCAGGTAAAAGCCTTAGGAAATGTTCAATATTTGAATCCTACATCTATGGATATTAAAAATAAGCATTAGAATAAATCAGACTTCCCATTGCTGGAGTGAAGATTTCAGAATTAGACAATGAAACTTGACCAGGATGACTCCTGTGAGAGTTAATCAGTGTTGCAAACCTCAGGACAAGGTCAGATCCTGCTTACCACAGACACAAAGAGTAACAGAGTTTTCACAGGCATACATTTATGGGCAGACTGAGTTAATAATATACTGTGCCCCATATTATTAATGGTTTTGCCATCACAGTGTCAATTTCTTTCCACCAACTGGAAAATTGGCGTGGTCAATCTCTTAACACATACACACACACACACAAACACACACACACAAACACACATACACACACATGTGCTTACACACTATAGATACAATCCAAACTTTGAGAATGTCCATCATTTCTGGCAAAGTTCCTTAAAGGATAGAGGATAAATATTGCCCATCTCTGATTAGTTTGAGATGGTCCTGGCATTGACGATTTTCAATGATCTATAAACGCACTCATTAATCTTATTCTAACACTATTTTCCAGTAAAAAGAGTAACAGATCCTTAGAAAGGTAATGATGTGATGACTTCTCAAACTGGGACCAGAACAGTGTAATATAAACCTATATAATTTATGAAAGCCCAGACCATGTTCAACTTGCCTAAATCCCCACACCCAACATGAACAAGTGCACACACACACACACACACACTATATAGAAGAAAAATTAATACTCAGAAGTTTATGTTTTCTTTTTTTTTCTTTTATATTTTTATTTTTATTTTTTCATACTTTATTTACATTTCAAGTATTTCCCTCTTTCCAGTTCTCCCCTTTGGAACCTTCCATTTCCTCCCCTTCCCCAGGCCACTATGGGGGTATTCTCCCACCCACCCACCCACCCACTCTCATCTTCCCTCCTAGGCATTCTCCTATACTGGGGATCTAACATTCTCAGGTCCAAGGGCCTCTCATCCCCCTGATAGCTAACAAGACCCTCCACTGCCGCACATGTGGCCAGCACAATGGGTCCCTCCATGTATATTCTTTGGTTGGTGGATCAGTCTCCAGGAGTATCTGGGGTCAGGATAGTTACCACTGTTGCCGCCTCCCTGGGGATGCAAACTCCCTCAGGTCCTTCAGTCCTTTCTCCAAGTCCTCCATCTGGGACCTCACATCCAGCCCAACTGTTGCTTCAAAGTGACTCTTGGGTATTTTGAACTTTGGGGCTAATAACCACTTATCAGTGAGTACATACTATGTTCATTGTTTTATGACTGCTTTACCTAGTTCAGGATGATATTTTCAAGTTCCATCCATTTGTCTGCGAATTTCAAGAAGTAATTGCTTTTAATAGCTGAGTAGTATTCCATTGTGAAAATGTACCATATTTTCTGTATCCATTCCTCTGTTGACAGACATCTCGGTTGTTTCCAGCTTCTGGCTATTATAAATATGGCTGCTATGAACATAGTGGAACATGTGTCTTTATTACATACTGGAGCATCTTCTGGGTATATGCCCAGGAGCAGAATAGCTGGGTCCTCAGATAGTATTACGTTCTTTTTTCTGAGGGTCCACAAAACTGATTTCCAGAGAGGTTGTATCAGCTTGCATTCCCACCAGTAATGGAGGAGTGTTCTTCTTTCTCCACATCCTCACCAACATCTGCTCTCACCTGAGTTTTTGATATTAGCCATTCTGACTGGTGTGAGGTGAAATCTCTGGGTTATTTTGATTTGCATTTCCCTAATGACTAAGGATGTTGAATATTTCTTTAGCTGCTTCTCAGCCCTATGATATTCCTCAGTTGAGAATTCTCTGTTTAGCTCTATTCCCCATTTTGTGATAGGGTTATTTGGATCTCTGGAGTCTAGCTTCATGAGTTCTTTGTATACATTGGATATTAGCCCTCTATCTGATGTAAGATCTTTTCCCAATCTGTAGGCTGCTGTTTTGTCCTATTTACAGTGTCCTTTGCCATATAGAAGCTTTGTAATATTAAGAGGTCCCATCTGCCAATTCATGATCTTAAAACACAAACCATTGGTGTTATGTTCAGGAACTTGTCCCCAGTGCCCATGTGTTCCAGAACATTCCCCACTTTCTCTTCTATTAGGTTCAGTGTATCTGGTTTTATGTGAAAGTCCTTGATTCACTTGGACTTGAGCTTTGTACAGGGAGATAGGAATGGATTAATTCGGAATCTTCTACATGTAGACTGCCAGTTGAACCAGTACCATTTGTTGAAGATGCTATCTTTTCTCCACTGTATGGTTTTAGCTCCTTTGTCAAAGATCAAGTGACCATAAGTGTGTGGGTTCATTTCTGGGTCTTCAATTCTATTCCATTGATCTACTTGTCTGTCACTGTACCAGTGCCATGCAGTTTTATCACTACTGCTCTGTAGTATAGCTTGAAGTCAGGGATGCTGATTCCAACAGAAGTTCTTTTGTTGTTGAGAATAGTTTTTGCTATCCTGGGTTTTTTGTTATTCCATAAGAATTTGAGAATTGCTCTTTCTAAGTATATGAAGTTGGGATTTTGATGGGGATTGCATTGGATCTGTAGATTGCTTTCAGCAGTATGGCCATTTTAACTACATTAATCCTGCCAATCCATGAGCATGGGAGGTCTTTCCACCTTCTGAGATCTTCTTTGATTTCTTTCTTCAGAGACTTGAAGTTCTTGTCATACAGATCTTTCACTTGTTTGGTTAGAGTCACACCAACATATTTTATATTGTTTGTGACAATTATGAAGGGTGTCATTTCCCTAATTTCTTTCTCAGCCTGTTTGTCCTTCAAGTATAGGAAGACTACTGATTTCCTTGAGTTAATTTTGAATCCGGTCACTTTGCTGAAGTTGTTTATCAGCTGTAGCAGATCTCTGGTGGAGTTTTTCAGGTCACTTAAGAATACCATCATATCATCTGCAAATAGTGATATTTTGATTTTTTCTTTTCCAATTTATATCCCTTTGACTTTCTTTTGTTGTCTGATTGCTCTAGCTAGAACTTCAAGTACTATATTGAATAGGTAGGGAGAGAGAGGTCAGCCTTGCCTAGTCCCTGATTTTAGTAGAATTGCTTCGAGTTTCCCTTCATTTAGTATGATGTTGGCCACTGGTTTGATGTGTGGCCAACACATCAAACTTTTACTTTGTTTAGGTATGGCCCTTAAATTCCTGATCATTCCAAGACTTTTATCATGAAGTGATGTTGAACTTTGTTAAATGCTTTTTCAGCATCTAACAAAATGACCATGTGGTTTTTTCCTTTGAGTTTGTTTATGTAGTGCATTACATTGATGGATTTCCAGGTATTGAACCATCCCGACATCCCTGGGATGTAAGCCTACTTGATCATCGTGAATGATCATTTTGATGTGTTCTTGGATTCAGTTTGCCAGAATTTTATTGAGTATTTTTGCATTGATATTCATAAGGGAAATTGGTCTGAAGTTTTCTTATATTTTTGGATCTTTGTGGGGTTTTGGTATCAGTGTAACTGTGGCCTAATAGAATGAATTGGGTAGTGTTCCTTCAGTTTCATTTGTGTAATAGCTTGAAGAGTATTGGTATTAGGTCTTCTTTGAAGGTCTGATAGAATTCTGCACTGAACCCATCTGGTCCTGGGCTTTTTTTTGGTTGGGAGACTTTTAATGACTACTTCTATTACTTTAGGGGTTATGGGACTGTTTAGATGGTTTATCTGATCCTGATTTAACTTTGGTAATTGGTATCTGTCTAGAAACTTGTCCATTTCCTCCAGATTTTCCAATTTTGTTGCATATATCCTTTTGTAGTAGGATCTGATGATTTTTTAATTTCCTCAGAATCTGTTGTTATATCTCTCTTTTCATTTCTAATTTTGTTAAATTGGATACTGTCTCTGTGCCCTCTGGTTAGTCTGACTAACGGTTTATCTATCTCGTTGATTTTCTCCAAGAAACAGCTCCTGGTTTTGTTCATTCTTTGTATAGTTCTTTTAACTTCCACTTGGTTGATTTCAACCCTTATTTTGTGTATTTGGTGTTTTGTCTATAGTGTGAGGGGAGGAATTTCTTTTCTGGTCCAGGCTATTTGGCGTTCTGTAGGCTTCTTGCATATTTATGTTCCTCTCTTTCTTTAGTTTAGGGAAGTTTTCTTTTGTAATTTGTTGAAGATATTTACTGGTCCTTTGAGTTGGGAATCTTTACTCTCTTCTATACCTATTATCCACAGATTCTGTCTTCTGATTGTATCCTGGATATCCTCGATATTTTGGGTTAGAAGCTCTTTGCATTTTGTGTTTTCTTTGACTGTTGTGTCTGTGTTTTCTATGGTATCTTCTGCACCTGAGATTCTCTTTTCCATCTCTTGTATTCTTTTGGTGATGTTTGCATCTATGACTCCTGATTTCTTTCCTATGTCCTCTAACTCCAGGGCTGTCTCCCTTTGTGATTTCTTTATTGTTTCTATTTATATTTTTAATTCCTGAATTGTTTTGTTCATTTGTTTGATTGTGTTTTCCTGTAATTCTTTAAGGGATTTTTGTGTCCTCTTTAAGGGTGTCCAGTTGTTTAACTATGTTCTCTTGTATTTCTTTAAGGGAGTTATTTATTTATTTCTTAAAATCTTCTATCATCTTCTTGATATGTGATTTGAAGTCTGAGTCTTCCTTTTCTGGTATGCTGGGGTATCCAGGGCTGGCTGTTTTGGGAGAGCTGGGTTCTGATGAAGCCAAGTAAGTTTCTGTTCCTTGTGTTCTTGCCCTTGCCTTTTGCCATCTGGTTATCTCTGGTGTTAGCTGGTCTTTCTCTCTCTGACTGTGGCTTGTCTTTCCTTCAAGCCCAGGTGTCAATATTTCTTGGAGACCAGTTTTCTCTCCAAGTTGTTCCTCAGTCCCTGCATCTGGAGCCCTCCTCCTGCTGGGTTTTTTCCGCAGGTTATCTAACAACTGTGTTATATAAGTTCAATGATTGAATTAATAACCAAATAGGAGAGAATAGGTAGATAATGCATAAAGTGAATAGAAAATAACTTATGCAAATACTTGTCATGGAGAAAGTATATGACTTTTCACTATGTACGACAGGTAATTTAATAAAAGAATCCAAGAGGTGAGGATAATAGTAACTTTATACATGAAAACTGAGGAGAGACATCTCTCATATGAATGATTATGGTTAATTGCATGATCATGTTCTCTTGAAATGACAGAATAAATAAGTCTTTCTTCTTCAAATGTTGCAATCATGGCAAATCCAAGTTGAAAGGAATGGCATTAAACTGTAACAACAAATAAAAACAGAAGTAGATGCCACTGTTCAGTACAATAGCATATTCCAGTTAAAAAGAAAAAAAAAAAGCATTAAAATCATGCACCATTGTTAGATTAACTGGCGGGGTGTGGAGTGAAATCCTGCATCCGTCCATCCCTGAGGCTTAGGCCTCTGGGAGAGGCAGGACATGGGCAGTTTGACTGTGCTCACCCCACCTCACTGCCTGGCAGGTGTCTGCACAGAGACACCGCCTGGGGTTGGAGGAGTGCAGCCTGGGGTCCTGTGAACCACCAGATGCCAGCTTCATCAGCTTCCTATTCTCTTGGGCATCTCAGGCAGGCATGCATGGCTGGATGCTGCAGAAGAGCTGAGAACGAAGTGATGACCTTCAGGTTTGTATCTAGCCCGGGCCAAGAGGGGGGAAGGCAGGGAGGAGTGTGGCAGGGTCCCTCAGGGGTTTCTGTGGCTTGGCAATAGCTATCTGGGTTGATTTGGTTTGGGTGCAGCCATAGCGGGGAGTGCTGGAAGGCCTTCTGCGGGACACTAGATCAGCTTTTTAGAAGAAGGCCTGTTCCATCATTCCCCACAGCAGATCCTGATGAAGAGAGACAGTCCAAGGTTTCAGGGCATTTATTGTCATGGCAGAGAGTGGCATGAGTGAATCTGTACCCTCACTACCTCAGGGAGGGGTGAGGTTGAAATAATGGCTGGGAAGGGGAGTGGCTAAGGCTCTAGGTGTCTAATTAACATAGGGATGTCTTGAGGTTATGTGACCAATAGTCACAGACCTATGGAGAGCTGTGGCCTTGTCTCAGGAGCCTGGTTTCTAGGAGCATGGCAAACCCCTACTGTCCTTGTAAGGTTGTCCCCTGCTGAGGAACCCCTACTGAGTTCACTGGGGTTTTAAACCTTAGCTCAACCAAAAACCAGGCTTCCTTTCATGGTCCCACACACCCTGACTAATCAATAATAATGTTCAATATTTTTTTTTTTTTTTTTTTTGGTTTTTCGAGACAGGGTTTCTCTGTGTGACCTTGGCTGTCCTGGAACTCTCTCTGTAGACCAGGCTGGCCTCAAACTCAGAAATCCTCCTGCCTCTGTCTCCCAAGTGCTGGGATTAAAGGCGTGCGCCACCACTGCCCAGCAATAATGTTCAGTATTAATTAATTACAATACCCTATACCAAAATATGGTGATAATAATAGGAGAAAGTGACTGAGCATGTACATGGGAATGCTGTATGCAGTCTTAGTAAGTTTTCTGTAAATCTAAAACTGTTATGAAACAATAATTTCTTTAATGTATCAAGTACAGTCCATGGGGTTTCTTTAAAAGCAAACCTTGTAAATGTCAAGTGCCATTCAGACGGAAATGACTCCTCTTTTCCTTCTTCCTGTTCAACCTGTCTTTTATTACTTTTCTTCTTTTCTTTCTCTTCCTTCCTTCCTTCCTTACTTGTGCAATTAGAATTTCAAGTGTATCTGTTCTTCCTGAATTCTGCTGGAGATGAGTGTGTGTGTGTGTGTGTGTGTGTGTGTGTGTGTGTGTGTGTACATCCAGAGCATTCTCCTTTCTGGATTCTGTTTAATTTAAAACAAAACAAAAGGCAAGTCAGTTGGGATTGACCAGACTGTGCTATGGTGTCAATTCTCTTCCAATTCTCAACTCTTAAACTGATGATGAGTCTTTTCTGTTCACAACAGATTTTTATTGAAGGGTTGATGTTCTGAATCATCATCATTTAAGATCATAAGCCAAAGCATCTCAGAATTTCTGTTACATTTTGATACTAGTGAATCTGGAAGGTGTCTTTGTTAGAGTGACTCATCTCATTTTAGCTTACATTACCATCCTCCCTGGACATGAAGAGTATAGCTGTTAGGTGGAATTGATAGAGTATAAAAGTACAGCTCTGTTGAGCATGCTTAACAGAGAGAATGACTGGCTCCCATTCTCTCTTTTACATATTTATCATTCAAGCAATGTTAAGAACCAACTAAATTGTTTGAATTAAATTGATATTTCCATATCAGAAAATTATTGTGTTCCTTTATAAATTTTAGGCTTTTTTCTCTAGACAGATGGTGTTTAAAACTTCAGTGTTCAAACTATCATCAAAAATTTGCAACCTGAAAATTTTGAATGGAGAGGTCATCTGTTTTATATTAATTTAGCTCTGCCCAGTGGTCTGATAGGATTAGAGTTCCTTCGTATAATGATGGTGTAAGGACAAAGTCAATGCATAGGAGCTTTTACAGTATAAAGACAGGTTCTGGGGCCGGAGATAGAGCTTATTGTTAGAGAATTTGGCTAACATGTGCAAAGTCTCACGTTTGATTCATACGCTATAAAAAGAAAACTTCAGGCTTAGGTTCAAATCCGATTTCTGTCCTGCCTTGTCTTTCACCCTTCCTTTAGCTCCCCCTTTGTCTCCTTCTTTTCTTTCTTTCTGTCTTATTTTCTTTTCTCTTCTTTACTTTCTGTTTCTCTTCCATCAAAATAACAAAGGAAGTAACAAGGAAAACAATTGAGTTTTATATATACCCTTTGGGTAAAAGGCAAAGGCAGGGTAAATAAATAGAAAACCGCCTGTGGCCTTTTTGGCTCTGTTAAAGGTTCATCTCTGGCTTGTAACTCTCAAATGATGATTGTGCATGTGTGTGTGTGTGTGTGTGTGTGTGTGTGTGTGTACTCCTCAGTATATAGCCACCTCAGTCCTGTTTGTAATTACTCTCTGGTATACAGATCAGTACTCACAGATGACATAAAATGTACTTGGCAAACCATTTTCTTTTGCACAGAATAATAATTTCTGGTGTCGGGTAAAGTCTATTCTGTCACTATTATAGGTAGTCTCACTCGTGTGTGGAAATCTCATCCAAGAGATGAGTTTCTGTATCTCTTCTAAAAATACAAAGACCTTAGGAAAGAAAGGAATTTAGCTCTGCTTAACTAGAAGTAAATTGTCACTAAAGAAGGCAAAGCTACCAAGTCCAGAGAGCAACAGGTAATAAAATAAAGCTTATACAACACAAACTAGGAAAGCCAGGTACTGAGATGGGCTGTGTGAGTTTAAAAGTGAAAATTGGCTAATGACACTGTTTTGCCTACAGCTAAATGTGAATAAGAAAAACAGTGATGTAAACCTGGGAATAAGAATTACCTGCTGTTCAAACCTTCAATTAATTACCAGAATAATCTTTTTGGTTTAATGTTTTAAAACAGTTTAATAAATACTAAATATGAAGCATTAAGAATATAGACAAAGAGGAGTGTGGGTCCTGGGGAGAGTGAATTCCTTTAGATTATTTCCATCTCATTGTGTTATTTTCAAAACACGAAAGTGTCATTTAATATGAGATGAGGATCAAAATCAGGCCATACACATTATACATTCTAAACATTCTTCAAATTTCTAAACATCCTTCAAATATGCCTTCCTGGGTAGATCCTCGTGGCTTCCTGTGGCCTCTGTGTTTGGAGATGGCATTTGAAACAAGGACTCTGCCCTACAGGTCACCTGACAGAGATAAATTAGCAAGCCCATAACTGGAGACAAGCTTGAAGAATATGTTCATAGCGCAACAAGGCAAGCATTGTGATTCCACTGAACCGATAAATGGCACAATGTGGAGATTGGAGCCATATCGAAATATTTATTATTAAAACACATTTCAGGAGCCTTCTGTTCCTCTGGGATGTATGATGAATAGAAGTACTTATGTTTAAAATATGAATCCTCCTCTTTGGTAAGCAAAATTCATTTGATAAAAGCAGCCTGAGGATGTCTGGTCTTATTATAGCACTGCTATTTCTTACTTTTTACTCTCTCTCTCTCTCTCTCTCTCTCTCTCTCTCTCCAAATGCTCTCACAGCTTCTTTATAGGAAGCAATGTCATTGACAATAATACTATAGCCATATTCCTCAGCTATCTGAAACTTAACCATGCATTCCCATTTTCTGGGGCATTACATGAGGCCTGTTGTCCCAGCCTCCTTATGAATATCAATGTCTTACTTTCAAAAGCATAATAAATCATTGGTCACCCTCCAAATAAGTAGCCTCAGTGATTGATTTCAGCTCAATATGATACTAGCTACACAGTACACAAGATCAATGCAAGACTGCACTGAGCATTCATTGAGTGACCACACTGCTCTCATGGGGCCAAAACCCTGAGTATTGCCCAGGTGCTATGAGAGGCCCAAGTCTAGTCTAGTCTATGGTCTCATGATGTTTGCCTAATTAGGACAATTTCGGCATGCTGGGGGACTCTTAAAGAAATGTGTACACATTATTTGGATTACTGCAGGCCCAATAGATTTTAGGAACTTGCTTAACTTCTAACAGAGCCATCATTTTATGCACAGAATAGTCACAGTGAAATAAATGGGGGGCTATACTTCAGAGTACAAGTCCAGTAAAACTGAGGTTCCCAAAGATCACTGCATTAAGACCAAAGCTGAAAAAGTAATCACATGGTTATAAAATCCCAGAACAATTCCATTTATTTATTTATTTATTTTATTTATTTATTATTATTTATTATTTATTTATTCCCATCATGCCTGTCTTAGTCAGGGTTTCTATTCTTGCACAAACATCATGACCAAGAAGCAAGTTGGGGAGGAAAGAATTTATTCAGCTTACTCTTCCACGTTGCTGGTCATCAATAAAGGAAGTCAGGACTGGAACTCAAGCAGATCAGGAAGCAGAAGCTGATGCAGAGGCCATAGAAGGATGTAACTTACTGGCTTGCTTGCTTCTCCTGGCTTGCTCAGCTGGTTTTCTTATAGAGCCCAAGACTATCAGCCCACAGATGGTACCACCCACAAGGGGTCCCTTCCCCTTGATCACTAGTTGAGAAAATGCCTTATCGCTGGATCTCATGGAGGCATTTTCTCAATTGAAGCTCCTTTTTCTGTGATAACTCCAGCTTCTGTCAAGTTGACACAAAACCAGCCAGTACAATGCTGTAGCTTCTTTATCTATACACAGAGGAGTTTAAAGTCTTTTGGGTTCGAGGAAGGTAAATACACAGAAATTCACAAAATGCAGAAAATCTGAAATTATGTTTGGTTGCTGGAATGAACTGCATATTAACTGATCGTATAGCTAGGAAAGAGCATAGTACTTGAAAATGGGCTGTTCAACAGTGGTGCATGGGATCTTATTCTAGAATAAAATTTGTTTTGAGATAGAATTATTTTTGGTTCTTAGAATTTTTAAATGTGAGACTCTTAATTATAAAGAAGTAAAAAGTAAGCCTTGTGGATGACAATGAAAATGTATAAGCCCACCTCCTCACCCCGTGCTACAGGAAACATCACAGAAGAGGGAGCAGAGAGATTGTGAGAGCCAGAGATCAGGGAGAAATAAGGTGAACTGGCCTCCTCTGTGTTTGACAGAACCACTGTACACATGAGATCACACAGAGCTGAGGTTGCCTACAAAACACCTTCACAAGATAAAACCAGTTGACACCCTAGCATGGAGCAGGGAAGGGCTCATGTCCATTTTTTTAAAAAAATGAAAAATAAGTGGAGAGGAAATCTAATGAAACATACTCTGTGGACAAGATCAGACAGAAGACACTACAAAAGAAAAGGGGAGATAGGCGTGTCTTTTGAGGACCTATTGAGAGTTGTTAGCTGCTGAGGGAGTCAGTTATCTTTAAGGCTGCAGGCCCTGTTGGTTACCCATGCTCCAGGGGATGGCCCTTAACCCATGTATGTATGAACACTACTAACTGGACTCAATGAGTTTATTATATGTAAAATGAGAGAGAGAGAGAGAGCACAGGGGTACACTACAGACGTCTTCTTAACCATGATAGATAGATGAGCAAACCATGTTACTGAAGCTATTCTAGTTTATTTTAAATCCCATGTTTCACCCTGTGTAGCATCCTTTCTTTTTAATTGAATTTCAGGATGTTGTTTATCACATTTGCAGAGGAAAACTTTGTGATCTAGTTCTCAGCCCAGAGGGATAATGACATCAAGGAATAGTCAGCAGGATGAATTGTATATTGGTATATAATTGAAAATGTTGACTTTCCTGTGTTTGGATCAGTCACAAATAAAAGAAATACACAAGAGGAAAAAAAAGAAGAAAATGTGTAAGCCCTATCCTATCCTATCCTGAGTACTCATTGAAAAGTGAGTACATCACCTATCCTGAGTACTCATTGAAAAGTAGAAATTGATTGTTTTCTATATTAGTGGTATTTTTCTACACAAATATAAAAAAACTTATATTTTTAGTTTCTATAAATTTATTTGTAGTCATGAACAGAAAAGTCAAAATGAAAGCCATTGATGTATAAAGTAAAAACATGTTAATGAAACTCAACAAAAAGTAATAGGAGCTGTAGGAGCTAACACATCGTGTCGTTTATATTATAGCACACTCAAATACATATATAATCAGAATTCTACATCGTTGTTAAATATAAATGTGCTTAATAATCAAATTTTCATTATTAAATAAACATTATCAGTTAACTTTGTTACTGTAACAAAATACATGATGTAGGCTAACTCTACAAAAAAGGAGGTTAATTTAGCTTATATTTCGTTAACTTAAAAATCAAAAGTCAGTTGCCCTCTAAAATCTGGCCTTGGGTGAGGATCCAATAGCACAATATTGTCAGGATAGTAAAAATATATTTGGTGAGAAGAGATAAACCTCAGAGAAGCTAGAAAGAGATGGGAAAGTTCCAGTATTTCTATGAACACATCCTTAAGATTTCTTAGATGATCCTTATTTGTATAACTGGAGACAGGAAACACTAAAGGATGTATTCAGTGCACATCCAAGGCCTAACATTCATTGACTGTAATTTATAGATGAAAAAAGAAGGTCTCCAGAGACATTCTGGATTCAAATCTAAGCAGGTTGCCTGTTTAGTGTTTGTGCTAATTTACTTCTCTGTTACTGTGATAAACACCATGACCATCTGCAAACTTGTGAAAGAAAATGTTTATTTTAGTTCATAGATTATAGATCATCATCAGAGAAGTCAAGGAAGGAATTCAAGCAAGAATATGAAGACAAAAATGAAGAAAAGATGAAGAAGGAATGCTGGTTTGGAATCTCTGGCTGATACTCAACCAGCATTATTATGTAGCCCTGGTACACGAGCCTAGAAACAATACCACTCACAGTGATCTGGGCCCTCCTACATAAATTAAAAATCAAGAATATGCTTCATAGACATGCCTACAGAACAATATGATGATAGAGGCCATTCTCCAACTGAGATCTCTCTTCCCATATATGACTAGGTTTGAGTCAGGTAGACATAAAATGTGACAATGTATGATGTCTAAATAATTTCAGAAACAATAAACATGTTAAAAACTTATTCTGTCATCGGCAGTTTGTAAAGCAAATTTGATCCTTGAAAGAGATGGTGATGTCTCTCTGATGGGACACTTCTTGTTCATTCTAAAGAGTGAGGAATGTCAGAAAGGGCTTAAGATCTGAAGTGGAGCAGTACTGGAGCATTCACAGTGGTTCCTGCAACATGGGGACGTTCTAGAACTGGGAGAAAGAGACAGTGAGGGTACAGCTGTCTGGTCAAATTCACGAAGATGAATTCTTTTTTTATTATTATTGGATATTTTCTTTATTTATATTTCCAATGTTACCTCCTTTCCTTGTCTCCCCTCAATAACCCCCTATCCCATTTCCCCTCCTGCTTCTATGAGGGTGTTCCCCAACTCATCCACCACCTTCCCGCCTCCCCATCCTAGCATTACCTTACACTGGGCCATCTAGCCTTCACAGGACCAAGGGCCTCTTCTTCCAATGATGCCCTCTGCTACATATGCAACTGCAGCCATGGTCCCTCCATGTTTACTCTATGTTTGGTAGTTTAGTCCCTAGGGAGCTCTGGGGGGTCATCTGGTTGATTGATATTGTTGATCTTCCAATGGGGTTACAAACTCCTTCACCTCCTTCAGTCCTTTCTGTAAATCCTCCATTGGGGACCCAATGCTCAGTCCAATGGTTGGCTGCAAACATCTGCCTCTGTATTTCTCAGGAGCCTGAGAGGCAGAGCCTCTCAGGAGACAGCTATATCAGGTTCCTGTCAGTATGCACTTCCTGGCACCCACAAAAGTGTCTGCTTTTGATGACTGTATATGGGATGGATCTCCAGGTGGAGGAATCTCTAGATGACCATTCCTTTAGTCTCTGCTCCATACTTTGTCTCTGTATTTGCTCACATGAGTATATTGTTCCCCCTTCTAAGGACTGAAGCAGCCACATTTTGGTCTTCCTTCTTCTTGAGCTTCATATGATCTGTGAATTATATTTTGGTATTCCGAGCTTTTGGACTAATATCCCCTTATCAATGAATGCATACTTGAGTCTCCCTTCAAAGAGGGAATGAAATAGTCAAAAGGGGCAGATGGACAGAAGGAGCTGGGTGGGAGTGGAGATGGGATGGGGAGTGGGGGTTTCAGAATCCTGCATGTGCAAGGATAGGACAGATGTCTAGATAACCAAAAGAATGAATGTAAATCTGTAACTGTCAGGTGTGGGAAATAGGGGGCATCTGCAAGATAAGATAGAGACCTGGGATAAGAGAGTTGCCCAAGAATCATAGCAGGTGACATTAGCTGTGACTTACAGCATTAGGGATATGGAATCTGAAGAGACCACCTGCTGTAGCTAGGCAAGAACCCCATTGGAATGATAGGGACATCAAACCAAACACAAAAATTTCTACCCAAAATTTATCCTGCTTAAAAGAAATACAGGAACAAGCAATGGGACAGAGACTAAGGGAATGGTCAACCAATAACTGGCCCAACTTAAGACTCAACCATGAGAAAGCACCAATCCCAGGGACTATCAATGATACTCTGCTATGCTTACAGACCAGATTCTAGCACGGCTGTCCTCTGAGAGGCTCCACTCAGCAGCTGACTCAGACAGAAGCAGACACCCACAGCCAAACACTACATGGAGCTTAGGGACCTTTATGGAAGAAACGGAGGAAGGATTGTTGCCCCTAATGTCATAGGAACTCCTCAGAAAAACACAGAAAACTAACCAGAACCCTTGGGGTTCTCAGAGTCTAAACCACCAACCAAAAAACATAGAGGGGCTGGACCTAGGCCTCACTCCACATATGCAGTAGATGCTCAACCTGGTCTTCATATGGATCCAGAACACCTGGAGCATAGAGTTATCCCAAAATCTGTTGCCTTTCGTTTTTCTAGCTGGGCTGCCTTGTCTATCCACAGTGGGAGAGGGTGCACCTAGCCTCACAGAGACTTGATGTGCTGGGATTGGGGGGGGTTGGAGGGGGGAGGAGAGCCAACGTTAAAGTGAATAATTTTAAAAATAGATTAATTAATTTTAAAAAGCACTCTGAAATAAAATTTTATTTTAAGAAAAAAATAATCATTTCATTTTGTCCAGAACAAAGTACTCATTTCTTTTAGACTCCCCAAGTGTCAAGAGTACGTGTGCTTTATTATTGACTTCTTGTCAGTGCTTGCTCTGCTACAAACACAATCTTCAAAACTCTTGGAGAAGTCATCTAAAACATTGACAGGCATGCAACGTTCTGCACTGAAGTGTTTCTATTAAAATTGTCTTTTCCTAGTGTCAGTGGGGGTTCCTTGGGGAATATGCAAAGGGTTACTTGACATGAATAAAAATTTCTGTCAAAAATAATTTATTTTAGTGGGAGAAAGTTTGAAGTGAAAGGGAGGTTGTGTATATCAACTCTTGTTTTTAAATAGCTCTCTCTCTCTCTCTCTCTCTCTCTCTCTCTCTCTCTGTGTGTGTGTGTGTGTGTGTGTGTGTGTATGTGTCTGTGCAATATGTGTTTGCAAAGTATGATACCTTCACCTATTCCTTGATAAATTGTTGGCTACTGACTTGAACTCTCCTCTCTTCATCTTATTCCTCTTACTCCATTACTTATTCTCACAGAAGGCTGATGCAGTCAAATTACTCAGTACCTGAGAACTTCAACTCATTGAAGGAGAATATTAAACCACCAGAACTAAAAGACACTCTCTCAAAGCAGCACTATTCCACATTAAAGTCTAGGCAGTGTTTGAAGGTCTAATCTTCTATGGACCTTTGGAAACTTTGTCAACTCTATGTACTTATTCATTTGATAAAATCATCTTAATACTTTGCAAAATCTATAATAATTAGCAGTATCTGGTTTCTTTCTCCAGTTTTAGTAACATGGAAACATCAGTGATTTGCTTACTTATTTTCATAAAGTTCAATTAATCTTTTGATTGTAAACAAAGAAGCCCATGTTAGCAGGTAGACTGAACATACTTCTACAGATAAACTATATTAATCGTGGACAACCCCAATAATTCCTTGCCAAAAGGAACAATCAACTTAGAATTCAAACAATGTTAACTAATCTTATTTGACTTTGTCATAAGAACAATGATTCTTTTTTAAATGCCAATGTGCATGTTTGTGGTTGATACATAAAGGATACACTTCTTCCATGTGGTGTTGCTCTTTCTGTGTACTATTTTAAGTTAGCATCTATGTAAGTATTCATAATTAAACAATTAATGAAACAAAGGGTATATGTGTATGCAGTCAGAATATTTTTTCAGTGAATCTTATCTGCATGCAATTTTTACCTTTGACTCCTAAAACTAGAAGAAATCTAGAGAGAAATAGAATTATTTTTCCTTGTTTATACCATGATGGGGGAGTCACACTGAAACAGTAGGCAGTACCTAATTGTGATTGTGATAATACTGCTATCATCACATGAGGAATAGACACATAACATTTGTTTTGCTAATAGATATTCCCTACTCGGTCCTTTAAATTTCTATTGATTATCTTCAGTCACCAATTATATTGCTTATTTGTATTAGTGCCAAAAATTAATTTATCTTCTACAGAGATTGTGATTTTTCTCCTAGAAAATTGATATCCAGAATTAAAATAAAATGTTCCTCTGATCATCCATCATCTATATAGTTTAATTTAATTGTATTCAATCAAAAATTCTATTGCATGTACTTTTATTAATTCTTGAGAATATCATGTGTGTGTACATATGTATACCTATAGTGCATTTTTATCATATACACCTCACATCCCTTCAAATAACTCCTCTGAGATTCACCAACCCATCCTCTGTCATCTGATATATTGTCTTGTCTTTTTTTGTTTGTTTTAAATAACCCACTTAGACAAGTTTGTTCTACCAAACTATTCATGTGTATGGGATCACCCACCTGAGCAATGTCAATCTACCATGAACCATACCCTTAAAGAAAACTGAATCTCCCCTCCCCAAAGCCATCAGTTGTCAATAACTGCAACAGTAACAGTGAGGGAACTTGTGAGCCCATCCCTTGCCATGCTGAAATATTGACTGGATTGGTCTTGTATGAGTGTTTAGCAGGCGATCATAGCTGTTATGATTTCATGAGTGCAGTGGTTCTGTAATTTTCAGAATGCACTGTTTTCCTCCAGTCCTCCCTGGATCTATCTATCTCTTACAATATGCAATGGTCTCTGAACCTTGGAAAAGGGAGTGACATGAGTGTCCTAATGATGTGGTTAAGCATTGCATTCCACTGAATATTGGGCTTATTCTTTGAGTCTTCAATAGAGCCCTCCTCAGAATCCCCCAAGAATGATTTCTTCACAGATAAGACTATGTATTCTATCTGGAAAATTCCTATAGTACTTCTTGTAGTTCACTTTTTCTCTTTTCTTGCAAATAGTGTTTGCTACAGCCTAATTATTGTTTGTTCTCTATCTTCTCCTCCTAGTCCTTTCCCACCTCCCTTCCCAACTGGCTCCATCCCCTTTCTGTCTCTAATTCAAAAATAACCAGAATTCTAAAGGATAACAATAAAATAAAATAAAACAAAAACAAACACATTGGAATAGGATAACACAAATGGGAAGGAAAGGCCAAGAAAAGACCAAGAAACAAATACAGATGCAGAGACACACTTGTTCATACACTCAGAAATCCCATAAAAACACAAAACCAGAAACCATAAAATATACACAAAAGGCCTCAACGAGAGGAAGATTAAAATACAAAAATAAGAAAGATAATAACTCTTGCCTTTTTTTTTTTATTTTTTAATTGACTAAGTCAATTGCAGCTTCCCCTCCCTCCTCTCTTTCAAGGCCCTCCCTTTCACCTCTCCCCCTCCCTAACCTCCACTGCTGGCCCATCTTCCTCTTCCCCATCTCCTCAGAAAAAGGGAGGTCTCCAATGGATATCAATCATACTTGGCATATCAAGTTGCAATAGTGCTAGGTGCTTCTTCATCTATTGAGGCTAGACAAGCCCACCCAGTTAAGGAGAAAGTGATTCAAAGGCAGGCAAAAAGTGAAAGACAGCTCCTGCTCCCACTATAAGGAGTCTCACATGAAAGCTAAGCTGCACAACTGTTACATATGTGCAGAGGACCTAGCTTTCTCCAATGCATGCTTTCTGGCTTGCAGTTCAGTCTGTATGAGCAACTATGAGGCCAAGTTAGTTGATTCTGTATAATTTCTTGTGGTATCCTTGACCTCTCTGGCTCCTTCTATCCTTCCGCCCCACACCTTTCCATAGGATTACCCAATCTCCACTTAATATTTGGCTGTGGGTCTCTGCATCAGTTTTGATCAGTTGCTAGGTATAGCTTCTAATGACATTTGTGTTAGGAACCTACCTGTACAGCAGAATATCATTAATAGTGTCAGGCATAGGTTCCCTCTTCATGGCATGGATCTAAAGCTAGGCCAGTCATTGGTTAGTCTGTCCCTCAAATCTTGTTCCATCTTATAGACAAGACAAGGTGTGAGTTCTAGGTTGGTGGCTGGGTTGATGTTCTCTATTGGAAATCTTGCCTATTTACAGGAGATGTCCAGTTCAGGCTCCATATTCCTTATTGTTAGGAGTTTTAGCTAGGGTCACCCTCAGATTCTTGGGAGTTTCCATTGCTCTAGGTTTCTAGCTCATCCTATGGATGCCCTCCAATCCAGTTACCACTCAAGGACTCTCTCCCTCCATCCTTGTCCCACCTCATCACTCCTGTTCCCATCTTGTTACCCTCCACCACTCTGTTATCTCCCTTCATCCACTGCCAACATCTAATCTATTTTGTTTTCTCAATGAGACTCAAATGTCTCCCCTTGGGCCCTCCTTGTCAGTAAAAAAATAATAAAAAAGATATATTTCTTTTTGAAAATAAAAAAGAAAAATGTCTAACACATTATGAATCAAGGAACCATATTTTATTCTGTTTTTAAGCCAATGCTACCCCATCTTCATCTTTTCCCAGCTAATATCCTTATTTCTTGCTATACATTGGAAATATATGCAATCTAAATAGAGCTCGTTCTCATGCTTTACTGACCTTGAGTGCAGGAACATGAGACTCTTGAGTTTGCTGAGGATAAGGAGGGTTCTGAATGCTCTGAGGGTTGTGGAGGCATGGAGGGTTCTCAACGCCTTTAGAGAGCTAAGGACTCTGCTGAGGGTACTGAGGGCATTAGTCATTATGGAGTCTCTAAAAATTATGAAGGGACTATGGAACCTGTTAGGGATCTAAGGATTCTGAGGTTTCTAAAAGCTGTGAGAACCCTATGGACAGTGAGAGGAAAGGGAGCAATGATGGCGGCTCATCCTCTGAGGGCTCGGAAGGTGATAGGCCAACACATGCTATTTCTGTTGTTCTTACTCTGCTCCCATACCTTTTTCTGTATCAATGATATTTCCTGCTCCTCACGCTTCAGAACATGTGCCCCTCAGTTGTTCACCATAAATCCATGCATTCGCTTCAACTTACTTAAAAGTATCTTCTATGGGCCAGGAACATTGCTTAGCACTCAAGAGAAATCACTGCCCTTTAAAAAGGCCTGAGTTTAGCTCCCTGCAGCCCCATCATGGAGGCTCACAACTCCGGATAACTCCAGTTCCAAAGGACTGATGCTTTCTTCTAACCTCTGTGGACTCTGCACGCATACGCACAAATCCAAAATCACACACACACATGATTAAAAAGAATTTTTAAAAATTCTTTACTATTATTTTAGTTGTTTTTATTTATTTTGTATTGGATATTTTATTTATTTACATTTCAAATTTTGTTCCCTTTCCTGGTTGTCCCTCTGGAAAACCCCATCTCATCTCCCCTCCACCTGTTCCCTCATCCACCCACTCTTGCCTCCCGGCCCTGACATACCCCTACACTAGGGCATCAAGCCTTCATAGGACCTAGGACATCTCCTCCCAGTGGGCATCCATTGATGCCCAACAAGGCCATCCTTTGCTACATATGAGGCTGGAGCTATGGTTCATTCCATGTGTACTCTTTGGTTGGTGCTTTAGTCCCTAGGAGCTCTGGGGCTCTGGTTGGTTGATATTGTTGTTCTTCCTATGAGGTTGCAAACCCTGTTAAATCCACTTTATCACCTTTAGAATAGCCTCTTAAAATAAATACCTCTGTTTCCTTCCTGTGTGTCTCTCTATGCCTCTGTCACTCTGGGAGCTAGATCAGGATGTTCTCTTTGGTCTTCCCAGGACACTGATCTTTTTGAAATCTTCATCAAGTCCATCATTTTGTTATGTGGCTGTAATCTGTTTATCAGTTTATGTCTTAATGTCAGCTGTATCATAGACCACTGATCACTCTGTTTGAAGATTTTTGTTCCAGAGTCTCCAAGCCACATTCTATATCAGCTTTTCTACTCACAACTGCCATTTTTCATATATCGATGTCTAAGTATTTAAGACTGCTACTCTTTCCATGAAAACTAGGCTAATGATTCCTATATTATATTTTGAGGGTTTTTCCTGATATAGCTTTTTATGTTAGATTAAGAGCATCAAAAATCTATGACCTAAGGATGCTAGAGAAATGACCCATTGCTTATAGGCATACTGTGCTTCCACATGACCTTAGATGAGTTCCAAGCATCTATATTAGACATTTTATAACTGAATGAAACTGTTGAAAATCAGCACTTTGGTGTTTTCCTCCTTTTAGAGGAAATACTTTGGGATTTTCTTTTTTCCACATAGTTTGATGTTTTTTCTCAATTGCTCATATATTACCCTTACTATGCTGAGATGTATCACCTTTTATACAGGGGTTTTATTATGAAGGGTAGGTTACTCTAATCCATACTTTCCTAGTTTTATTTAGGTCATCACATGATTTTTATGCTTAATTATTTATATAAACAATATTGCATTTATTTATTTGCACATGTTGAGCAATCTTTGTAATAAAACCAACTTTTATTATGATTTGTTATCTTTACATTGTGTTGCTGAACTGGATATGTCAGAATATTATTGGAACTTTCTTCATCAAAGTTTATACAATTTTGGCATAAGGCTAATTTGTAGTGGGTTTTATAAGGTTGTTTGAGAACATTCTTTTTTCAAAAATTTATTATCTAATCCCCATTTGTTTGGCTGAAATTTCTCAAGACTCTTGCAGTTGACTTCTGGTTTCATTCCATTGTGATGTGATAAGAAAACAAAATTAAACCTACCTTATTTTGTACCCATGAAGACTTATGTTATGACCTTAAAGTATAATATATTTGAGTAAAAAGTTATACAGTGATGAAAGATGAAAAGAATGTGTGTTTATTAGCTGTTAGGTAGAATATATATATATATATATATAGAGAGAGAGAGAGAGAGAGAGAGAGAGAGAGAGAGAGGTGGACAGTAGAGTTTTGAAGTCACATTATTACTTTATCAAAGGTTGAGTAGTCATTAAACTGCATTGAAATGACCCTGAACATTTCTTATGAGATTCATGGAAGTTTTGACTCATAGAGTGTCTCTCCTGACTCTCTCCTACCCATTCTCAGTGACAGTCTTTGTGTAACCTAACATGTGATTACACATGTTTTCTGACACTCAGAGCGGTAAAAAAAAAAAATAAAAAAAAACTCTAACAAGTAACCTATTTTCAAGCTAGTTCCTGGTTGAAAAGCTCTATGAAATGGATAGCATCTAGCACAGTTCTATAATGATAGTTCACCACTGGGAAGATCTCACCTTGCAACCAAATGCTTGTACTGGATTTATACATTGTGAGAATCATGAGATTTTTCTGAGCTGCAGATTTGCTCTGGAGCTGAGGCCTGATGGATGCTGTGGATTACCCTCTGCTTGTGGTATGGAGTTTTCATCCACTTTGTGGGACCAGAGGTTATCATGGCCAATTGTTTCTCTATGTTCTCTGAAATGTCTTTTGTCTTTGTCTGTGGTTCTTAATATTTCTTTATTTTCTCCCTAGAATCCAGGAGCACTTCCTCCATTTCCATTTTTAAAATAATTTCTTCTACCCGTTTCACTACATTTACACACCGAATTACAAAAAGGTTATATTTGGTGTCACATCATGCACATAGGTTGGCCTGATAATTTTAAGTTTTCTAACATAAAAGTTTTTTTTCTATAGTTTGCTGTTAAATAGCTTAATTTCTTTGTTTCAGTTGACCTATTCAAAAATGTTCTATGCCTTTATATTAATAGTAGTTTACATCTGAATTAAAAGTTAATTAATTAATATGCCATATATTCAAAAGCCTTTTAAAGGATAGATCATAAAAATTTTTCCACATGATAATAAAGTAAGTATGTGAGTATATTAATGTAAAACTTAACCAGATTATGGAAATAATTTTACTGTTTACAAGTATTTCAAATAATACATATTATATTATATATCTGATATAGTTTTTATTTTTTCTGAAATAAATACCACATAACTATGACTATTTGCAATACCCCTCTCATCTGGTGAATATCTCAAAGATTCAAATATATTGTTCCTGAAAGTAGATGTTAATGAGTCATTTGATCATGTAAATCATAAAGAAAATAAGGAAATGATGAAGTATTAACAGACTACAGCTGGTTATACAATGTCTAGGTTTTAATTCATCCAGGAAGTCAGTTATGTAAAACATAGCTGAAGTCTCAAGGAATTTTTATAATATGGTATAAAAGTCTCAAGATGTTCATCAGTCCATAAACAAATAAATTTAAGATGACAATCACATTTCAGAGGAGTACCAGTTCATTGAGGTCTGAGGTATCAAGTTCCAGATGGTTTCATAAAAGTATAACTTGTTTGTTAAATCATATAAAATTATTTAAGACAGCAAACATTTTAGATCAAATTTAGAATGAGTTAGGCAATAGTGGGAATATTTCTGTGTGAGATATTCCTTCAGGGGAAAAATTTGCATTCATAGCTTCTTTGTAAACACAATAGAGACAATGTAAACATCTTGATAAACAAATTCCTGAGATGAGACAGAACATAATGATAAATGTATTTGTTGGAAACAAATTTTCATATCATAGAGTCAATCCATAAGTAGCACTTTATTGTTAAATTTATAGATAGACTTAAACTGTTACTTCGTGTATAAAATGTAGTTGAGGTACTTTCTCACTAGGACTTTGTTCCTGTCTATAAAAACATGAACAAAAATCAAACAAATTTCTGAAGAGTGCTGTTTTATGTCTAAAAGGCATTTCATACTTTATAACTCCAGAACTATATTCAAGTGAATGGACTGTTTGGCTAGAAATTCAGTGGCTAATGAAATTCTTTGGTGCTGTATGGGTATTCATGTAACATTTAATTAATAGCAAAATTAATTCTAGTTCCTTAAGAATCATACCGTGTATTAGCATAGAAACAGACAGGTTGGTAAATGGAACCAAACTGAAGACCCAAAAATGAACCCACACACGTAGGGACACTTGATTTTTGATTTAAAAAAAAAAGAAAAAAGAAAAAGCCAAAATGGAAAAAAGAAAGCATCTTTAACAAACCGTGCTTGTTTAACTAGATGTCTACATGTAGAAGAATGAAAATAGATCTATACTTATCACCCTGGACAAAACTCAAGTCCAAGTGGATCAAGGACCTCCATTGTGTGTAATTTTAAAAACACACTTGCTCTTTTGCCCAGGGCCATGCTCTCAGCTCAGCTCCAAATATCATGCTCCCGGCAGCCATGCCACACCTGGCTAACTCTTCCTCCCTTCTAGATTTGCTAAGCCACCGTCAATTTTCCTGGCAGTTCTCTTTCTCTTCCTGCCCACCTTAACTCTGTGGATGGAAAATATTAGGAACTTTTATGATTTTTAAACTAGCCATATAATACAATGGCTGGGAGAAGAATTTCCTGCCCTAATCTTATCAGCTAACCTATTCTTGCAATCCTACAGTGTCAGAGGCCGCCGTTTCCAGGCCCCCAAGATCTTAGATGGCTGCTGCTTCCTTTCATTTCAAAGTCTGGTCTAAAAATCCCTACTCACTCACTGAGTCTCCCTTCTTCCTTTTCCTGGGACCCACAAGTCCCACCATTTTCCTTTTACCCAACAATTGGCTTTTGGTTTTTTTTTTTGTTTTTTTTTTTTTGGACTCAATCAAGGACCAATTAAGCAATCAACACCTCCCGCTACAGAACTAACATAACACTAATTCTCATAGCAGAGAAAGTGGAAAAAACTCTTGAATGCATTGGTATGGAGCGGCTATTTACTGAACAGAACAACAATGGCTCAGGCTCTAAGATCAACAATTGATAAATGGGATCTTATGAAACTGCATATCCTCTGTAGGGCAAAGGACACTGTCAATAGGACAAAATAGCAACCCACAGATTGCCACAGGATCTTCACCAACCCTACATCTGACAGGGTTAATATCCAAATTTTATGTACAAAAAACTCAAGGAGTTGAAAACCAACAACCCAAATAACCCAATTTCAAAATGGGGTATAAAGCTAAACATAGAATTCTTGTCAGAGGAATCTTGCATAGATAAGAAGCACTAAAAGAAATATTCAACATCTTTAGTCATCAGGGAAATGCAAATCAAAACAACTCTGAGGTTCTGTCTTACACCAGCCAAAATGGCTAAGATCAAAAACTCAAGTAATAGTACATGCTGAAAAGGATATGGAGCAAGGGGGGTATACTCTTTCATTGCTGATGGGATTGCAAACCTGTACAACCATTTGAAATCAATTTGGCATTTTGTCAGAAAACTGGGAATAGTTCTATGTCAAGACCTAGCTTTTCCACTCCTGGGTATATACCAAAAGATGCTCCAACATCCCACAAAGACATTTGCTCAGCTATGTTTATAGCAGCTTCATTCATAATAGCCAGAAGCTGGAAACAACCTAGATATCATTCAACTAAAGAATGGATAAAGAAAATGTGGTACATCTACACAAAGGAATACTATTCAGCTATTAAAAATAGAGACATCATGAATTTTGTGGGCAAATGGATGGAACTTGAGAATATCATGCTGAGTAAGATAACATGGTTCCAAAAGGTCATGTGAGGGAAGCCGCCCGAGTCGCACCCACATTTGCCATTACAAGATGGCGCCTACATCCGGCCGAGGACAAGTTGTAAACAGGCTAGTGTGCATGTACCTGGTAATTTTCCACCTCAGAGTCTCAGCCTCTCTCATGGCGGCATCTGGCCTGATGTGCGGGAGCCAATGGGGAAGCTCCGCGTCCCAGGCAAGCGCTGTGACCTATATAAGGGACAGGTGTTCTATTGTTCGGGGTCTCCACTCGTGGCAAGCTTATGCTCTCCCTCTCAAGATGCATTAAAGCTTTACTGCAGAAGGATCCTTTGTGTGCCTCGTCGTTCTTGCTGGCAAGACGGTAGCGCGGGACATCTGGTGCCGAAACCCGGGAACTTTGTCATCGTCAAGCACCTTTGGAGACCCCCTGGAAACAGGGAGGATTCAGAACTGCAAGGAGGTAGGTTCGGAAAGGCATGTTGACCCTGGGTCTTGACTTGGGATTGCCCCCTTTTTGGTCTAACGCTGTTGAAGCCTTGCTAATTGTGTTAAGTGCCCTCATTTTGGTTTTACTGTCTTTGTATTGCTGCGAACAAGGTGAGGCCTGTGTAGATGCTGTAAGGGAGGGGCAAATCACCCCTGAAAGGGTCCAGGACACCATGTCAGAATCCGAACGGAGTGAGAAGATGGGTACCCAAAATCTCAGCAACGGAAAAGGACCTCCTGGTAAGTCTAAGGACGAGGGAGAGATTAAAGACAAAATGGGAAAAAACTGTCCCCCCGACAAGGCTGTGGGCAGAAAAACGATTCTCATACCCAAGAAAAAAGTAAAAAGAAGGGGGGAGAGCCTCTACCCAGTTCAAGACCTTGAGGCTCTTCAATTGGAAACTTCAGACACTGACCCCCTTAGCTCTAGTGAGGAGTCAGAGCTAGAAGAGGAAGTGGCACGGTATGAGGAAGATTGGCCGCCCCGCAATGGGCAGATGAAGTGGCCGCCTTCTTTGGCCCCTACGCGGACCGTGCCTTCCGCACCTCCCCCTTGTGAGATGTGCCCCAACTCCTTTTCTTTTCTCTCTGACAAGGTTAGGAGAAAGGTACAAGCCACTTTTCCAGTTTTCAAGGTAGATGGTGGAGGGCGAGTTCATGCCCCTGTAGAGTACAGCCAAATTAAAGACCTGGCTGAAGCGGTCCGAAAGTATGGGGTAAATGCTAATTTTACTATAGCAATGTTAGAGAGATTTGCCGGGGCGTCCATGACTCCCACCGATTGGCAGATGCTGGCCAAGGCTGCGCTCCCTACAATGGGCCAATATATGGAGTGGAAGGCTTTATGGCATGAAGCTGCACAAGCTCAAGCCAGAGCCAATGCTACGGCACCGACCCCTGGACAGAGAGATTGGACCTTTGATCTGTTAACTGGCCAAGGTCCTTTTGCGGCGGATCAGACCGTATTCAGGCAGAAAAGAGACTTTGGTATCTCTGCCATTATCATAGGTGTGGTGGCAGCGGCTGCGGTTACAGGGGCCGTCACTGCGTCGGCCCTTGCGCTCTCTGGAACGATGCAGACCGCCAATACCATTAATGAGTTGTCTGCAGCTGCCACCTTAGCTCTAGACAGACAGGTATCCGCCAATACTCAAGTCCAGGGGGACCTAATGCTGGTTAACCAGCGCATTGATCTTATTCAAGAACAACTGGATGTCCTTTGACAGCTAGCCCAATTGGGCTGTGAACAAAAGGTGCCAGGACTCTGTGTTACTTCCATACAATATGACAGATTTACAAAAGCAGCTAACCTGTCTAAAAGTCTTTCACAGTGTATGTTACAGAATTGGACCCTTAAATTTGATGAAACCTTGCAAGAACTGCGGACAGCAATTATTCAGATCAACTCCACCCGTCTTGACCTGTCCTTGACCCAGGGGCTCTCTTCATGGATTTCCTCGGCAATTTCTTATTTCAAGGAATGGGTGGGGGTGGGATTGTTTGGAGCAGCGCTCTGCTGTGGGTTGGTGTTGCTCCTATGGCTCATCTGCAAACTCAGGGCCCAGACTAAAAGAGACAAGGTGGTCATTGCGCAGGCGCTTGTTGCCTTAGAACAAGGAGCCTCGGCCCCTGTTTGGCTAATAGCAGTAGGTCGCCAGCCAGACAGTTCTTGCACACCCGCGAGTCTAGTCTCATTGCACTGGGTAGAGTGTTTGGTCTGAGCAGCTCTTGAGGGATGTCGAGCAAAGCATCGCACAAGGTGCTCATCATTGTGGGCCGCCTTGGGAGATATGTCATCTACATGAGGGTTGAGTGCCCTAGTTTCCCTCCCTCTAAAAAACGGCACTGGGCGGGTCAGGAAGACCTTGGGCGCGCATGAGCTTAGGGGTCGTCTACTGTACAAGGCCCAACCTTTTGGTCAGGGGATTTGACCTCTGTCTCCGCCCTCTTCAGAGTGTCCTACTTTGCTTACAGAAATAAAAAGGGGGAGATGTGGGAAGCTGCCCAAGTCGCACCCACATTCGCCATTACAAGATGGCGCCTACATCCGGCCGAGGACAAGTTGTAAACAGGCTAGTGTGCATGTACCTGGTAATTTTCCACCTCAGAGTCTCAGCCTCTCTCGTGGCGGCATCTGGCCTGATGTGCGGGAGCCAATGGGGAAGCTCCGCGTCCCAGGCAAGCGCTGTGACCTATATAAGGGATAGGTGTTCTATTGTTCAGGGTCTCCACTCGTGGCAAGCTTATGCTCTCCCTCTCAAGATGCATTAAAGCTTTACTGCAGAAGGATCCTTTGTGTGCCTCGTCGTTCTTGCTGGCGAGACGGTAGCGTGGGACAGTCATGCATAATATGTACTCATTTTTAAGTGGCTATTAGCTATAAAATACAGTATATTCATGTTATATGCCACAGACCCAAAGAAGCTAACTAAGAAGAAAGGCAGAAGCTAGGATGCTTGAATCTCACTTAGAATGAGGAATAACTTATCATAGGAGTAAATAGAAGGACAGAGAAGGAATGGGGGAGAAGGAGGTGGAGTTCACAATCAGGTATAGGGAGGGACAGGAGGGATGGCCAAATGGCCATGAAAATTAATGAAATTATTCTGAAGTTGTTGGTGGTGGGGAGGTATGGAGCATCTCCAGGAAGAGACAGAGACCTGGGATAAGGGAGTTGTTCAAGATTCAATTGAAGTGTCCTTGGCAGTGACCCACAGCATTGAGGATATGGAATCTGAATAGATCACCTCCTGTAGCCAGGAAGGAACTCTAGTGGAGTGATAGGAACACCAACCCACCCACAAAATTTTCTACCGAAATTTTATCCTGTCTACAAGAAAGGAAGGGACAAAGGATGGAGGGAAAATGGAGGGAATAACCAACCAATAACTAGCCCAACTTGAGACCCATCCCATGGGTAAGCACCAACCCATGACACAATTAATGATACTCTCTTATGCTTACAGACAAGAATCTAGCATGGCTGTCCTCTGAAAGGCTCCATCCAGAAGTTGACACAGACCGAAGGAGACACCCACAACCAAACAGTGGATGGGGCTTGGGGACTTGTATGAAAAAAACAAAAGGATTGTGATCCCTAAGAGAATAAGACTCCATGGGAAGACTAACAGAGAAAACTAACATGGACTTTTGGGGCTCTCAGAAACTAAACCATCAACCAAGGTGCATATATGGGCTGGACCTAGGCCTTCCTGCAGATGTGCAGTTTAGTCTTTTAAGTGAGTCCTGAAAAACTGGAGCATGAGACTATACCAAAATCTCTTGCGTATAAGTGAGATACATTCTTCTAGCTTGGCTCCCTTATCTGGCCTCAGTGGGAGAGGATCCACCTAGCCTCACACAGACTTGATTTGCCAGGGTCGGGAAATACCCCAGTGGGCCACAGCTGTTGAAGGGAAAGGGGAAGAGGAGTGGGATAAGAATTGTAAGAGGAGGTGACTAGGTGTGAGGCAATGAGAGGAATATAGAGTGAATACGTGAAATAATAGTAATAATATTATAAAATTAAGGTCTAGGAATTTAGAGCTGGCCAGTGATGACACACACCTTTAATCCTAGCACTTGGGAGACAGTAGCAAACAGATCTCTGAGTTTCAGAGCAGCATGGTCTACAGACTGAGTTTAGTTCAGGCAAGACAACATAGATAAAACCTGTCTCAAAAACAAAACAAAAATTTTAAAAGCGAGAGAAGACTAAGAATGATTTTATAACAGAATTTGTGATTATTTATTATTGTCTATTGCCTTAAATAAGGAAACTAACTTTTCCTCTAAGGCTAAATAACACATTCCCTGGCAAAACTTTCAAATATATGTTCTTTCTCTTTACATTTAAAATAGTTCATAGAAGCCTCTGGTCTCCATCTCTGCCCCAGAACTAAGGCTGTCCCACAGCCCTCTCTACCCAAATCCAGCCTGGAGAGTGCTGGCCTACCCAGGAGTGCTGACCCACCTAAAATCAAAGGCTAACAGGACCACAAGACTGACAAACTCCAGTCAGAGACAGCAAGACCAACAAACACCAGAGATAACCAGTTGGTGAGAAGCAAGGGCAAGAACATAAGAAACAGAAACCAAAGCTAATTGGCATCATAAGGACCCAGTCCTTCCATCAAAGCAAGTCCTGGATACACCAACACATCCAGAAAAGCAAGATTCAGATTTAAAAGCACATCTCATGATGATGATAGAGGACATTAAGAAAGGCATAAGTAACTCCCTTAAAGAGATACAAGAGAACACAGGTAAACATGTAGAAGCCCTTAAAGGGAAATATATATATATATATATATCCCTTTAAGAATTACAGGAAAACACAACCAAACAGGCCAAGGAACTGAACAAAAACATCCAGGATCTAAAAATGGAAATAGTAACAATAAAGAAATCACAAAGGGAGACAAACCTTAAGATAGAAAACCTAGGAAAGAGATCAGGAGTCATAGATGCAAGCATCACCAACAGAATAAAAGAGATAGAAGAGAGAATCTCAGGTGCAGAAGATATCATAGAAAACATTGACACAACAGTCAAAAAAAGAAAAATGCAAAAAGCTCCTAACCCAAAACATCCAGGAAAATCCAGGACACAATGAGAAGAATAAACCTAAGGATAAAGAGAGCAAATATTCCCAAATTAAAGGGCCAGTAAATATCTTCAACAAAATTCTGAAAGAAAACTTCTCTAACCTAAGGAAAGAGATGTTCATGGACATACAACAAGCCTACAGAACTCTAAATGGACTGGACCAGAAAAGGAATTTGTCCCATCACTTAATAGTCAAAATACCAAATGCACAAAACAAAGAAAGAATAATAAAAGCAGTAAGGGAAAAAGGTCAAATAACATATAAAGACAGACCTATCAGAATTGTACCAGATTCTCACCAGAGACTATGAAAACTAGAAGATTCTGGGCAGATGTCATACAGACTCTAAGAGAACACAAATGCCAGCCCAGGCTACTATACCTAGCAAAACTCTCAATTACCATAGATGGAGAAAACAAGATATTCCATGACAAAACCAAATTTAAACAATATCTTTGTACTAATCTATCCCTACAAAGGATAATAGAGGAAAAACTCCAACACAAAGAGGAAAACTACACCCTTGAATAGGCAAGAAAAAAATCTTCAACAAACCCAAAAGAAGATAGCAATACAATCATAATTCCACCTTTAAGAACACAAATAACAGGAAGCAACAATCACTAGTCCTTAATATTTCTTAACATCACTGGACTCAATTTCCCAATAAAAAGACATAGACTAACAGACTGGATACATAAAAGACTGGATATGCATTGTGCTGCATACAGGAAACTCACCTCAGTGACAAAGACAGACACTACTTCAGAGTAAAAGGATGGAAAAAGGTTTGCAAGCAAATGATCCCAATAAACAAGCTAGAGTAGCCATGCTAATATCAAATAAAATTGACTTTCAACCAAAAGTTCTCAAAAAGGATAAGAAAAGACACATCATACTCATCAAAGGAAAATTCTTCCGAAATGAACTGACAATTCTGAACATCTATAATCCAAATGCAAGGGCACCAACATTCATAAAAGAAACTTTACTAAAACTCAAAGCACACATTGCACCTCACACAATAATAGTGGGAGGCTTTAACACCCCACTCTCATCAATGGACAATCATGGAAATAGAAACTAAACTGAAACATAATGAAACTAACAAATGTTATGAACCAAATGGATTTAAGATATATCTATAAAACATTTCATCCTAAAACAAAAAAAATATAACTTCTTCTTAGAACCTCGTGGTTCCTTCTTCAAAGCAGACCATATAATCAGTCACAAAACAGGCCTCAGCAGATACAAGAAGATTGAAATAATCCCATGCATCCTATCATATCAACAAGGACTAAGGCTGTTCTTCAATAACAACAAAATAACAGAAAGCCCACATATGTATAGAAACTGATCAATTGGTCTACTCAATGATAATTTGGTCAAGGAATAAATAAAGATATTAAAGACTTCCTAGAATTTAATGAAAATGAAGGCAAAACATACCCAAATTTATGGGACAGAATGAAAGCAATGCTAAGAGAAAATTTCATAGCTATGAGTGCCTCCAAAAAGAAACTGGAGAGAACATACACTAGCAACTTGATATCACAAATGAAAGCTCTAGAACTAAAAGAAACAAATATACCCAAGAAGAGTAGATGTCAGGAAAAATCAAATTCAGGGCTGAAATCAACCAAGTAGAAACAAAAAGAACTATACAAAGAATCAACAAAACCAGGGGCCAGTTCTTTGAGAAAATCAAAAAAATAAATAAACTTGTAGCCATACTAACCAGAGAGCACAGAAACAGTATCCAAATTAACAAAGTCAGAAATGAAATGAGACGTAACAACATAATCTGAAGAAATTAAAAAAATCATCAGATCCTACTACAAAAGCCTATACTCAACAAAATTGGAAAATCTGGATGAAATGGTCAATTTTCTAGACAGATACCAGGTACCCAAGTTAAATCAGGATCAGATAAATCATCTAAACAGTTCCATAACCCTTAACAAAATAGAAACAGTAATTAAAAGTCTCCCAACCAAAAAAAAATGCCCAAGACCAGATAGGTTTAGTACAGAATTCTATCAGAACTCCAAAGAAGACCTAACACCAATACTTTTCAAACTATTCCACAAAATAGAAACAGAAAGAACACTATCCAATTTGTTCTATGAAGCCACAATTATGTTTGTACCTAAACTACACAAAGGCCCTACAAAGAAAAAGAACTTCAGACCAATTTCCCTTATGAATATCAATGCAAAAATACTCAATAAAATTCTCACAAACCGAGTCCATAAACATATCAATACCATCATTCACCATGACTAAGTAGACTTCATCCCAGGGATGCAGGGATGGTTCAATATATAGAAATCCATCAACATAATCCAATATATAAAAAACCTCAAAGAAAAATATGACATGATCATCTTATTAGATGTTGAGAAAGCATTTGACAAAATTCAATACCTTTTTGTGATAAAAGTCTTGAAAATATCAAGAATTCAAAGCCTATACCCAAACATTGTAAAACCAATATACAGCCAACATCAAACTAAATGGAGATAAACTTAAAGCAATACCATGAAAATCATGGACTAGACAGGACTTCCCAATCTCTCCTTATCTATTCAATATAGTACTTGAAGTCTTAGTGCCAGAGCAATTAGACAACAAAAAGAGGTTAAAGGAATACAAATTGGAAGAGAAGAAGTCAAATCATCATTATTTGAAGATGATATGATGTATACTAAGTGACCCCAAAAATTCTGACAGAGAACTCCTATAGCTGATAAACAACTTCAGCAAAGTGGCTTGATAAAAAATTAACTCAAACAAATCAGTAGACTTCCTATACTGAAAGGATAAACAGACTGAGAAAGAAATTAGGGGAAAATAACAGCCTTCACAATAATCACAAGTAATATAGAATACCTTGGCCTGACACTAATCAAACAATTGAAAGATGGATGATAAGAAATTCAAGTCCATGAAGAAAAACACTGAAGATCTCAGAATATGGAAAAGTTACCCATGCTAATGTATTGGCAAGTTTAATATAGAAAATTAGCCATCTTGCCAAAAGCAATCTACAGATTTACTGCAATCTCCATCAAAATTCCCACTCTATTCTTCATAGAGTTAGAAGGAGAAATTTGAAAATTCATTTGGAATAACAAAAAAACCCAGAATAGCAAAAACTATTCTTAACAGTAAAAGAACTTCTAAGGGAATCACCATCCCTGACCTCAAGGTGTACTACAAAGCAATAGTGATAAAAACTGCATGGTATTGGTACAGTGAGAGGCAGGTAGATCAATGGAATAGAATTGAAGACCCAGAAATGAACCCACACATCTATGGTCACTTGATCTTCGACAAAGGAGAGAAAACCATCCAGTGGAAAAATGGCAGCATTTTTAACAAATGGTGCTGGTTTAACTGGTGGTTGGCATGTAGAAAGATGCAAATCAATCCATTCTTATATCCT
The DNA here is from genome assembly GCA_019843965.1 of Rhynchomys soricoides. NCBI lineage: Eukaryota > Metazoa > Chordata > Mammalia > Rodentia > Muridae > Rhynchomys > Rhynchomys soricoides. The sequence goes on from JADRCH010000030.1 coordinate 12,840,830, forward strand.
TTTACAAGATCAAGTCCAAGTGGATCAAGGACTTCCACATAAAACCAGATACATAGAAGGAAACTTGTAGAGGGGAAAGTGGGGAAGAGCCTCCAACACATTGGCACAGGGGAAACGTTCCTGAACAGAACACCAATGGCTTATGCTCTAAGATCAAGAATCGACAAATTGGACCTCATAAAATTACAAGGCTTCTTTAAGACAAAGGAGACTGTCAACAGGACAAAATGGCAATGAACAGACTGCAAAAAATCTTTACCCATGGTATATCTGATAGAGGGCTAATATCCAATATATACAAATAACTCAAAAAGTTGGACTCCAGAGAATCAAATAACCCTATTAAAAATGGGGTACAGATGTAAGCAAAGAATTATCAACTGAGGAATGTCGAATGGCTGAGAAGCAATTAAAGAAATGTTCAATATCCTTAGTTATCAGGGAAATGAAAATCAAAACAACACTGAGATTCTACCTCACACTAGTCAGAATGGCTAAGACCAAAATCTTAGGTGACAGCAAGTGCTGGTGAAGATGTGGAGAAAGAGGAATACTCTATTATTGGTGGGATTGCAAGCTGCTGCAACTCTGGTAATCAGTCTGGCGTTCCCTCAGAAAATTGGACATAGTACTATCTGAGGACCCAGCTATACCACTCCTGGGCTTATACCCAAAAGATGCTCCAACACATAACAAGGTCACATGCTCCACTATGTTCATTGCAGTCTTATTTATAATATCCAGATGCTTGAAAGAATCTAGATGTCATTCAACTGAAGAATGGATACAGAAAATGTGCTACATTTATACAATAGAGCACTACTCAGCTATTAAAAGCAATGACTTCATAAAATTCTTAGGCAAATGGATGGAACTAGAAAATATCAACTTTAGTGAGGTTACTCAGTCACAAAAGAACACACATGGTATGCACTCACTGATAAGTGGATATTAGCCCAAAAGCTCAGAATATCCAAGATACAATTCATAGACCACATGAAGTTCAATAAGAAGGAAGACTAAAATGTGGATGCTTCAGTCCTTCTTAGAAGGAAGAACAAAATAGTCACGGGAGGAAATACAGAGACAAAGTGTGGAGCAAAGACTGAAGGAAAGGCCATCCAGAGATTGTCCCACCTTGGGATCCACCCCATGTACAGACACCAAATCCAGACACTATTGTGGATGCCAAGATGTGATTGCTGACCGGAGGGTGTTATAGCTGTCTCTCAAGAGGCTCTGCCAAAGCCTGACAAATACAGAGGCAGATGCTTGCAGCAAACCATAGGACTGAGCATGGGGTCCCCAGTGGA
>JADRCH010000030.1:12844903-12858352 GCA_019843965.1 Rhynchomys soricoides
GAAGAAGAAGAAGAAGAAGAAGAAGAAGAAGAAGAAGAAGAAGAAGAAGAAGAAGAGGAAGAGGAAGAGGAAGAGGAAGAGGAAGAGGAAGAAGGAGAAGAAGGAGAAGGAGAAGAAGAAGGAGAAGAAGAAGAAGGAGAAGAAGAAGAGAGAAGGAGGGGGGAGGGAAGGAGGGAAGGAGAGAGAAAAGAAGGAAGGAAAGAAAGAAGGAAGGAAGGAACCACTGGTGGCTATTGTTGCCAAATAAAACTAGAGATATTCAGTCTAATTTTAATTGCAAGAGGCTGGAGAAAAAGTTCAGTAAGGAATGTGCTTATCACACAGTCACAAAGAAGAGCTCATGTTCCCCCGAACCCACAGAAAGAGATGGTGTGTCAACGCTCATCTATAGTCCCAGAGAGGCAGAGACAGGTGGATACCTGGGGTTCACAAGCAAGACAGCTTCATCAAATAGGTAAGCCCTAGGTTCAAAGAAATACTTTGATTTGAAAAATTAAGGCAAAGACCAATAAAGTAAAACAGTAATGTGAATCTCTGGCCTCCACTGATATGCTTACATGCACTCCAACACATGTACACACACACACACACACACACACACACACACACGCATATGCATATGCATACACGTATAAATATATAAATATATATGTATATAATCACATAAACATTACCAACACTACATAGAATACAAATAAATTTGAAAATCTTATAATTGTTTTTTCTTCTTACCATGTTTAGTTAACCTTGAACATTTCAGTAGTCCTCACTAGGAAAGATGGCCGTACTGGCCAGATGCAGGATGCTGGCTAGAGTCTCCCATCAGGCATATCTGACTTGAGATAGATTAGAAAATAGCATTAAGTCTTTTACCAATTCTCTGCCTGGGATCACCTTGCTCTGACTATATGGAAGTGCTGATAAAGAGTGTCTGGATGCTGATGCTTGTGAGATAGGCTGGAAATTATAGGAGCAGACATCTCTAGGGGATCTGATTGCCCAAACCTTGGCAGTGCACAGGTTCCCAACTCTACACAGCAGCTAACAGCAGCAGCAGGTGGCAGCAGTCAGCACCAGTTACTACAACACTCTTGAGCCTCAGGTATTATTCTCTGCTGCTCACTCTCAGAAGCCTTGCAGTGAGAAAGGCATACAGCCTCTCACCCACAGCGTCCACCTTCTGCATTCGTGGCAATCTACTTTCTGTACTGTCCACGGTCTAACATAGCCTTTGACCACTCTGTTCCCTGCTAAGTTTGGCTCCAACCACTGTCTGGAAGTTCTCAGGCCCGCACTGATGTTGCCTGCTTCCTTCCTTAACACCACTGCTGCCATTCCACTGCCTTCATGTTACAAGCTCAGCCGATTCTACTCATGTTGCAAGCTCAGCCTAGTCTACTGAGAAAACTCCTCAGTAGCCAGTAAGATACCAAAAGTAACCTTTTGTCTGGGTCTAATGCTACACCACTTTAGAGAAAACTAACTTTTCACTGTTCCAGCAGGTATAAGTGACAGTTCAGAATGGAAAAAAAAGGAAAGTATTTTCAACAAATGGTACAGGTATACCTAGATGTCCACATCTAGAGGAATGTGAATATATATCCATACTCATCACCCTCCACAAAACTCAAATTCCAGTGACCTCAACATAAAACTGGATATACTAAATCAAAATGAAGAGAGAGGGAAATGCCCTTGAATGTATTGATTCAGGAGAAAATTTCCTGAACTGAACACCAATGGCTCAGGCTCTAAGATCAACAATTGATAATTAGGATTTCATGAAATTGCAAAGCTTTTGTGAGGCAAAAGACACTGTCAATAAGACAAAACAGCAGCCTACAGATTGGGAAAGGATGTTGACTAACTCCAAAGAACTCAAAAAGTTAGAATACAACAAATAAAATAGTTCAATTTTTAAAATGGGGTACAGAGCTAGACAAAGAATTCTCAACTGAGGAATCTCAAACAGTCAAGAAGCACTTAAAGAAATGCTCAACTTCCTTAGTCATCGGGAAAATGACCCTGAGTTTCCATCTTGCACCAGCCAGAATGGCTAAGATCAAAAACATAAGTAACAGCATGTGCTGGTGAAAATGTGCAGAAAGGAGAACACTCCTCCATTGCTGATGAGATTGCAAACTGGTAAAACCACTCTGGAAATCAATCTGGTGATTTCTCAGAAAATTGAAAATAGTTCTACCCAAAAGATGTTCCACTATAACACAAGAACATGTGCTCCACTATGGTCATAACGGCTTTGTTCATATTAGCCAGAAACCAGAAATAACCCAGATGTTCCTCAAATGAAGAATGAAAATAGAAAATGTGGTTCTTTTACACAATAGAATACCATTCAGCTATTTAAAACAAGGACATCATGAATTTTGCAGGCAAATGGATGAAACTAGAAAATATTATCCTGAGTGAGGTCACCCAGACCCAAAAGGACAGGCATGGTATGTACTCCTTAATAAGTGGATATCAGTCATAAAGTACAGAATGCCCATAATACACCCCCACAATCCCAAAGAAGTTAAACAAAAAGAAAGGCCCAAGGGAAGATAATTGAATCACACTTAGAAGGGAAAACAAAATAGTCATAAGAAGGAGATGGAGGGAAGAAAATAGAGGAGGCAGGATCAGGTATGAGGACAGATAGGAGAGAGACCCAGAGGGCCAGGAGCAAGAATAGAAATCTGTAGCTGCTGGGGTGGGGTGGGGGGCATTCAGGAGAATCTCTAGGAAGTTCTAATGACATTGGATGGGGAAGAACCCAGGAGTCAACACAGGTGATCTTAGCCAAGATGCCTAACAGTGGAGATATGGGACCTAAAGAGACCATCTCCTGTAGCCAGGCAGAACCCCCAACCTTCCCACAAAACCTTCAAACCAAAATGTGTCCTGTCTAAACGAAATGCAGGGACAAAGATAGAGGAGAGACTGAGAGAATGGCAAACCAATAACCAGCCCCACATGATACCCATCCCATAGGTAAACAGCAATCACTGACATTATTAACAATACTCTCTTATGCTTGTATACAGGAGCCTAGCATAACTGTCCTTTGAGAGGCTCTACCCCGCAGTAGACTCAAACAGATACAGAAACCCACAGCCAATCATGGGGTGGACGTTGGGGACTATTACAAAAGAGTTGTAGGAAGGATTGAAGGCCCTGAAGGGAATCTGAACCCCACAGGAAGACCAAGAGAGTCAACGAACTTGGAGTCCTCAGAACTCTCAGAGACTCAGCCACCAACCAAAGAACATACATGGGCTGGAATGAGGCCCCAGGCACATATGTAGCAGACAGACTGCTTAGTCTTCATGGTTACCTTGTTTGGCCTCAGTGGGAAAGGAAATGATTAATCTGGCAGAGACTTGATGTGCCAGTGTTCAGAGGTGCCCAGGGGATCATCCCCACACTCTCAGAGGAGAAAAAGAGGGGGGTATGAGGGGGAAAACTGGGAGGGGTGACTGGGAGGGGTAGCAGCATTAGGAATGTAAATAAATAAATAAATAAATAAATAAATAAATAAATAAATTTAAAAAGTGTCAGTTTCCATTGTTAACCTTCACCCTAGTGGCTAGGTTCTCATTTATTCACTCTTTCTTTCTTTCTTTCTTTCTTTCTTTCTTTCTTTCTTTCTTTCTTTAAAGGTAATAAAGTGTAATTCGATAAAACAGAAACTATCACATCAAAGTTGGACAAAAAAAAAAAAAAAAAAACAGAAGTAAAAGATTCCAAGACTAGGCATAAGAATCAGGAACTCACTTGCTCACACACTCAAGAATCCCATAAAAACATAAAATTAGAGTCCATAATATATGCACAGAGGACCTGCTATAGACTTGCCCAAGCCCTATGCTTCCTGCTTCAGTTTCTGTGAGTATTTAACCTTAGCGCATGCTGATTTAGAGGGCTTTGTTTTATTGGTGTCTTCCATCCCTCTGTCTCTTACATTCTTTTCACCTCCTACTTCATGGGTTTTCTGAGCTCTGAGAGGAAGGATGTAATGGTGACAATCCATTTACACTATGTGTTCCAAGGAATCTGTCTCAATGTAATGCATGTAGCTGCTGCAAGAGGAAATTTCTCTAATGTTGGTTGAACAAGGCACTAACCTGTGAGTATAGCAGAATGTTATTAGGGGTCATTTTACAACTACATTTTTTTTTCTTTTTTGGACCAGTAGTATTTGGTTTTGCTCTAGGTTCCTAGGCTATCTAGTCTTAGGTTCTTGGTCACCCAAGCAATATCAGGTACGGGTTCCATGAGTAAGCCTAAAGTCAAATAAATTATTGATTGTTTATTCTCACAAGCTTTATGTCACCATTGAACTAACACTAGCATATCTCATAGGCAGGAAACAACTGTAGATAAATGGGTTCATGGCTGGCTTGGTGTTTATTTTGGTTTTTTGTTTTGGTTTTTTGTTGTTGTTGTTGTTGTTGTTTGAGGGAGCACAGAGCATGTTCCTGTAACAAATATGCTGGGAGATAAGGCTCTGGTTTGGTTACAGGCTCAACATCTCTATTAAACAAATAGTTGTATAAATGGTTTCTGTTTATATTGGTTGTTATTTGAGACCTTTCTGATAATTGCACTAGGCATCAATCTATGAGTATAGCAGAATATTATTAAGAAGTACTTTCTATCCTAGGTCTCTGGGCTATAAACCCTCTAACTTTCAAAGAAATGTCAGGGGTGAAATCTCTCTCATAACATGAGTCTCAAGCTGGACCAGTCATTGGTCAGCCATTCCCACAAGTTCTGCTCCACTGTTACCCCAGTATATTTTGTTGGCAGAAAATATTGTAGGTCAAAGGTTTTGTGGCAGTGTTGTTATCCCAATACCTGCACTGGCAGTGTGTGTGTGTGTGTGTGTGTGTGTGTGTGTGTGTGCCTTCTTTTGACATTGCTGACGTAAGATTATTTATTTTCTATACATTTTAGATGTAGTTAACTTCATTAGATTCTAGCACTTTTGGTAGGTGTGAATTGCTACATAAATATTAGTTAAATTTGGATTTATCATGGAATGTCTTATTTTCTCCATTTGTGGTGATTAAAAGTTTTGCTGGGTATAATAGTCTGGGCTTGTATTTGTGTTCTACTGGAATCTGTAAGATGTCTTTCCAGACCCTTCTGGCTTTTAAGGTCTCCAGACAGCCTACCTCTTTCCTCTTCAGAATCTACTTTAAAAATTTAAGAGTCGGGCTGTGGTGGCACACACCTTTAATCCCAGCACTCGGGAGGCAGAGGCAGGCAGATTTCTGAGTTTGCTGCCAGCCTGGTCTACAGAGTGAGTTCCAGGACAATCAGGGCTACACAGAGTAACCCTTTTCTTTTTTTCCTTCAAAAAAGAAAAAAAAAGTACAATTTTTCTAAGTAATATAAAAAAGGCAGTTATTTTAAGTGTAAAATCTTTCTTTCAGTATTTCATTCCAGTAAAAAGGAACTTTTGTATACTACAATACTTCTGCATGTAGTAAGTGTGGTATGTATATACATGTTTATAAGTGTGTGTGGTACTGTGTAATGGTATGTATTTTGTCTATGCATGTGTCTGTGGAGGTCAGAAGTTGATTTCAGGTGTCTCACTTGACTATTCTCTATTTTAAGTTCTTTCCATTGAACTCAGAGCTTACTAATTTGACTGGTCTAGTTGTTGGTTTGTTCTGGGATCCCATCTCTGTGCTGTACACTATGGGATTATATGTGGCCACCATACCTACCCTACAAGTTATGTGGATTCTGGGAGTGTGAACTCCAGTCTCATGATTGTGCTTCAAGTGTTTTACCAGCTAAAGCATTCGCCCAGGCCCTATATGCTTAAATATTGACTATATTACCTCCCTCCTTTTTGAGACTTTGTCTTTTAAAATTCTACATACTTGGGAAAGATTTTGGAACAGTTGCTCATCCTCCATCTGGCTAAGGAAGCTCAAGCCCTGAAACTTCTGCTTGTTTCAAATTAAACTTCTCAACATTGACTTTATGTTTTCCCATGAATTTCAGTCCTACAGCGATAGCATGAACTAAATCACTTTCCCAGAGCACATTAAGCTACACACTCAGCAAATGCCTATCCCATTCTACAGCACACTTGACTCTATGTAAGCACCAAGATTGCAGAGATAAATAAATGAGTCTCTAACCATATGGAACATTACATTAATGGGGAGCATTAGTATTATTTCAGAACAAAAAAAAACTGAATAAATAATTGGTGTAGAAATGTCAGGGGTGGCAGTTCTTATCAATACCTATGTTCTTACTCTTTCGGTATCAAACTGTAGTTTTGAACTAATTACTAATATTGCTAACTTTTCTCAGTGCTTTGACCAATTACTTCACAAGGAACAGCTTAAGAGAGGAAGAATATTCTTTAACTCACAGTTTGGAAGTAAAATCCATTGTGGCTCAGAAGGCACAGGAGCAGGAACAATTCGGACTGTGGCATCAGGTACTTAAAGCTGCTTGCTCACATGTTGTCAGATCAGGAAACAGAGACTAGAACCTGAAGGAAGGCTTGTTTATAAACTTCCTGGCCTGTCACAACCTCACTCACCACCTCACACTCTTCTAACAGTCCACTTCCTCAAGCTACACTCCACCACCCAAGGTTTCCACAACCTCTCAAACTAGTTCACCATCAAGCAACAAAATGTTCAAACCCATAAAGATGAGGGAGATAGTTAACATCCAGGTCATAACACCTCTTATCTATGCTTTTGTTTTTTCTAAACTAGCATCCAATAAATGTTTGATAGAAAATTCCAGAGATAGGCAACTCTCATGTTTTAAATCACACAGTTCTGAGTAGTGTAATAAGCTTTCACTCTGCCTCAGTCTGTCCAAGCTTGTGTGCTCAGACCCAAGTTGTATATGTTACTTTTCCAGTGATCACTCAGCAGTAGTCTCAGAAATCAGGTTGAGTGTCATATGATACCATAGTGCTTGAGTTCACGTAAACTTTTTTTTTTTACTTAATAATGGCTCTAAAATATACAAAAGTATTACTATATATTTAATATTATTACATTTATTTATTGTATATCTACGTAAGAATGTAGACTCACTCTCAGAATGCATATGGACTTCACAAGACAACTTGGGAAGTTAGTTTGTTATGCCCAGATTGCAGGGTCCTCACAGACCACCACAGACCACCATGAATCCAATTTATACACAAAAGCAAGAGTCTTTATTCAAGCTTAATCTTGGACCTTCCAGCCTCTCTAAAACAGTGGCTGATTGGAATGTACTGAGCTGGTAAAAGCCTTATCTTTTTTATCATGATTTCACTAGGGTAAGTGACTTTTCACTTGGCAGATACATGACTGGTTGACATTTGCTTGGCTCATTTTTATTGGCTCATAATGATTTCAGTTTGGAATGAAAAATGGTTGCTAGTTTAATCAATCTACTTGGAGATGCTAGATACTTTTCTCCTAAGAACTGTTGATTGTTACTAGAGGTGGAGTGGTTGTGTGTTTTGGGAAATTATGGTTGTTGTCAGAGTGACATAGTTCTTGGAACAAAATGGGGTTTTTCTAGTAGTTCAGTTTATTTTAAGGGCAAGTGCAGTCTGAAAGCAAAATGGTGCTTGTAATGTTCAGACCTTCATTTGAGTTGCCATTAAAATGTGTTGCCCACTCTTGGAAAAAATAGTAGTCCTTAAACAGTTCATTCCTGGAAATAGCTTCACTACCATACAGAGAGATGTGTCTCTTAGTTGATTGCAGAGTCAATCAACATGGCAACCATCATAGCCAGTTTATCAGACAAGATACACGGAAATGTTTGAATAACAAAACAGAGACCCAGAACTGGAGGTATGACCAGAGCATCAGCTCCCAGAATAGGCCATTAGAATTATTTTCAAATTCATCAAAAGTTCACAAAGACATAAGGAATGATGGAGTTGACAAGATCTATCATTTAAAAACATGTGTGAAATGGTTAAAGTAAGAAAGAAATGTAGAAAATGTATAATCCAACCAGATAAAAATTATTACTGCAAATTTTATAACAATTGAAATAGCAAGGGAAGACTTTTATCCATTAATCTGTTATTTTTAGGACCTAAATTAAAGGTTTTTCCAGAGATAATCTTCCACCCTGAAATGCCAATAAAAAATCATGATACTCCGGAGTGTAACTTGAATCACAGAGGTAAGACTAACATTCTCATTCTATTTGCTTTAAAGGACAATGGTCTGACCTCAACATCCCCAACATGGTTTAAGTCAAATCTTCTGCTGTCTTGTGCCACCATTGGCTTCAGTGAAGAGGAGAATGAGCACTCTATTCTTCAGACAAGACTTTTACTCTTCTTTCTTCATAGTGCTGTTCACCACACAAGCTTTTTTTTTTTTTTTTGAGATTTTCTTTAGAAAAATCACATCAGAATGTCAATACCTCCAAAAGTAGCTCATCCTCCCTCATCCAGAATATAATCATGAATTAGTGACTTGTCTCTGTCATCTAGAATGAAAGCCTTGAAGCAAAGATTTGCTTTTTGCTTGTCCTATGTCCCTTATACCAAGCAATTTCTGACATATACCAACATATGAGTAAATGAACTGTATACTAAATCTCATATTATCCACCAATGGAAATAGACTAAGTAGGATTTGCTGATTCTTATACATGTCCATAGTCTGTATCAAATTCTATTATGCCTTAATTAACCTTAATTACTAGCCAATTTACAAATAATCTTTTGTAAACAAAAAAGGTGTTCGCGGGAGGAAGAATTCTCATGAATTATCTGTTTTTATGGTTTACAACAGAAAGGGTCATATATTTCATTATGTGTGTTCTACTATATTTCATAAAGTAATGAATGGTTATATAAAGATAATCATAGCTGTGTTCATAAAAATACAATTCTTTCCCTTTCAATTAAAATATAGAGTAACATAAAATTCAATGACATAAAAAGTATAAAATATAATATTTTGGAAAAATTACTGTGGTAAAAGAAGTTTAGGATTTTTAAAACTCTTAGAAATTTTATCAAAATCTTTAAAACATTTTTGTCATGTGTTTTCACATATCAAGAACCCCAGAGCATTTTCACTTGAGAAGACTTTGAAGACTGTCAGCGTTTAAAAAAATAATAATAATGGATTATATAATACTTAGATGATTATATTTATTAAGTTAATTTGTGGAAGTAAGGGTACAAAAAAGCATGCAAAATATATGAAACATGATGTAATTTTGAATGTATAATTTTTTACTGTGCAGACTAACGAAGAAGACTATGAGTTAAAAATTACTTATATACTCAAGAAACTTTTTTAGAACAGTATATCATAAATTTGACAAATATATATGTATATATATTTGTTAAATTTTATATATAGTATGTGTGTGTGTATTTAAACAGTCAGTACAAATCAATTAAACTACAAACAAAAAAAGAAAAATTGTTGAAATTATTAATTTATAATATACAAAACTCTTAAACTTGGGTAAAAACATAAGCATAAATGATAATGATGACATTTTATTTGTTAAGGGCATATCTCTATTTTAAAAGATAACTCAATAGGACAGAACAACAATTCACATGTTAATGTTTTTATCATTATAATTTACTGTCTTTATCAAAATATAAGAGTAGGCTTCAAAATTAATAGAATTAAGGTAAAAATTGCATTAATAATGTTTAAATGAAAGACCCTGGCAGATAGAAATTATATAGGATTACTTCAGAAAGTCCACAGTGACTGTATCTATTTTTCATTGTTTGGAAGAGGAAGATGAATCTACCCTAAAAGAAAATGAAGGAGGTAGGGACAGGGTCTGTGAAATCATACTTTTGATATACTTATGACACAAATCTAGGAGATTTAAAAAAATGTCTACAAAACTTCTTAGGAAAGTATATAATTGTATTGTCATTATTTAAGTAGTCTCTACATGGTTCGCATGAAACTAAAATCATCCAGATTTTAAATATCTTCTAAAATATTTAGTTTATGCTCAACTTCTGCTTAATTATATAATTTATATGATTTATATTGAACTTACTTTAAAAATATTCCAAAATTATTTAAAATGCTATTAACAGAACATCATTGGGCAAAACAAGTCTTAATTTCTTAATTAAACTACAAAAAGTTAAAATACTAGAGGTAAAGTTTTGTTTTATATCAAACTTAAGAATAATTTGTACGTAAGTTAATATATTTATATATAAAAATAATTAATATATAAATGTTTATGTATAAAAACAAATAAAATTTACAAAATTAACATATCAGATAAACAAGAGTTATATTTTATAATTATAATTTAAAATTTAAGTACATTATTAAATTTTAGTATTAAAAGTAAAATAATTACATTTGATGACATTAGAAGTAAGACACATTGATAACATTGATAATAATTTTATTTATTAAATAATTGAAGTGCTTAGTAAGAAACATTTATTATAATTTTATAAAGGAAAATTAATATGTTAAGAAAATTGAATTGTTATACCGGGTAACTAAAAGGGTACAGTTAAATATGATAGATTTATTAAAAGTATGATAACATGAGTTAAAACTAAAAGCTTATAGATCAGTATTTTAACTTAAATATGAAGCAGATATTAATTTAAAATATTAAATCATTAATTTCATTTTTATGTCTGAACAAAACTCAAGGACATGGAAAATCCTCAATGACAAAGCAAATGTGAGAGTTAGATTGCTTTAAAACAGTTCTATTCATTTCAAAAAGGTATATAGGAAGTTCTTTCATTCTAAATAGAAGCTTTATATATTTTTTTTATATTATTACATGAATAAACCAACTGAACATATGCATATATATTCATAAAGCTAGCATATGTATCACAATAAGAATGACTATTTTTAGCTATTATTTTACATTAAGAGAAATATCATCATTTTGTAAATAGTAATCAGCTTCATAGAATCTGCATTCTTCTAAGACTCAAACCTCTGGGCATGTCTGTGAGAGATTATCATTATTAGGTTAATTAAGGTTTGGAGACACACTATGGATGGCATAATTTAATGAGCTTGATTCTAGAATGAATCAAAAGGAGAAACCAAACTGAACATGAGCATTCACTAATTCTCTGCTTCCTGACTTCAGCTGCAATGTAACCATTAGCTTTCTGGTCCTGACACCATGCTTTCTGAACCATAAATAAACAATAACCTGTAAGTCAAAAATAATTCCTTTCTGCTTAAGTTGCTTCTGCTTAGGCTTTTTCTTACAGCAATAAGACAATTAATGGAGAAAGCTGAAGAATGGAACCATTGTTGTAATAAACCTAACCAGTGGTTCTTGTGTCTTTGGGATTAGTTTATAGGAGGAATGCGGAAGTGTTTCGAAAGATGGGCAAGAATTGCCCCCTTCCCTGTGCTGGAAACAGCTTAATGGGCCGTCATATTGAGAGCTTGAAAGACAAAAGGACAGAAGGAAACAGGAAGTGGAGGCCTGTCTCAAAAGGTTTCTGAAGGGAACAATGACTCTATAAAGAAGTGAGATAGCGGTTATTTTTTTGATGTTCTGGCAAGTCTTGCTGTATTTTGTGCATGTTCTGGGTTGAGAAGTTCCAAGTAATTTCATTGCTTTCGGCTCATATGAACTTAAAGAATTTTGCTGCTGTTGTTGTTGTTGTTGTTGTTGTTTGTTTGATTTACATTTGCTTTTGGCTTTTGAAGAATGGGGCATTATCATCTGCATGAGGAACTTTGGTTTGTGATTGCATTTGTCCTGTTACAGATCCATACAAAGACATTTCTATATCTAAGCCTTATGGTTACAGTATTGCTCAAAACAGTTTGTAAACTACCAAAATGACTGTGTTTCTTCTGAGGCTCTTCCTGAGCTCCATTGGATTGAGCAATGGCTCTTTCCTTTTTGACTTCGCCAAACTCATAGTTTCTGTAGATAAGAGATCCAAGATGAAATATGTAATTGACCCTCTATTTCAGATAAATAACACGTGTTACTTACTATATGCCAGAAAAAAATCTTAAGTATTTTTGCATATATACTCAAAACAAACTGCTTTTCCTTCTTTATAAAATTTAGTTATTTGCATTATGAAAAAAATTAATGAAATCAAATGATTACTTTCTCTAAGTGATATGGCCATGGGTAAAAATTTAGGACTAAATTTTCTTAGAAGACATAGAAAGGTCATTGGACAAAAATTTTCTTGAGCAGAGGGTGTAAAATAATGCTTTTATTTTACACAGCAGTATACAGAAAGCAATAAGCAAGTGGCTGTGAGAAAACCTCAAATTGTGCCTTGTTTCATTTTCCCCTTGCTTCCTATTGTACCTAACCTGTCTTTTGACACCTGGTGCCAAATCTGTGTGGAGTAAGATTGTAAAGCAAGAAGTCTTGTGAAAGCGTTGCCAGACATGTTTAAACAGTTGTTCTTTTAAATTTAAAATAGGTAAATTTTTGAGTACTTGGTATATCATGGAAATTAGCAAATAAATATAAAGGCAAGTTGGGTACAATGGTAATACGTTTTCAATGATGATTGTCAAACCTAATATGGTTTTTGTCCATTCTCCTCATTTACACATAAATTTCTTCCAAGTATTGAGGTAGAGTTAAACACTTAAAGATTCATCTCATTGGGATTAGTTACTCCCAATAAAAAAGGACATTTTATGGAATTCTTGATAAGTGTCTCAATATAGAGAAAGTAATACAAACATTGAAACTGTTAATTTGTCTTTTTTTTTAACAAAAATAATAACTCATTTCATTAAGTAAAATAGAGATGATTGAGACTAGCTAATCAAGCAAGGCACAAAATAGAGACATTCTTCCACCATCCTCAGAATTAATGTGTGTGCTTTCCCTTGGATAACTGAAATCATAGAGACAACCTACTTCACATTAGATTGGGATATAACTTTCTTTACATTATATCTCTTGACATCACCTTCTAAGAATCACACTGGAAAATGAATAATTCACTGCAGCTATGTAAAATTGTTAGATATTTTTCTATCATTGTATTATCCAGGGTTTGTTGATGCAGGGCATAATTGAACAGGCTTTGGAATATCTGCATTGGTTGGAATCATTTTCATATTTTACGTGAATGTATAATAAGAGACAGTGTAATTATGCATGTGTATATAATTAGTCAGTAAATATCACTGCCACAATAAAGAACAGTTTGATCATTGAAAAGAGACAAGTTAGCTTCTTGGAGCACATTCATTTTCTTCAGAAAAGAGTGCATTTCTCACAACCCTAAGAATGTACTAATTATACCTAAAGAGTAATACTTCCTCACCCCAAGGTGATACCAGCTCTTCTAGTAAGTTCAAAGAAGAAGATTGACTATCTTTTCTAAGTCAATTGACAATGGGGCTGTATTTCTTTTTCTTTCTTTCTTTCTTTCTTTCTTTCTTTCTTTCTTTCTTTCTTTCT
>JADRCH010000030.1:12858362-12909975 GCA_019843965.1 Rhynchomys soricoides
TCTTTCTTTCTTTCTTTCTTTCTTTCTTTCTTTCTTTCTTTCTTTCTATTTCTCTCCATTTTAAAGATAGCCAAATCCAAAGGAACAACCTGACCAGTTAACCTGACAGCACAATTACATGGCAATAATGACCGTACATCTTTGGGGCCAGATCTGCCTCACACAGCTCCATTCAGCAAAAGTTAAATGACACTGAGACAACTGTAGTCATTATAAGACAAATGCAGTTGTCAGAAATTAGAGACAGTTTGCTCTCTGTTCCTGGCATTCATGTTCCCACACCTGAGATTATTTCCAGCTACAAATGTCAAAAGAAGCTGAGCTTTAGTTAATGCTTGGTGAGGGTTTCTTTTCTGAGGAACCAAAGCCTGGGTGCAAGATAAATTTTTTCCAGTGCTCTCATATGTGTCTGGCGAAATAAAAATTGGGAAAGAAAAAGAAACAAAGCAAAAACAAAAGCACCTGTGTCCCATTTGAAAGATCCACTTGGTGGTGCATTTATCACTAATGATTCAACCTCATCCCACATCTAAAAGACTTCGAAACAAAGTAGCCTTTCATTTGATGCTTTCAAAAAATGTGTGCTTGTATAATCTTTTATTATTATTGCTGACAACACTACTATATCAGGAACTAAAACTCACATGTAGATCCTGTCTATCATAATCCACTGACATCCGAAGATTTCACCTTCTCTGTCTCAAAACTTGAGAGTTTATAGGGTTCTTTTCACCTTCCAGTTTCTATGATGTTTACATACTTACCAGTTTAATTCAAAGTGATTTTATCTTTAAATACAAACAATCATTACATTATCAATCATCATTTTGTAAATTGTATGCACACATTCATGTGCATGCACACACACACACACACACACACACACACACACACACACAAATGTGTCAGGGACATTGAGTACAGATGCTAAATACCCACCACAGTAATATCAAGAATTAGTATGTAAATCTTTTCACTCGACAGGTAAATTTTAGAAATGGCACTATTATGTCGATTTATGAAACAGAGAAATATAATGGCAGATTAAAATTTTGAGTAACTCTTCTGGCAAATGGCAATCTGGGAATGTAGGGAAGTATTTTTCTACATTTCATGGTGATTGCTATTACTGCATATTTATTTTATTTACTCACTGGTGAATGTGTTCTTTCTTAAAGTAATAGCTGAGAAGTAGCATATCAATAACACCTATGTGCTAAGCTTTGTTCTTTGCACAATACCTAATGATCCTTCCATTTTGGAACTTATATTCCAGTGGAAAGAGAAGTGATACACAGCACAAATGCTGAGTAAGCAGTATCCACTGTGTGTTTACGTAGTTATGGTACAACGAACAAAGAAGATCATAGTAAAAGTGCCAACACACAGATGGAGCAGAGAGGGGGCTGCTTGTTTGGGTGGAAGCTTAACGAAATTTTGTATTTAGAAGGTGACACTAAGGGTTACAGCAAGGGTATGGCTGGTCATACTTGCAATCCCAATACTCTTAGACATTAAAATGGATTTTAAAAAAAATCTGTTTCTTGTATTCACTTTCTTATTTTTTTTCTAATTCTTTACTCTGAGGTAATTTCTACCTTTGATAGTGAGATGTGCTTCTTCTGGGCAGTGGAAGGATAGATACTGATTTCACATTCATTCTGTTAGTCTGTGTCTTTTTACTGCAGAAATAAGTCCATGAATATTGAGACTATCAATGACCAATTATTACTAATTCCTATTATTTTTGTTGGTGGTGATGATGGTGGTGGTGGTGGTGGTGGTGGTGGTGCTAGAGTGTGTGTGTGTATGTGTGTGTGTGTGTGTGTGTGTGTGTTTACCTTCATTTGGTTTTACTGGCATGAGATTATTTCCTGTGTTTTCACTGGGTGTAGTTAACCTTCTTGGGTTGGTGTTTTCCTTCTGTTACCTTCTGTAGGAATGGATTTGTGGATAAATAATATTTAAATTTGACTTTGTGGTAGAATGTCTTATTTTCTTCATTTTGATCGAAATTTTGCTGAGTATAGTAGTCTGGGCTGGCACCTGTAGTCCATTAGAGTAGGCAGGGTGTCTGTCCAAGCAGTTTTGGTTTTTAGCATCTATCTCCATTAAGAACTTCAGTGTAATTCTAATAGATCTGTCTTCATATGCTACTTAGTCTTTCCCCTTGCAGGTTTTAAAATTCTTTCTTTGTTCTGTATGTTTATTGTTTTCATTATTAAGTGGCAAGAGGACTTTCTTGCTTGGTCCAATCTATTTGGTTTTGGAAAGCTTCTTTACTTCTATAAAGATCTCCTTTAAGTTAGAAACTTTTTCTTCTACGATTTTTTGAAAATGTTTTGGGTCTTATTCTATTCCTTTTATTCTTAGTTTTGATTTTTTTTTCAGATTGTCTCAGATTTTCTGGATATTTTGTATCAGTAATTTTTTTTTTTAAGATTTAACATTTTCTTTGGCTACTGTGTCTCTTTCTTCCATATCTTAAATGCCTGATATTCTCTCTTTTATCTTTTATATTCTGCTAGTGATGCTTCTGTCTGTAGTGCCTGTTTACTTGCCTGAATTTTATATTTCCACAATTCTTTTAGTTTGTGTTTTCTTTGTTGTTTCTAGTTGCATTTTCAGGTGTTGAATAGTTTCATTTCTTTTTTTTTTTTTTTTTTGACTGTTCTTTTGTATCTTTCTTGTTTTTCTTTGAGGGATTTATTTATTTTATCCAATTTTTTTTACTTGTCTTTCCTCAATTTCTCAAAGAATTTATTGATTTTCCTCATTAAGAACTTCTATCTTATTCTTCAAATTGGTTTTAAGGTCTTTTTCCTGTGTTTCAGCTGGGATATGGTGATGACATATTGCCTTGGCTGTTTTGATTGTGTTGACATACTGGCATCTAGGAATCTACATAAACATGATTGTTGTTCTACATGCTCATTTCTGAGTTTCTCTTTGTTGGTTGGGTATTTGTTCCTTGGTTTCAGTTTCCTCTCTGTTCTTCTGGACAGTATAGCCTATGGTTGAACAAAGTGTCTCCACCAGACTTGAGGATTTGTGGGCCTGGGGCATAGTGAAAAGAAGGGGAACATGATAAGAGTAGGTTGGGCAGGTACTGACAGAATGGTGAATGTCTGCAGGCAGGCAGCCTACCTGGAGTTCTGCTGGCTAGATGAGCATGGTCCCTGGTCCAGCAGGGTCTCTTCGCCAGAGTCAGGAACTGACACATAGTGACTAAAAAGAGAAGATTGACTTGGGATAGGGTTGGTGGGCACCAACAGAGTGGGTAATATCAGTGAGTGGGTGGCCTACCTGGAGTTGTGTGGGCTGGTGTGACCACTGGTTGAGCAAGGACTTCTGCCCAAGTTGGGTGGCAGAGGATGTAGGCAAGGACACACAGGAAAAAAAGGAGTCTAAGTTCCTAGAAACAAACTTTCAGCAATAGGCCCAAGGCACATCATTTTTAGATTAATTTTTCTAGTACAAAATATTAATATTTTATATATACAATGTATAATATCATATCTCTAATATTAAGTTCAGTATTTAGAAAATTCTTTCATTTTTATTAAGCAGCCACCTAAACTTCCAGAAATTCAATTGTAATTTCAATGTGTTTCAACAGTTCAATCTCATTTCCTTTCTATTCCTTTAGCTAGAAACCTGCTAGTTGGTTTATGTTATTTGATTTTCAATACTTTGGACTAAACTAACCATATCTGCAATGTTAAAAAGAAAACAAAAGTATTTTAATTACTGAGCTACTTAACATAACTTACAAATTTTTCTTTACAAGATGAAAAATATGAAATAAATGTTGCAAAAATTGAAAGACTATCCTATCAGAAAATCAAATAATGAAAATAGTCTTTAATATAGTAAAGGTTGATAAATTTTAAATCCATCATTTTTCATAATAGAACTGAATATTTCAAGTTATCAAATAGTAGGTTGTGAAAATCCAACATTTATTTATAACCCAAATGATATGACTCAAATATACAAAATAAACAATGCACAAAAATCCAACCTTCTTAAAATACATAGAGATGATTCTAATGAAGTCTCCAAATAATAATGGAGATAGAGTTCCTAGTAGCCATCTCTTCTCACCATGCAAAGCTTCCAGTACTGAGGCTGGGTTGCATTCTATTGACTTGTTGGCCAAAAGAGTTCCTATTGAAATCAGCAAACATGTGAGTTTACTGACAAAACAAAAAGTTGCTCTCCACAAACTCACAGCAAGGCTCCATTGATGAAGACAACACCCAGACATCTCATTGAAGAAAGAGAGGTAAGCTGTTGACTACAGAGAACTTTCATTCCTGTGTACCTTTGGTATGGAAAGATACGTCTACCAAAATAGAAATGTAAACACCAACCTAGCCACAAACCTTTTGATTTACAATGCTGTCCTGCTCACAAAACATGCTAGGGCAAAAGTGGCACAAAACTTGTAGAAGTAACCAACCAGCAACTGATTTGACCTAAGGCTGACTCAATAAGATGGAACCCATACCCTCTACTGCTTGGGTGACCAAGAAGAACAAGAAACTAGCTATCTTATAGACCCTAGGTAGAACCAAATATCACTGATATTTACGAAGAGAAAGAAAGAAACAAAGAAACAAAGAAAGGATAAAATGAGTCCTAGTAATATTCTGCTAAACTTCTAAATCAGTAGATCAGTGTCTTGTTCAGTCAACTACAGAGAAGTATCCTCTTTTAGCAGATAGGAACAGATACAGAGACCTACTGCCAGATGAGAGAGATGGAGAGAGAGAGAGACAGAGACAGAGACAGAGAGAGAGTCCTTTGATTACAAAGCTCTAAATGGGATATCTCCATCATATCATTCCCTCCCTCATATCTTAGGGAACTCCCATTAAAGAGGAAGCAGAGTGTAAGGAACAAGGATTGAAGGACACAAAGATAACAAGTCTCTTTACATCAACAGAGCAAAGTTCATGTGAATTCACAGAGACTGAAGCAGCAAGGACAGGTCCTCCATGGGTCTGAACAAGTTCCTCTGCATATGTATTATAGCTTTCAATTGAATTTTTATGGAACTCCTGAGTGTGTGTATGAGTAGATCTCTGATTCTTATGCCTTCTCTTGGGATCTTTTCCTTCCATTGGTATTCCTTTTCCAACTGTGATGTGATGGGTTTTGTTTTATTTTAGTACATTTTAGTATATTTTATTTGTTATCTTTTCAAAGTCTATTTAATGGGATACAGAAAGGAAGTAGATCTAGATAAGAGAGGATGTGGGAAGAAACTGGGAGGAGTAGAGGGAGGCAAACTGTAATTAAGACATGAAAAAAAATCTGTTTATGATGAAATTTAAACCAAATTAGAAAAAAAAATATGTATCATTATTATATTATTTATTGCTGCATAACATACTTATAGGTATATATCATATAATAGTTGTATTGATATAATGATGTTGAAGGATGCAAATTTACTGAACCCTATGAATTATAAAGATTTTTAAAGGACAAAGAACTTCATACATGCAGGAGCATAATATTTGCAAATAGAGACTGCTTCAAACCTTTTTTCAATCTCATGTTCCTTTATCTCTCTGTCTATTTGGCCTGGATAGAAACTCAGCTGACAGTCAATAGCAATGGTTGATAAATGAAAACCTTATCTTAGGAATAATATCATGTAAAGTATTTTCATTCATTCTCCACTAAGCACAATGTATTTAAAGGATTTCCACAAATATTCATTATAATATTGAGGTATTTTTGTTCTATTTTTAGTTTTTAAAATATTTTTTAGTCAAGAGAAACTGTAAGATTTTGTCACGTACTTCTACTCCTACTGAACTGATTACATTTTTCACACCATTTTTCATCTTAGTTGGTATTCACATGCTAGTTCAATCTTACAATCTTACCTCCCTTAGCCGTGGTATAAAATATTCTTTATGATATTAGTTTCTTATTCATGTCTGTGCTGGAAGCATTAAGTCATTTTTGGCTAACTGTATAATTTTCCATTATAAACAACATTCTAAGGGAAATGAACCAGTCTTTTGGAGGTTAGATATTTTAGGCCTATATAGTTTGGGCTTAATATATTGGTTCATGGTTCATCAAAGAATCAAAGCAATGTCATAAAAATGGTAAATACAGACATAGCATAACACACTATTTTTTTTCCAGTAGGATGCTCCTAAGTTAAGGAAAATCTACTATAAGCCAAAAATTCACATTCTACTAAAAAACAGGTATATATATTTATATATTTATGTTTTGTGAGTAAGCATAGTATAAAACTGCTAGCAATTGGGGAATACTTTTATGATAATTTTAATTACTCATGTAATAACAATGTAAGTTTTAAAATTGAAACAACATAATTCCACAGCACTTTTACAAATAGTTCACTTATTTAAAGTATGACTTAGAAGTCTTTCGATGGATTCAGGTTTTGTAACCATCGCCACAGCCCATTTTACATCATCCTCATCCCCCAAAGTAAACCATACTCAAAGTCAGGGAAATGACTCAATATTAAAACTTTTCTGGCTATAAAAGTCTGCCTAACTTGCTACCTGGAAGTTATCTATTAATAGTCCATAGTTCCTCCTGTCTATAACCCTAGGCCTCCTGTGGCAAAACAAAAGGCAGAAACAAGAGAATCCCCAGGAATCTGTAAGCCAGCTAGCCTGGAGTACTCAGACAACTAGATTTTCTAAGACTTCAAACAATGAGGAAGACCCCTTCTCAAACAGGATAAAAGAGAAGAACAGACACACCTTCATACACAGCCATAAATATATACATTGTAAGCATGTATGCCCACAAAGATAATAAAAATGTCATAATAATTTTCCATGATCAGTCACTGCCTGTTCCCCATCTCTCTTCTTTTTTCCAGCCATGATATCCACTAATTCACAGTGCATAGATGTTTTTTAATCTAGTACCTTTCTTCTTCACCTAAATCCTACAGAGTGCTTCAGTAAATTCTTCACACTACACCTCAACAGTTTTGCTAGAGTTAGTTGTGCTATGGTAAATCATTTCATCAAGGGACCCATCCTTTTTTTTTTTTTTTTTTTAATTATGATATAATGCTTTATTAACTTAAAAAAAAATTTATACTTTATTTACATTTCAAATGTTTCCCTCTTTCCACATCTCCCCTTTGGAACCTCCCTTACCCCCTCCCCCTGCCTTTATGAGGGATTTCCCCCACCCACCCACCCACCCACTCTAGTCTTCCCTCATTGGCATTCTCCTATTCTGGGGCATCAAACACCCTCAGGCCCAAAGGCCTCTCCTCCCACTGATGGCTAACAAGAACCTCCTCTGCCACATACGTGGCCAGCACCATGGGTCCCTCCATGTGTATTCTTTGGTTGGTAATCCTGTCTGCAGGAGCATCTGGAGGTCAGGCCAGTAGACACTGTTACTCCTCCATGGGGCTGCAAACTCCCACAGCTCCTTCAGTCCCTTCTCCAACTCCTCCATCTGGAACCTCACGCTCAGCCCAGTGGTTGCTGTGAAGTGAATCTTGGGTATTCTGAACTTTCCCTCTGATCCTTTAATATTAAAATCCCAGTAACCCCAAGAACAGGTTTTCTTGTTTTGGGGGGGTTTTTTGTTTTTTCTTCAAATAGAATCGTTTTGATACTAGGTGAAAGGGTCACAATGAATCAACTGGAACTCTGTGAATTACAATGGAGCAGCA
Organism: Rhynchomys soricoides; assembly: GCA_019843965.1. Taxonomy (NCBI): domain Eukaryota; kingdom Metazoa; phylum Chordata; class Mammalia; order Rodentia; family Muridae; genus Rhynchomys; species Rhynchomys soricoides. The sequence goes on from JADRCH010000030.1 coordinate 12,866,068, forward strand.
TGCTTATGAATGGTCTAGAAAGAATGAGAACTACTACAGCCACAGCATGTACCTCAGGCTTCTCCATGTCACCAAGACTGTTAACTCTTTACTTCAGACCTGCAAAGAATAGGTAGTTAAAATTATCATAGGTAATTTTATTTTCAAAAAAAAAAAAAATAGTGGTCTGGAGGATCCAATTTAGTTTCACCTTAATTTTGCAGCTAAGATTCACTTACATGCCCTAGATTGTATTAATGTTAATGTTTTAGTGTTGAGATTTAAAATGAGGGCTAGAGAGAAGGCTCATCTGTTAAGATCACTAGCTGGTCTTCCAGAGGTCATGATTTCAGTTCCAGCAACCATATGGTAGCTCACAACCACCTGTAACTGGATCCGATGCCTGCCTGCTCATATACATAAAATAAGTAAATCTTTAAAAAAAGAGAGATTTAAAATGAAAGGACTTATAAAACTTAAATTTTTACTGATGCATAGATGACATAAAGGATGGGTATAAAAGAATAAAAAAATAAGCTTAGAACATATAGGTGCTTAGGATAGTCTTCATATAATAAATATAACAAAATATTGTTGGTTGGAAAATATAGAATTGTTTTTAATGAAATAAACTGTCTCTGCAAGGTTATCCATCTTTTACTATCCTTTGCAGCAAGGGAGTCTTGGCATATCAGAGAAATCATAAAATAAACTCACAAACATAAAATTTAATGAGAAATCAAATAACATAAACCAATCTCATAAAAAAGAAATGAAATGAAATTAAAAGAAAGAAAAAACACAACTTTAGTACTTTTGGTTGTTTGCCAGTTCACAAACTGCTATAAAAATCACCATTATTAATAAATAAGGGATGGAAATATGTAGAGGATGGATTGACTGGATTCGTTTTGTTGGATTGAGTATGCAGTTTATAAGGGAATGTTACAGCACAAGCATTGTAATGAAGGATGACTATGATTTTCAGTTATTTTCCATAGTAAAATTCATTACTAAAAACAAAATGCAATGTGGTGATACTATAATTCCTGAATGAAAGACCAAGTCACAGAAACAGAACAGTATCTGAAACTTCAGACTAATACTCCATGCTGGAGTATTTTCTCAAATGATTTCTCTGGGGAATGTCCTCATGGCTGCTCCTCCTTTTGGCCATATCTTTCCTCATGCAAACTCAAGTGCTCAGAGTAACAATCAATACTAACATATATTATCATATCATTTGCAAAGAGTGATATCTTGACTTCCTCTTTCCCAATTTGTAGCCCTTTGATCTCTTTTTGTTGTCTAATTGCTCTGGCTAGAACTTTCAGTACTATATTGAATAGGTAGGGAGAGAGTGGGCAGCCTTGTCTAGTCCCTGATTTTAATGGAATTGCTTTGAGTTTCTATTGGGCAAAGGAGAAAACTTTCTGAGCAGAACACCAATGGCTTATGCTTTAAGAGAGACAATTGACAAATGGGACCGAATAAAATAGAAAAGCTTCTGTAAAGCAAGGGAAATTGTCAATAGGACAAAATGGCAGCCCATAGATTAGAAAAAGATATTTACCAACGATACATCCAATAGATATATACAAAGAATTCAAGAAGGTAGACTCCAGAGAACCAAATACCCCTACTAAAAAGTGGAGTACAGAGCTAAATAAAGAATTCTCAACCAAGGAATCTCGAATGGCTGAGAAACACCTAAAAAAAATGTTCAACATGTCATGGAAATGCAAATCCAAACAACCCTGAGACTCCACCTCACACCAGTCAACATGGCTAAGATAAAAAATGCAGATGACAGCAGATGTTGGCAAGGATGTGTAGTAAGAGGAACACTCCTCCATTGCTGGTGAACTGCAAGTTAGTAAAACCACTTTGAAAATCAGTCTGGCAGTTTCTGAGAAAATTGGAAATAGTTCTACCTAACCACCCAGCTATACTGCTCCTGAGCATATACCCAAAAGATGTCCTATCATATAACAAGGACATGTACTCTACTATATTCATAGCAGCCTTATTTATAATAGCCAGGAGCTGGAAATAACCCAGATGTCTCTCAACAGAAGAATGGATACAGAAAACGTGATACATATACACAATGGAGTACTACTCAGTGATTAAAAACAATGACTTCATGAAATTTGCAGGCAAATGGATGGAACTAGAAAATATCATCTTGAGTGAGGTAACCCAGACACAAAAGAACATACATGGTATATACTCGCTAATAAGTGAATACTAACTCAAAAGCTCACAATGCCTATGATACAACCTACAGGACATATGGAGCATAGAAAAATGAAAGACCAGAGTATGGGTGCTCCATTCCTGCATTGAGGGGGTAACAAGACAATTGTGGGAGATGGAACAAGAGGAGGGCAAGTGAAGGAGAAAGGAGGAGGAGGAAATAAGTCTGGAGAAGATATGACAGGTACAGAGGGCCAGGAAATCGAATAAAAATAGGTAGCAGGGGGAATGAGGAACTGGGAAGAGCCACCAGAATGTCCCAAACACCAGAGAAACATGAGGCTCGCAGGACCTCACAGGATTGACTTGAGCTGTAATGAGCAGAGAAGAGGGAAGTAGAACCTGTGGAGATAGAACCTCCAGTAGATAGGCATGGCCCCTGGTTGAGGGATGCAGCCACCCATCCATCTCAAAGGTTTTTAACCCAGAAATGTTCATGTCCAAAGGAAGAATAGGACAAAAAATGGAACAGAGACCGAAGGAAGGGCCAATGGGGGATCGGCCCCCACCTGGAGATCCAACGGGTCTGCAGACACCAAACCGAACACTGTTGCTGTGGTCAAGAAGCACACAAGAGGAAACATACAGTCACATTTGCCAGCCAAGCAGTTACATGCTTTTATATATATATATACACTTTATTTACATCACTTGTTGCGGACAAGTGCAGCAGTTCCTGGGGAGGTCCAGCCAGCAGCTGACCAATGCAGATATGGATACGTGGAGCCAACCATCAGACTGAGCTCAGGGAACTTGGTGGGGGAGCTGGTAGAAGGACTAAAGGAGCAGAGGTAGATTGCAATCCCCCTGTAAGAACAACAAAGGCTGGCCTGACTACCCAGTTCTCCCATAGACTAGATCATCAACCAAGGAGGGTACCTAGACATATCCATGGCTCCAGATACATATGTAGCAAAAGATGCCCTTGCCATACAGCAATGGGAGGGGAAGCCCTTGGTACCGGGGAGGTTTGATGCCACAGAGTAGGATGATGGAGTGGTGGGGTAGGAGAGTGTGGGTGGGTGGGAGAGCACTCTCATACAAACAAAAGATAGGATAGAGGGCAGATATGGGTTGGGGGTTGGTGGAGGGGTAACCTGGATGTGGGATAATATGGGATGGGGTTTGGTGGAGGGGGTAACCTGGAAGTGGGATATCATTTGAGATGTCAAATGGAATGATTAATGATAATTTTTTTAAAAAGGAAAAAAAAAGGCAAAGGTCAGAAAAACAGATGATTCCAACATAAGCCAGACTGGGTGGGAGGTGTTACATACACAAGCTGAAAACTAGTCAGATACACTGCACATCTACAAGAGGAAACATACAGTCACATTTGCCAGCCAAGCAGTTACATGCTATATATATATATTTTATTTACATTTCAAATGTTTTCCCCTTTCCAGGTCTCCCCTTTAGAAACCCCCTCCCTCTCCCCTCCCCCTTCCTCTATGAGGATATTCCCCCACCCACCCACCCCCATCTTCTCTCCCTGGCATTCCGCTATACTGGAGCATCTAACACCCTCAGGCCCAAGGGCCTCTCCTCCCACTGATGGCCAACAAGGCCCCCCTCTGACATACATGTGGCCAGTACCATGGGTCCCTCCATGTGTATTCTTTGGTTGGTGGTCCAGTCTATAGGAACACTGGGTGGGGAGGTCAGGCCAATTGATACTGTTGTTCCCTCCATGGGGCTGGAAACTCCCTCAGCTCATTCAGTCTACTTTAGACTGCTTAAACTGTAATGTAACCAAATGTAACCATGTAACCAATGGGGATGGAAATAAAGAATCATGGCTAAAGATTAAAAAACAAACAAACAAACAAACAAAAAGAACAAAACAACAAAAACAATACTTACAGCCAAAGGTCAGAAAGGCAATACAAAATGGCTTAAAGAAGCCATTCAAAGACGTAAAATGTACTACAAGATCTAAATAGACATGAGAGTACTTCAAATAAAAATGGTATTTTTAAATAGTTTTTCAGTATTGGCTGAGTTTACCAATGTTGACTCTGTTAGGTACTGTATCATATCATAAGCCATTTCTAACTTGGAAATATGTTAAAAAACAAAATATGTGTGCGTTTTCTAGTACATTCACACAGAAATAAAAGTTGTGGCTAGGATCTGAATTTCTCCTCAAAGTAAACATGTTGATATCTTGATCAAATATGAAGCAGTAAACAGATGAAGTTATTAGCTCAGGAGGCCTCTGAGCTCATTCATAAATTGGCTCACTAACAGATGCATTATTCAACTAGATATGTTGGAATATAGTGGAAATGTATGTTGGATATAGTGGAAACTTTAACAAGACAGGAGAGAAAGCAGGTCCCTAGGAGCCTATCTTTTTATTTTTTTTCTCTCTCCCTCTTCTTCTCCCCTCTCTCTCCCCTACTTCCTGGCTACCCTGAGGTAACTGGATATACTCATATTTCCCACATTAATGCTCTACAGTAACACAGGTCTAAAAGGGAAGGAGCCAAAAGCCCATGAAATGAAACCTTTAAAACTATAAACCAAAATAGATGTGGATGAAGAAACCTTTAGTGGATGGTCTCACATGTCTCATGGTGATAGAGAGCTATGGTGTCAAGAAAGTTCTCCTCTGGTAATCAAGAAAAGATAGCTGTAGTTTTAAAATATTGAATAGTTATTTTTAAAAGAACAAAAAAAACCCAGGTTCCAATTAACACTCTATTAAAGTGATATGTGGACATGTACATGCATGTAAAAGTCAAATAATAATGAAATCTTATCAAGGCTCAGGCCATCCTATCACCCAGGTTCTGATCTCTACAGACAACTGTTTCTAGTATTTTAAAAAATAATTGTATGTATGTGACTGTGTGAGTATATGTGTGTGTATATGTGTGTGTGTGTGTGTGTGTGTGTGTGAATGGAGGACAGAAGAAGGTGTCCATGGAGATAGAGTTATGGACATTTGCTGACCTAGGTGCTGAGATCCAATCTCCAGCATTATGATAGAACAGCAAGCATTCTTAGTCACTGAGTCATCTCTCCAGTCCTTGCTTCCAGTACTTTTAACTATTTTCTCAGACATATCTAGATACATATCTACATATGTATCTACATATCTAGATAGTGAAGAGGCATTTACTAATTTATTAATATACTAAATTTCAGCTTAATTTCATTTTACAACAGAATGTATGCCATTAGGCCTATCATCTTCTTCATAATAGATACATGTTGGATTTTCTGTCACAGTTTAACAAATTATGACTAATTTGATTGCTTAACAACTGAAACTATCCTTTAACAGTTGATTGAATAGTGCAAACATTTGGTAATTGTTTAGTGTTTTCTCAAGGTCTCGTGGCAAGTCTTGGTAAGCATAGGCTTTTATCTGAAGACTGTTAGGGAGAATCAAGTTTCAGCTCTTCCAATGACATTGAAATTCTGGTCACTGATATGTGGATATTAGCCCAAAACCTCAGAATACTCACAATACAACTCACAGACAATATGAAGCTTAAGAACAAGGAAGACCAATGTGTGAATAACTTAGAAGGAAAAACAAAATAGTCACAGGAGGTAGATGGAGGAAGAGACCTGGGAAGGAGAGCAAGTGAGAGAAAGGGGGGACAGGATCAGGTATGGGAAGACACAGGAGAGAAGTCCAGAGGGCCAGGAGAATGAATAGACTTATGTAGCAGTGGGGGGTGGAAAACGGAGATCCAATGGGGATTACATTAGCTGAAATGCTCAACAGTGGGGAGATAGAAACTGAAGAGACCATATCTAGTAAATAGACAGGGCTTCCAGTTAAAGGATGGGGCCACCCACTCATCTCATTTAGCCCAGAATTATTCCTGTCGAAAAAAACTGCAGGGACAAAACATGGAGCAGATAGAATAAAGAAAAGGCCATCCAGAGACCACCTCACCTAGGAATCCATCCCAACTACAAATACCAAACCCAAACCCTGACACTATTGCTGACTCTAGTACTTGCTAATAGGAGCTTGGTATAGGTGTCCTCTGAAAGGCTCTATCAGCACCTGATTAAAGCATAATGCAGATACTCACAAACAATTATCAGATTGAGCCTAGGGACTCCAAAGGAAGAGTTACTGGAAGGACTGAGGAGTTGAATGAGACTGCAACTCTATAGAAAGAACAATAATATCAACTAACCAGACCACCCAAAGCTCCCAGAAACTAAACTACCAACCACATAGTATACATGGAGGGACCCATGGCTCTGGCTATATATGTAGCAGAAGATTGCCTTATCTGGCATCAATGGGATAGGAGGCCCTTGGTCTTATGGAGGCTTGCTGCCCCAACATGGGGATGCTAGAGTGGTGAGAAGGGAGTGGATGGGTAGGAGAGCACCCTCTTAGAGTTGAAACTTTATGGTCTTTCCCTTGTCCACTTTGGGATTTCTAGTGTTGTCTTTAAACAGTTCTGTAATTGGACTTAAAAATTATTCAACAAGATGAAAACCATGCTTGGTATTGAAAACTAGACAACTACCCAGGTCTAGTGAAGGCATAGATCTTGGAGAAGAACCAAAAACTGCCTCTTTGTTAAACCAGAAAAATATCTAAATACATCTTAAATATTTCTTCTTATACACACAGATGGTATAAGATTTTTTCTTTTATTGGATATTTTTTTATTTACATTTCAAATGTTATCCCCTTCCTGGGTTTCCCCTCTGGAAAACCCATATCCCATCCCCATGAGGGTCACACACACACACACACACACACACACACACACACTCACACCTTCCTGCTCTTGCATTCCCCAGCACTGGTGCATCGAACCCCCACAGGACCAAGGCCGCTCCTCCCATTGATGTCCAACAAGGCCCTCTTCTACTGCATAGGAGGCCATAGCCATGGGTGCATCCATGTACACTCTTTAGTTGGTGGTCCAATCCCTGGGGTCTCCAAGGGCTCTGGCTGCTTAACACAGAGGATTGGATACAAAAAAATGTGATACATTTGCACAACGGAATACTACTTAGCTATTAAAAACAATGACTTCATGAAATTCTTAGGCAAATGGATGGAACTTCAAAATATCATCCTGAGTGAGGTAACCCAGTCACAAAAGAATACACACAGTATGGACTCACTGATAAGTAGATATTAGCCCAAAAGCTCAGAATATTCAAGATACAATTCACAGACCATATGAAGCTCAAGAAGAAGGAAGACCAAAGTGTGGATGCTTCAGTGCTTCTTAGAAGGGAGAACAAAAATCTCCGGAGGAAATATGGAAACAAAGTATGGAGTGGAGACTAAAGAAAAGGCCATCCAGAAACTGCCCCACCTGGGGATCCATCGCATATACAGTCACCGAACCCAGATGTTATTGAGGATGCTGGGAAGTGCTTGCTGACAGGAGCCTAATATGGCTATCTCCTGAAAAAGTATAACTTTTGAGAAGCTCTTTCAAAATTAAGATGAATTCAGTTGAAATAAAAGTTTCTATTACTCAAAGTGAGTGTGAATTTCTGGCACTGAAAAGCCATCAAGTCTTTAGTATATGGAAAGATAATTTATCTATAAGCTAAAGTAGTATTAGGAAAACAATCTCTGTTTCTTCCTCATACCACATAAAAATATTTGTAGATTACTCAACAATAAATAATCACATTGGTATTTGAAACATATGGCAATCATCTTTTGCTTGGTATTAGTGGAGTTAAAGTGTATTTCAAAATCTACATTTGTTTCATTCAAATTATACTGAACAATGAGGATATATGTATGAATATGTATATCATATATTGTGCATTATATATTGTATGTTAAATATTATTCACACTCATTATATATTATATATACATTATCATAAATTTGATATTATAATACATTTTACATATACACATCTTTATAAAGGCAATGGGAAATTTGTAATTTTTAAATATTATTTTTGATTAAGACAGGAGCTGACTCAGGCCCCACACCTGCCAGAGGACCAAGTAAGCTTCCTCCATACATGCCCCACTCTCTCTGTTACCCTAAACTCAATTCTCAGAGTCACTTCTATTGCTACAACAGGTCATACACCACAGCCTTCAATCCCTCCAGCCTCCAACACCAGTAAGCATTCCCTGTATACACACCAGCTAAGCAAGCCAGAAAAAATAGGTAACATTCAGCCTATAAAATCTCTAAAACTCCAGAGAGGTTTCAGAAACCAAGGAGCAAACAATCCACCCAAAAAAGACAAACCCAGAAATAAGCACCTAGACTTTGAATCAACCTAAACCCAGATGCCTAAATTCCAGCATAAGAATACAATTAATAAAAGCCAGGGTAATGTGTTCCCACCAGAGACTAACTATCCTACCAAAGCAGAACCTTAATATTCCAATATAGCTGAAGCACAAATAAGACACAGTAAAACCAACTAAGATGAAATAGTTCCTTAAAGAGAAAAGCAAAAAATTCCCACAAAGAAATTCAGAAAAACACAATCAAATAGAGGAAATGAATAACTCCCTCAAAGAAAGCCATGAAAAGACAGACAAGCAACTAGAAAAATGAATAAGTCCCTTAAAGAAAGTCAAGAAAAACAAACAGTTGATGGAAATAAAACTGTTCAAGACCCAAAAATGGAAATAGAGGCAATAAAGAAAACATAAGGGCTAGAGAGATGGCTCAGTCATTAAAGACTAGATTCACAACCAAAAATATAAGAAAGCACAAACTGAGAGAATTCTGGAAATGAAAAATTTAGGAATGTGAAAAAGAATGTCAGAGATAGGCTTGACCAACAGAATACAAGAGAGGGGAGAGAGAAACTCTGGCATTGAAAGTAGGATACAAAAAAATGGAAACATTAGTCCAAGAAAATGTTACATATAAATCATTCTTGGTCAGCATGTAGAAGAATGCAAATTGATCTGTTCTTATCTCCTTGTATAAATCTCAAATCTAAGTGGATCAAATACCTCCACATAAAAGCAGATACATTGAAACTAATGGAAGGCAAGTAGGAAAGAGCCTGGAACACATTGGCACAGGGAATTTTTCCTGAACAGAACACCAATAGCTCATGTTCTAAGATCAACAATTGACAAATAAGACCTCATAAAATTGAAAAGATTATTTAAGGCAAAGGACACTGTCAATAGGACAAAATGGCAACCCTTAGATTGGGAAAAGATATTTAGCAACCCTACATCTGATAGAGAGCTAATATCCAAAATACAAAAAGAACTCACAAATTAGACTCCAGAGAACCAAATAACACTATTTTTAAAAGGGGTATATAGCCAAACAAAGAATTGTCAACTCTTTGTCCTTAGAAGAGAAGAGGGGAACGTGGTCAGGTATTGGGCGGGGGCAACAAAACTGAAGCATTGAGGGCCAGCAGGAAGAATGGAAACAGGCAACCTGGGGAAGTAGGAGGTGGAGGGACCCTCTAAAAATGTACCAGAGACCTGGGAGGTGAGAGACTCTCAAGACTCAAAGGGAGTGACCTTATATGAAATGCTCTACAGTGGGGGAGAGGGGACTTGTAGAGCGTACCTCCAGCAGAAAGACAGGATATCAAGTGAAGGATGGGGTTGCCAACCCACAGTCAAAATCTCTGACCAGAATTGCTCCTGTCTGAAAGAACTGCAGGGACAAAAATGTAGAAGAGCCTGAAGAAAATGAAGCCCAACAACAGGCCCAAAGTGGGATCCAGCTCAAGGTGAGGCTCCAAGGCTTGACATTATTACTGAGGCTATGGTGTGCTCACAAAAAGGTGTTTATCATGACTGCCCTCCGAAAGACCCAACAAGCAGCTGAGTCAGATACAGATGTATTTACAACCAACCATTTAACAAAAGCTGCTAACCGCTGTGAAGAATTGAATTGGAATTTTGATAGGGATTGCATTGAATCTGTAGATTGCTTTTGGTAAGATGGCGATTTTTACTATGTTAATTCTGCCTATCCATGAGTATGGGAGATCTTTCCATCTTCTGAGGTCTTCTTGAATTTCTTTCTTCAGAGACTTGAAGTTCTGGTCATACAGATCTTTCACTTGCTTAGTTAGAATCACACCAAGATATTTCATATTACTTGTGACTATTGTAAAGGGTTTCATTTCCCTAATTTCTTACTTAACCTGTTTAATCCTTTGAGTAGATGAAAGCAATTGATTTGTTTGAGTTAATTTTATATCAGGCCAGTTTCGTGAAGTCCTTTATCAGCTTTAAGAATTCTCTGGTAGAGTTTTGGGGGTCACTTAAGTATACTATCATATCATCTGCAAATAGTGATATTTTGACTTCTTCCTTTCCAGTTTGTATTCCTTTAATCTCCTTTTGTTGTCTGATTATTCTAGCTAGAACTTCAAGTACTATATTGAGTACATAGGGAGAGAGAGGGCAGTCTTGTCTAATCCCTGATTTTAATGGGATTGCTTCAAGTTTCTCTTCATTTAGTTTGATGTTGGCTACTGGTTTGCTGTATATTGCTTTTACTATGTTTAGGTATGGGCCTTAAGATCGTGATCTCTTGAATACTTTTAGCATGAAGAGGTGTTGTATTTTGTCAAATGCTTTTTCGGCATTGAATGAAATGATCATGTGGTTTTATTTCTGTGAATTTGTTTATATAGTGGATTGTTTGGATAGATTTCCATATATTTAACCATCCCTGCATCCCTGGGATGAAGCCTACTTGATCTTGGTGAGTGGTCGTTTTGATGTGTTCTTGGATTCTATTTGCAACAATTTTATTGAGTTTTTTTTTTTTTTCATCAATATTCATGAAGGAAATTGGTCTGAAGTTCTCCTTCTTTGTTGAGTCTTTCTGTGGTTTTGGTATCAGTGTAACTGTGGTTTCATTGAATTATCATGTAGTGTTCCTTCTGTTTCTGTTTTAGGAAATAGTTTGAGAAGTATTGTTATTGGGTTGACTTTGAAGTTCTGATAGAATTCTACCCTAAAACCATCTGATCCTGGGGATTTTTTTCTTTGGGAGACTTGTAATGATTGCTTCTATTTCCTTAAAAATTATGGGGCTATTTAGATAGTTTATCTGATCCTGATTTAAATTTGGTACCTGGTATCTGTCTAGAAAATCATCCATTTTATCTAGATTTTTAAGTTTTGTTGAGTATAGTCTTTTTTAATGGGATCTGATAATTTTTAAATTTCATCAGTTTCTGTTACTGGGTCTCAGTTTTCATTCTTGATTTTGTTAACTTGGATACTGTCTCTGTGCCCTCTGGTTAGTCTGGAGAGGGGTTATCTATCTTGTTCATTTTATCAAAGAACCAGCTCCTGGTTTTGGTGATTCTTTGTATAGTTCTCTTTGTTTCTACTTGGTTGATTTAAGCCCTGAGTTTGATTATTTCCTGCTGTCTACTCCTCTTAGATATATTTACTTCTTTTTGTTTTAAAGTGCTCAGATGTACTGTTAACCTGCTACTGTACATGCTCTCTCCAATATTTATATGGAAAGAATCAGAGCTATAAGTTTTCTTAGCACTGCTTTCATTGTGTCTCATAAGTTTTGGTTTGTTGTGCCTTCATTTTCATTAAATTCTAAAAGTCTCTGATTTCTTTCTTTATTTCTTCCATGACCAAGTTATCATTGAGTAGATAATTGTTCAGCTTCCATGTGTATCTGGACTTTTTGTTGTTTTTGTTGTTGTTGAAGACCAACCCTAGTCCATGGTGATCTAATAGAATGCATTGGATTATTTCAATAATCTTGTATTGGTTGAGGCTTGTTTTGTGTTGGATTATATGATCAATTTTAGAGAAGGTACCATGAGGTGCTGAGAAGACGGCATATTCTTTGTTTTAGCATGAAGTGTTCTGTAGATATCTATTAAATCCATTTGGTTTATAACTTCTTTTAATTTCACTCTGTCTCTGTTTAGTTGTTTCCAAGATCTGTCCATTGGTGAGAATGGGGTATTAAACTCTCCTACTATTTTTTGTGTGAGGTTCAATGTGTGCTTTGAATGTCAGTAATGTTTCTTTTACCAATGTGGGTGCCCTTATATTTGATGCATAGATGTTCAGAATTGAGAGTTTTCCCTTAATGAATATGTAGTGTCCTTGCACATCTTTTGGGGAGCATTTGGTTGAAAGTCTATCATTTTATTCGATATTAGAATAGCTACTCCAGCTTGTTTCTTGGGAACATTTGCCTGAATTTTTTTTTCCACCCTTTCACTTTGAGGTAGTGTCTGTCTTTGCCACTAGGTGTGTTTCCTGTATGCAGCAAAATTCTGGGTCCTGTTTACATATCCATTCTGTTAGCCTACATCTTTTTATTGGGGAATAGAGTCTATTGATGTTGAGAGAGATTAGGGACCAATAATTGTTCCTTCCTATAACATTTGTTGTTAGAGGTGGAATTAAGTTTGTGTGTTTCTCTTCCTTTGGATTTGTTGTGATAAAATTAGTTTCTTGCTTTTCTTTCAGTGTAATTTCCCTCCTTTTGTTGGACTTTTCCTTCTATTACCTCTTTAGGTCTAGACTGGTGGAAAGATATGGTTTAAATTTGGTTTTGTCATAGAATATCTTAGTTTCTCCCTCTATGGTAATTGCAAGTTTTGCTGGGTACAGTAGACTGGGCTGGCATTTTTGCTCTCTTAGGCTCTGTGTGACATCTGTCCAAGATCTTCTGGCTTTTAGAGTTTCTGTTGAGAAGTCCAGTGTAATTATAATGGGTCTACATTTGTATGTTACTTGACCTTTTCCCCTTACAGCTTTTAATAGTCTTTCTTTGTTCTGTGCAATTGGTATTTTAATATTATGTTACAGAAGGAATTTCTTTTCTGGTCCCATCTCTTTGTTGTTCTGTGGGCTTTTTGTATGTTTATGTGCATCCCTTTTTTTAGGTTAAGGAAGTTTTCTTCTATAATTTTATTGAAGATATTTGATGGCCCTTTGAGTTGGGAATCTTCACTCTCTTCTCTTATGTTAGGTCTTTTCATTGCATCCTGAATTTCTTAAATGTTTTGAGTTAAGAGCTTTTTGCTTTTTGCGTTTTCTTTGACTGTTATGTCAATGTCTTCTATTGTATCTTCTACACCTTAGATTCTCTCTTCTATCTCTTATATTCTGCTGGCGATGTTCGCATTTTGATGCCTGATCTCTTTCCTCAGTTTTCAGTCTCCAAGGTTGTCTCCCTTAATGTTTTCTTTAATGTTTCTATTTCCTTTTTTAGATCCTGGACAGTTTTGTTCAATTCTTTCGTCTGTTTGATTGTGTTTTTCTGTATTCCTTTAAGAGATTTATGTGTATCCTCTTTAAGGGCCTCTACTTGTTTACCTGTGTTCTCCTATATTTCTTTAAGGGACTTATTTATGTTCTTCTTAAAGTCTTCTATCATATTCATGAGATGGGATTTTTTATCTGAATCTTGCTTTTCATGTGTGTTTGGGTATCCAGGGCTTGGTACAGTATGAGACCTGGGTTTTGATGATGTCAAGAGGCATTAATTGAATTCTGTTGCTTATGGCTTTGTGCTTGCCTCTCACCATCTGGTTATCTCTAGTGCTAACTATCCTTGCTGTCTATGACTGGAGACTATCCCTTCTGTGAGCCTGGTTGTGTCAGAAGTCCTGGGAGTCCAGCTGTCTCTGGGATCCTCTGATTCTGTGATCCTGTGATGCTGTGATCCTGAGATTCTGAGTTTTGCAGAGCTCTTGGGAGTCAAGCTGCCTCTGGGATCCTGAGATCCTGATCTGTCATATCTCCTGGGAGTCAGGCTTTCTCTGAGTGTTGCAGGAGTGGTTGGAGAGCCAACACCCTGGTCTGCTATGGGCACAGGTTCAAACCAGAAGGATCTCTTGCCTCTGGCTGATCAGGGGTTCCTGCTTCCCTGGATCTCAGGGGTCCCAGTTACTATGGGTGTTGGACCAGATGTTGTGGCCTCACCTTTGATCCTGGGTGTTTCAGAGTACCTGGGAGTTGAGCTTCCTCTGCGTTTTGTAGGAGTGGGTGGGAAGCCAGTGCCCTGGGTCTGCCCATTCCAGGCATCAGTGCAAACCAGGAGGAACTCATGCCTCTGGCTGGGCTTCAGTTCCTGTGTTCCTAGATCCTGGGAAAACCAGTTACTCTGTGTATTGAGGCAGATGTTGTGGCCTCACCAGTAATTCTGGGTGTGTCCAAGAATATCTTTTAACACAAGTTTTAATACAGCCATTAAGGACGAGATAGAGGGGGAGAGGTACTTAAGGAAAGAACTGAATACATGTGAGATACAGATGTTGCTTAGAGCTGTGTGTAATAACATCAGTCCAGGTACACAATGTTGGTGGCTGCTATGAGTTATACTGCTTGAGAAGTTTCTAACACAGTGTGTATGTGTGTGTGTGTGTGCGCGCGCGCGCGTGTGCGTGTGTGGAGGGGGGGGTTCTAAGGTACACTGAACATATAAAGTAAACCACAAACAAAGGTCAAAAACGTGAGGTTAATGAGAAGACAGACATGGAAATAACATATGTGTGCATGTGATTTTGTTTGGGCAGACAGTATTTAAGGTTTAAGGACCAGAGTTTGCCACATGTGTACATGCTATGGTAGCATGTCATGGTAAATGTATTAGAAGATATGTCTGGTTATGGACGAATACTACTGAAGGAACCTGTCTACAGAGACTCATTGATTGGTTAGAATTTCAATACTGTAGAGAGACTGGAAAGTTATAAGATTAGAGGCTAGTTATCTTCCCTTGAACTAAGTTCTTCATCTCCAAAACAGCCATGTCTTGCACTCTGTGTCAGAACTAAAGTCTTGTGACAATAGATAACAACTTTTTAGAATCTTTTGATTTAGCAGGTAACTAGCTTCTAACAACCCAAAAGCTAACAATGTCATCAGGCAGCAGGATCTTGGACTTATCAAAAAGCTCTCCCATCTCCATGCTCCTGTTTCTACCTATTCACCAATGTATTTTTAAATTACCTTGATTTATGACTTTCCTTGTTCTATAAGTATTTATAAAACACATTCACACTGGAACATGGATTTGAGAGAGTAACCTAAATCTGTGCTCCTGGGCCATGGTCACTCAAAATGGCTTTAGAACAAACTCTCTTGTCCCCTTTAAGATGAGAGCTGTGCTTTTTTGCATCAACAGTTGCTGTAGGGCTCAGAAAGGGAAGAGAAGAGAAAAAAAAACCATGGGGGTTTTTTTTTGGTTTTTTTTTTTTTTTTCTGTTCAGTTTATGGTTGGCTGTTACTAGGCATAATAATCTCTCCTGGGCAACCATTAGTGGTGAAGGACAGAAAGGACAACAATCTAGAAAAATGAGTTCTTTTAATTCTGGAAACCTAATTACTTTACTTTGGAGACTTATCATTGTTAAACTAAGGTGAAAGAACTTTACAAAACGACATGGTTCTGGGTAAGGAATCTTCCAGGGAACAAGGAAGTTTCATTAAAAGTGGGGGGAGTAATCTTTATTCACTTGAGATCATGCCTATTGTTTTGGTGAGTTTATTAATTTACATAAGGTCATTTGTTTTCCTGTTTGAGTCCCCTCTATTAAAATGAATATATTAAAACATACTTGTGGTTTAAAATGGACATCTCACTTCTGTATTAATTGAGAAAGCAGAAAACAAAACTTGTATTGCTTTCCAACAGTTGTTTGATAAGGGGCATATTCACTGACAGTGTACTTATAATAAGCTCATCCATCATGAAAGAGTCAACCAGAAGAAGAGGTAAGTATCTTGGTAAGGGTGAGGTTGCAATTAGGTAGAAGCTTCTTAAATTTGAAGTAATTCCTCAGAACCAAATGATTTTTGTCACCAATGAATGGCCGCACCTCTACTTCTTATGTATAAGCTTTTGGATTTTATTGCTGTTGTTGGAGAAAGGGTCTCAACTGTATATCTCTGGCTTGCTTAAAACTGACTGAAATCAAGCTGGTCAACTGACTGAAATCAAGCTTGTTTCACTCTCAAAGAAATTTATCTGCCTCTGCTTCCCAGGTGTTGGGGTTAAAAGCATGAGTCATAACACTGAACATATACACATTTTTAAATTATTTTAATTTTACGTGGACAAGTGTTTTGCTTGCATGTATTTCTATACAACACATCTGTGCCTAGTGCCAAAAGTACAAAGTCCAAAAGAGGATGTTAGATTCCCTGGAGCTAGAGTTGCAGACATCTGCCAGCTGCCATACAGTGCTGGAAAACCAACCTAAGTCCTCTGGAAGATCAGCAAGGATTTCTAAACACAAGTCATTTCTCCAGTCCCTATACATAATTTTTAATCCTAATCTAATATAGGAAAATAAGAGTGTCCTTTAGTGTGGCAGAGGATTTCAAATTAACTGGCTAACACATAACAAAATGACTTCCAGACTCTCACAGTCACAGAAACCATCCAATGACTCTGATGTTTATTTTGTGAATTCAGAGAATAAATTTTATGAACAATAGGCAAGTATATTTCTAAAAAAGTTTTATTATAGAATAGTAAGTAAAACTTTATGAGAAAGATGGGAGAGCTCAGCTCCTGTAGAGCAAGACAAATTCCAATAAAAGTATTATCACTGACTAGTCTAAGTAGGGAGTTACAGGACTTACAGAAGAAACTGGAGAAATTCTGGGGTAAGCTCAGCTCAGGTGGCCTACTCATACTGTTTCCAGGAGCTGCTCATTTCAGTAACATTCTGATATATACATCTTCAAGGCAGTAGTGTCAATTAGGTGATTTTTTAAAAAGTAGAAGAAAGACAATAAGCTACACCAGAAACTGCACCTGCTTTTTGGTGTTCTTGGGTACTGAAGAAACAAGGACATGCTCACTTTCTGGCTAAGGACAAGAATCTATGGAGGACCCTGACCTAAACAGCCTTACTAGTTTCGTCTCCTAGTCTTACAAATTTCATGTTGTTGTCCAGCTTCCAGCTTTTCCTGAGACATGATTCACTTACCTATCAGAATAGAAAAAAGCCTTTCAGGTGTCTTATTGATAACAGAGGAAGTGAGTTAATTTCCTGAAAGTACTCAGTACATGTTTATTGCTGCTAGGGTTAATGTGCCTTTGTTCAAAATGTCATCATTGCTTCTCAACTTCTGCCAGGAGCAAACAGAAGGAAAAAAAAATGTTAGTATCTGAATCCAGGAGCAAGATATCCATACAGTATTTCTGTCTAATTGATTAAATACACATAACCAGTGTTACTCATAAACTTTATTTTCTAAGTGTTGAAACAAAGAATGACTATTTGTGCCAGATGATAAAAATAGACTCCTGTGTCTAGACCTCCTTATCTACATTGCCAATTAGAATCTAGGATTAAAGAGAAAAGTGTGCTTTACTCCAGATGTCTCTGATTTTTGTTTTTCAGTATATCAAATTACATGAGATAGGTAGGTAAAAAAAATTAAAATAACAGATGGTTTCACTTTGGTGTTAATAATGAATTTTCTTCTGTACTACTAATATGGTAATACTTTCCAGGGAAGTAAAAGAAAAAGGAATGCAAACTCAAACATGACACAAATGGATTGTAACTCTGAAAATGCCACAAAGAATAATTGGCCTAGTTGAAAATATGTCTTTGACCAATTCTGTGCCTCACATTTCCATTAAATCATTTCTACTTCATGAATTGGAAATTATAAAATTGAAGAAATTATATTTTAGTTAGCCTGATCTTAGAAGAAGAAAAAAAGTTATTTAAGTGAAATACAAATTACTTTTCTCAACTCTTTTGATCTGGCTGACACAGGTCTCCTCATTCTAGTTAGAGATCAGACTCCCAACATTTTAAAATGCTAATCAAATAGCAATAAGTCAAATAACTGAGTACAACATAGTGCCTCCAACAAATCTATTAAAATATAAGAAGACTAAAAGCAGGAGATTTGGAATAAATTTAGACAAAATAAGCAGAACATAGAGGAAAGAGGG
Source organism: Rhynchomys soricoides (assembly GCA_019843965.1). Taxonomy (NCBI): domain Eukaryota; kingdom Metazoa; phylum Chordata; class Mammalia; order Rodentia; family Muridae; genus Rhynchomys; species Rhynchomys soricoides. The sequence continues at coordinate 12,884,195 of JADRCH010000030.1, forward strand.
GGAGAGAAAGACACGGAATCACAAGGGCACCAAGCCATCAACTCAGTTATAGCAATATTTCCGTTCTTTTCTCTTCATTAAGATGTTAGGAGAAGTAGATATGAAAATGCTCTAAATGAAATATATCACCACAAATAAGGTCTTGTTATTTTATGCTCAATTCTTTACCATGCTGCTGTCCATTTTTTAAATTAAGCTAGCAAATTTTAAGATATCCAACATTGTTTGCTGACTTCATCTTGTAAATATTGATAAATTAACCAGTAGAGTTCATAAAGAAGAAATTACCACAAAATAATTGTGGTATAAATTACAAACAATTTATAAAGTACAGGTAGTGTTCAAAGAGTCAAAATGGGGGCTGGAGAGATGGCTTAGTGGTTAAGAGCACTGACTGCTCTTCCAGAGGTCCTGAGTTCAACTCCCAGCAACCACATGGTGGCTCATAACCATCTGTAATGGGATCTAATGCTCTCTTCTAGTGTGTCTGAAGAGAGTGACAGTGTACTCACATACATAAAATAAATATAAATATATTTCAAAAAACAAAGAGTCAAAATGGAATGAAGTACAATAGAGATGGCCACAATGAAGGGAAATGCAGTACTGAGTATTGTGATAGAAGGAGAATACCCATGGTACTTGACAGGAGAAGAGATGCTCACCCAGCAAGTAATAGCACCTGTAGAAGGGGCCACCTAAAAGAATAGGTAGCTTTTTAAAAAAGTGATAAAGCCCATTTTTATTGGCACTGCAAATAGATCTAAGGGTAAAAACACTCTGACTTCCACATCTTTCATGATCCAAGTTATGGCTGACAAAGCCCAGCTGTCAAATGTATTTGAAATTGAGAGGTGTGGACAACATCTTCAATGTGCTTTATGCAGGTAGACCCACCTCTAAAACAAGATATCAGTGTGGACTATGAAAAGCAGGACTTTACAGGTACCAGCTATATACACACAGTGTCACTCTAGCTTACTGTAGAATTCTGCACACATTCCTACCAGAAACCAAAATATTAACCACTGACCACTACATAAATCTTAAATGAGAAAATGGATGTATAGGAGCCAAGTCCTTAGCAATTTTGTCTTTATTGTCTTCCTTTTATTTTCTAGTGATCAAGATAATTGCGTAAAAAAGTACCAGAAAACACTACAACAAATCTAAACTCCTCTGAAGTAGATGTTATTGTCCCCACTGTAAATTGGAATTTTTTTTTTATTTTCTATGTGGTAAACTCAAATTGCCAATAAAATTAAATTGTCATTGTATTTATTAGCATAGTATCCTTTCCATGGATGTCAGACTTAATGATAGGTAACTTGACATAATAGTGAAATAAGAAATTGCCAGACTCTTATAATATGATTAAGATGTGTTAAGTTGTGTTCTAGTTAGCTTTACTTGTCAATTGGGCATAGCCTAGGGTCTTCTAGGGACTGTCTAGATCAAACTGGCCTATGTGTATGTCTGTGAGGCTTTCTCTTGATTATTAATTTATATAAGAAGAGACAGCTCACTGTGGGCAGCACCATTCCTTGAGCAGGTAGATTTGCATATGCACACTTTTTATCAATAGACTAAGCATAAACCTGCAAATAAGCCTGAGAACAGTGTTCTTCCATGGTTTCTGCTTTATGTTTCCACTTGGGTTCATGCCTTGACTTCCTTCAATGATGTACATATCTGTGAGCTGAAATATATCATCTCTTCCCTTGCATTGTTTTAGGTCAGAATGTTTTATCACTGCAACAGAAAGGAGAGTAAAAAATATTACAAGACAACCTAATATATTCTATCTTGCCTAAAGCTATTTAATATTATGAGATGACACCACACATTTACAAGGTATGATCTCCTAACTGACACCGTAAGTAACTACTCAGGACCCTATCACAATCTTCATATTTCAGGTGCTTCCAGGTCAATAGGTCAGACTAGTGAATTGTATAACTATTAATTATCTGGTATAATTTGAGTCTATTGATAAAAAGTATGCTCATGGGCACTAAGACAATGAGTAAGGAATTTTACAAACATTCAACCTTGTGGTACTAGCAGAGTTTTCTGAAAAAGATGGTTTTGTGTCTCACTACATTGTTTACCTATGAATAGATTCAAACCTAGATCATCTGCCCTACTTGCTGAAGTTCCTTTAGGGAATGGTCTTATCTAAAACTTCAACATAAGTCTGTACTTTTGTCAGTCTAGAGACTTAATAGTATTAAAGAATATGTACCTCAGTAAGTGGAACTCTCTGGCAGTATATCTATATTAGACATAGATTGCAAGGATGACTACCAACCTCTTTCATGATATTGTTAACATCGGAACTCCAATCCTGTTCTTTCTGGAACTAATCAGTGTATGAAGATTTTGATAAATTAGTACAGATAAATTAGTGCCCCGTGTCTTCTTCTCTTTTTAAAAAGATATTAAACATAATATTTAAGGAACTGTCCTCCACTGTGTCTTTTTAAAACTACCCATGAGTAGGTGGTTATGGTACTTCTCCATACCCAGCCGGCACTAGCAGATTAGAAGGAGAAGAGATTTGGTTATAGACATGGGTTTGGATAAAAGAGAGAGAACGTACATGAAGCTGGGTGAATGGAGAAGTAGGGAGGATCTGTAAGGTGTTAGGGAAAGTGAAAGAATATGATAAAATGTGTCATATGGAAAATTAATTGAAAAGAGTTGCAACCTTTTGTGTGGGAGTCTGGGTCACCTGGAGAAGCATGTGACTAGTAACTTTTGTACTTGCTAGACACAAATTTAGACATCCTTTTCTAATTTCCAACAAACTTCTACTGTGATGCATGATTTTAAGAGTCAGGACATCACATAATGCCTAGCCTGTTATGGCTGATGTAGGTAATAACATACACTGCACTCTTTGATTAGATATTCATCATTCATTGGTGCCAAACCACAAACTGATTTTCAAATTATATATAGTTGTAAACAAAAAAGGTATAGTCTTAGAGAAAATTACAAGGATTTGTTCTAGCATGCTAGAGCCAACTTATAGAACATTGTAATATCATTTCTCATTGTCACAGGCAATTCTAATTTCTTAAGTAAGCCAACGCCAAGGTTCATATAGCCTATACTACATCTTAACACTTTTCAATACACTTTCTTATCCCACTCAAAAATAATGTTCCAGATTACCAAGACAAGAGCCACAGGGGATAAAGAAAAGGGAATTCTTTCAGCTCCCCAAAAGAACCCAATGTGTAATATTTTGAAATAACAGATTCATTGTCCTAACTCACTTTAAGGTATATATACTAAAGTGAACCAGCATGCCATACCTTACATACAGTAGCTACTAAATTTTCATAGGTTACAGCTACAACTTTGGCTCATGGATGAAGCTAAGCAGGGACCACTTCTTTTTAACATGTACAGTACTAGCAAGATGTCTTGCAGAATATGAAGGTAAATGCTGGAACAAAAGGATTGTTTCTTTGTGCAAAGTGAAGCTACTTCGGATTGCCTTTGTTCATAGGTCTATAGAGAATAATTTTTCAAGTGAATTGCTGTGTTCCTGGTGCCAGGAGTTCTTGATGCTTAGCCATTTGTAAGTTATTTTGTTAGCTGTTTTGTTGTTGTTCTTGCTGTTGTTAGTTTGTTTTCCTTTGTTCAGGGCTGATTTTAGAAGAGAGCTACAGCCACCATTATTACCTGATTAATGACATGACTCTTGAGTTGTTTCAACACAGAATATAAGCACTGACAGACTCTTCAGTTCTATATTCACCTTCCAAGTGAGTGCTGTTTTTTTATGACCTGATTTAGAAGGAAACTATACTCTCAAGTGACCTTTTCATCACAGCAGCTTTCATATCACAAGCCAGGAAACAAATGCAAGAGCTCTAGGGTTTTTCTGGACATCTATTTTGTGTCTTGTTCCTTCAGGAAATAGAAAATAACCACAGGATGTGTTCCCAGTGCCAGGGAATGAAAAGTAGACAAAGCTAGCCTATACTTCCACTCTTTACCTGAGCAAAGTTTCTCTATTGTTGCCTGATCGTGGTACCATTACTGAGTAGCAGAAAGACAAAACTAGAATCTAGTAAGCCAAGAAAAGTCTACATGTTTCACTTTGTGATTGTGTAGACATTCAACGTTCAATAAAAATACCTGAGCATCCATGTTAACTGCTGCACTGTTTTACTATCCCAAGGTATGGAACTAGCCTAGAAGTCCACCAAGAGATGTAAGAATAAAGAAAACAGAGAGCAAGCATATGGTGAAATTTTATTCATTTGTATGTAAAAATAAAATTTATGAGGTTTCCATCTGTGGTGGGAAACCTCTGCCTGGGCCACCAAAGCCCCATAGCCAAATAGAACTTGGAAAAAGCTAGCATCCCAAGAGGGTGGAAAAGCCCTTAAAAGGGGGTAAGAGGACTAACACTGCTCAGCAGGACTCGCCTTGAATCCTTAGGACACAGGGACTGAGGAACATCCAAGAGGAAGGAACCTTCCGGTTTCCATCTGTGACAGGAGACCTCTGCCTGGGCCACCAGGGCTCCATAGTCGAATAGCACAAGGAGAAAGATAGCCTCCCAGAAGTGTGGACAAGCCTGTCTAATCAGAGGGACCCACCTGGACACAGGGACTGAGGAGTGGGCTTCTGGTTTATTCTGTGACCAGGGAGCAGATCCTGTGACACAAGGCTCCATACTCAAATAGTGAAAGGAAAGAGATGGTATGCCAGGAGTGCTGAAACACCATCAAGCACAGGCAAGACCATCACTTCTTTTCAAATTCACAGGAACAAGAGGGACTCTTGCAGAGCCATCAGGATATAGGAAACAAGGGACAGGGGGGACTAGAACCTACTGGTTTCTGTCTGCACCCCAGAGCTGACCACAGCTTTCCAATCCCAAATTCCTCTCAGAGAGAAATGGTCTGCAATGACTATTGATACCTAGGTTTGCAGGAAAGACAAGCCACAGTCAGAGAGAGTAAGACCAGCTAACACCAGAGATAACCAGATGGTGAAAGGCAAGGGCAAGAACATAAGGAACAGAAACCAAGGCTAATTGGCACCATCAGAACCCAGCTTTCCCACTACAGCAAGCCCAGGATACCCCAACACACCAGAAAAGGAAGACTCAGACTTAAAATTATATCTCAAGTGGATAATAGAAGATTTTAAGAAGGAAATAAATAACTCCCTTAAAGAAACACAAGAGAACACAGGTAAACAAATAGAAGCCATTAAAGAGGAAACACAATAATCCCTTAAAGAATTACAGGAAAACACAATTAAACAGATGAAGGAAATGAACAAAACTATACAGAAACTAAAAATATAAATAGAAACAATAAAGAAATCACAAAGAGAGACAACCCTGGAGTTAGAAAACCTGGGAAAGAAATTAGGAGTTATAGATACAAGCTTCATCAACAGAATACAAGACATAGAAGAGAGAATCTCAGGTGCAGAAGATACCATAGAAAACATAGACACAACAGTAAAAGAAAATGCAAAATGCAAAAAGCTCCTAACTCAAAACAACAGGAATATTCAGAATACAATGAGAAGACAGAACCTGAGGATAATAGGTATAGAAGAGAGTGAAGATTCCCAACTTAAATAACCAGTAAATACCTTCAACAAAATTATAGAAGAAAACTTCCATAACCTAAAAGAAAAGGTAAACATAGATATACAAGAAGCCTACAGAACACCAAATAGACTGGACCAGAAAAGAAATTCCTCCCATCACATTATATTCAAAACACCAAATACACAAAATAAGAAAAGAATATTAAGAGCAGTAAGGGAAAAAGGGCAAGTAACATATAAAGGCAAAACTATCAGAATTACACCAGACTTATCACCAGAGACCATGAAAGCTAGAAGATCCTTGGCAGATCTCATACAGACTCTAAGAGAACACAAATGCCAGCCCAGGCTGCTATACCCAGCAAAAGAATAATCATAGATGATGAAACCAAAATATTCTATGACAAATCCAAATTTGCACAGTATGTTTCCACAAACCAGGCCTACAAAGACTAATGTATAGAAAACGTAAACTCAAGGAAGGAAACTATACCCTAGAAAAAGCAAAAAAGTAATCTTTCAACAAACTCAAAAGAAGATAGCCACACAAACATAAAGATAACATTGAAAATAACAGGAAGTAACAATCATTATTCTTTGAAATTTCTTAACATCAATGGACTCATTTCCCAATAAAAAGACATACTGACAGACGGGATCCATAAACAGGACCCAGCATTTTGCTGCATCCAGGAAACACACCTTTGTGTCAAAGACAAACACTATCTCAGAGTAAAGAGCAGGAAAACAAATTTCCAGGTAAATAGTCGCAAAAAACAGGCTGGAGTAGCCATTCTAATATCAGATAAAATCGAATTTCAACCAAAAGTCATCAAAAACGATAAGGAAGGTCACTTCATACTCATCAAAGAAAAAATCTACCAAGAAGAACTCTCAATTCTGAACATCTATGCCCTGAAAGCAAAAGCTCCCACATTCATAAAAGAAACTTTACTAAAGCTCAAAGCACACTTTGCACCCCACACAATAATAGTGAGAGACTTCAATACCCCACTCTCATCAATGGACAGATCATAAAAACACAAACTAAACAGAGACACAGTGAAGCTAACAGATGTTTTGAACCAAATGGATTTAACAGATATCTATAGAATATTTCAGCCTAAATCAAAAGGATATACCTTCTTCTCAGCACTTCTTGATACCTTCTCCAAAATTGATAATATAACTGGTCACAAAACATACCTCAACAGATATGAGAAGATTGAAATAATCCCATGCCTCCTATCAGATCACTACGGAATAAGGCTCATCTTTAATGTCAAAAACAACAACAAAAAGCCCACATACACATGGAAGCTGAACAATGCTCTGCTCAATGATAACTTGGTCAAGGAAGAAACAAAGAAAGAAATTAAAGACTTCCTAGAATTTAATGGAAATGAAAGTACAACATACCCAAATTTATGGGACACAATGAAAGCAGTGCTAAGAGGAAACTTCATAGCTCTGAATGCCTCCAAAAAGAAACTGGAGAGAGCACATACTAGCAGCTTAACAATACACCAGAACTCTCTAGAACAAAAGGAAACTAATACACCCAAGAAGAGTAGAAAGGAGAAAATGATCAAATTAAGGGCTAAAATCAACCAAATAGAAAGTAAAAGAACTATATAAAGAATCAGCAAAACAAGGAGCTGATTCTCTGAGAAAATCAACAAGATAGATAAACCCTTAGCCAGACTAACCAGAGGGCACATAGACAGTATCCAAATTAACAAAATAAGAAATGAAAAGGGAGATATAACAACAGATTCTGAGGAAATTCAAAAAATCATCAGATCCTTCTCCAAAAGCAACAAAATTGGAATATCCAAATGAAATGGACAAGCCTCTAGGCAGATACAAAATACAAAGTCAAGTCAGGATCAGATAAACCATCTAACCAGTCCCATAACCCCTAAAGAGATAGAAGCAGTCATTAAAAGTCTCTAAAACACAAACAGCCCAGGACTAGATGGGTTCAGTGCAGAATTCTCTCAGACCTTCAAAGAAGACCTAATTACAATACTCTTCTATCTATTCCACAAAATAGAAACAGAAGGAACACTACCCAATTCATTCTATGAGGCCACGGTTGCACTGATACCAAAACCTCACAAAGACCCAACAATAAAAGAAAACTTCAAACCAATTTCCCTTATGAATATTGATTCAAAAATACTCAATAAAATTCTTGAAAACCAAATCGAAGAACACATCAAATTGATTATTCCCCATGATCAAGTCAGTTTCTTCCAAGGGATACAGAGATGGTTCTATACACGGAAATCCATCAATGTAATACACTACTAAACACACTCAAGGAAAAAACCACATGGTCATTTCACTAGATGCTGAAAAAGCATTTGACAAAATTCAACATCCCTTCATGATAAAAGTCTTGGAAAGATCAGGAATTCAAGGAGCATACCTAAACATAGTAAAAGCAATATACAGCAAACTAAATAGAGAGAAACTCAAAGCAATCCCATTAAAATCACAACTAGGCAAGGCTGCCCTCTCTCTCCCTACCTATCCAATATAGTACTGGAAGTTCTAGCTAGAGCACTTAGACAATAAAAGGAGGTCAAAGGGATACAAATTGGAAATGAAGAAATCAAAATATCACTATTTGCAAATGATTTGATGGTATAATTATGTGACCCAAAAAACTCCACCAGAGATCTGCTACAACTGATAAACAACCTCAGTAAAGTGTCTGGATACAAAATTAACTCAAGCAAATCTGTTACCTTCCTTTACTTGAAGAATAAACAGGCTGAGAAAGAAATTAGGAAAATGACACCCTTCACAATTGTCACAAACAATATAAAGTATCTTGGTGTGATTCTAACCAAACAAGTGAAAGATCTGTATGACAAGAACTTCAAGTCTCTGAAGAAAGAAATCAAAGAAGACCTTAGAAGATGGAAAGATCTCCCATGCTCATGGATTGGCAGGATTAATATAGTAAAAATGGCCATCCTGCCAAAAGCAATCTACAGATTTGATGCAATCCCCATCACAATTCCAACTCAATTCTTCATAGACTTAGAAATAGCAATTCTCAAATTCATATGGAATAACAAAAAACCTAGGGTAGCAAAAACAATCTTCAACAATAAAAGGACTTGTGGGGGAACCAGCCTCCCTGACATCAAGCTGTACTACAGAGCAGTAGTGATAAAAACTGCATGGTATTGGTACAGTGACAGGCAGGTAGATCAATGGAATAGAATTGAAGACCCAGAAATGAACCCACACACTTATGGTCACTTGAACTTTGACAAAGGTGCTAAAACCATCCAGAGGAAAAAAAGACAGCATTTTCAACAAATGGTGCTGGTTCAACAGTCAGTCTACATGTAGAAGAATGTGAATTGATCCATTCCTATTTCCCTGTACAAAGCTCAATTCCAAGTGGATCAAGGACCTCCACATAAAACTTATCTAATAGACAAGAAAGTGGGGAAAAGTCTCAAACACATGGGCACAGGGAAAAAGTTCCTGAACAGAACACCAATGGCTTGTGCTCTAAGATCAAGAATCAATAAATGGGACCTTGTGAAATTACAAACCTTCCATAAGGCAAAGGACTATGTCAGTAGGTCAAAACAGTAACCAATAGATTGAGAAATGTCTTTACTAATCCTAAATCCAATATATACAAAGAACTCAAGAAGTTAGACTCCAGAGATCCAAATAACCCTATCAAAACATGGGGTCTGAGCTAAACAGAGAATTCTCAACTGATGAAACTCGAAGGGCTCAGAAGCACCTAAAGAAATTTTCAACATCTTTAGTCATCAGGGAAATGCAAATCAAAACAACCCTGAGATTTCACCTCACACCAGTCAGAATGGCTAAGATCAAATACTCAGGTGACAGCAGATGCTGGTGAGGAAGTGGAGAAAGAGGAACACTCCTCCACTGCTGGTGGATTGCAAGCTGATACAACCTCTCTGGAAATCAGTTTGGCAAACCCTCAGAAAAATGAACATAATACTAACTGATGACCCAGCTATTCCACTCCTGAGCATTTACCCAGAAGATGCTCCAACATGTAATAAGGACACATGCTCCACTATGTTCATAGAAGCCATATTTATAATTGCCAGAAATTGGAAACAACCCAGTTGTCCCTCAACAGAAGAATGGATACAGAAAATGTGGTACATTTACACAATGGAATACTTCTCAGCTATTAAGAACAATGACTTCATGAAATTTTTAGGCAAATGGATGAAACTTGAAAATATCATCCTGGGCGAAGGTGACTCAGTCACAAAAGAATGAACACGATGTGTACTTACTGATAAGAGGTTATTAGCCCAAAAGTTCAGAATACCCAAGAGTCACTTCACAGCAACTATTGGGCTGAGCGTGAGGTCCCAGATGGAGGAGTTGGAGAAGGGACTGAAGTCAGCTGAGGGAGTTGGCAGCCCAATGGATGGATCAACAACGTCCACTGGCCTGACCTCCTAATGCTCCTGGAGACTGGATCACCAACCAAAGAATACACATGGAGGGACCCATAGTGCTGGCCACATATTTGGCAGAGGAGTGTCTTGTTAGCCAACAATGGGAGGAGAGGCCCTTGGGCCTGAGGGTGTTAGATTCCCCAGTATAAGAGAATGCCAAGGAGGGAAGAAGAGAGTGGGTGGGTGGGGGAGTGTGTGGGGGAGTACCGCCATAGAGGCAGGAGTAGGGGGGAGGGAATAGGGAGGTTCCAAAGGGGATATCTCAAAAGGGGGAAACATTTGAAATGTAAATAAAATAGCAAAAAAAAGAAGGTTAAAAAAAGAAAGAAAAAGTTTATGTTAATTTCAAGAACATATATGTAACTAGAGATCATCAAATTTAATGAAATGCAGCAGACTAAGAAAGAAACATAGTACTTGTTTTCTCTCATATAAGGAATATCACTTTGAATACATTTTATACCTGTATATCTGACATGAAGGTAGAAAAGGGACTATAGAGGAGGAGAAACATATCTCAACAGGATTGAGAAGGGAAGAGTAATTGGTAATTGGTAAAAGGAAATAAAATATCATGTTCTCTCACATGCATAATCACTCTATATCTCTACTTACATATCTACTCAAAAACACAGATGTGTGTAGAAAGAAATGTGATTACTTGGAAAGATCTGGGAACTAGCAAGAACTAATAAGGAAAGGGCAATGGGGAAGTAAACTAGGAAAAATGATAGCAAGGTGAGATGACACATGTATGCAGATGCCAAAATAAATCTGATTATTTTTATCCAATAAAATCAGATAATAATAATCATGTAAAAGGTGCTTTGTAACTAGGCATGGTACCTCATAACTATAATCCTAACACCAAGAGGATGAGGCAGCAAGATCACCAGGAGTCTCTGTCTGGAAAAAGTGTCATGAATACATAAAATAGCATAAATAAATTCATTTGGGGAAATGAGAAAAGGTTTTGAAATTTAGCTCTCAGTTATAGACCTAGGTTTTCACTGCATTTTACACAGAGAAAATAAATCATGGGTAATTGTAGAGAGACAGATAATGTCTGACAAGATGTGGTGGAGGATCAATGTGCTGTACTCCTGAAAGAAAAAAATAGGAGTGGCTTGGAATATGATAGAAATGGGTCAATATCTCTGGAAGAAGGATCTTCAAAAATGGATTAAGGAGTACTTGATAGATATGAAGTTTACTTCATAGATAATGAGAAAACAGTTTCCTCTTGTATGCAATATCTATGACTAAGAATTTAGTTACTTCAGAAATGTTACTTTTTCATACTGTACTGCCTCCCTTTGGAATTCCTAAGCTAGCCAGGCAGGAACAATTAAGAAAATAAATCATCCAGAAAGTCAACTTTTAGGATCTGATTTTTTACAAATAATAATTTAGCTTAGACTTTTCGTGGTTTTTTTGATAACTTATAACCAGAAAGATGGATTCCATAGAAAGTAGAAATTAGGATAGTCAATCTGATATGTAATTGTAACCTCCAAATGCCTCACTAAAGCTAAGATAATTTCAGAATCCATCTCTCATCCAAAGCATTAAAAATGAACCAAGTTCCCCGCTACCATATCTTTAACGGCTCATACTTAGTGATATAAAAAGTATAGAGAAAGACTTTATACTATCTTTGTATTAGTGGTGGAAAACATTATGTCATAGGAATTTCTCGGAAGCCTTTTACATTTGTTTCTATTATCTGTAGAAAATAACTAACAGTAAACAAATATGAATGAAAGAAGATGAAAACCAGAAGAATACATCTCTAGAAACATTTTTTACATCAGAACATCTCTGTGACTTTGCCATATGAGAAATTTTCTGTGATGGTTTGTATACGCTCAGGGAGTGGCCCTATTAGAAGGTATAGCCATGTTCGAAGGTGGAGTAGGCATGTCACTGTGGGTGTGGCTTTAAGAACCTTATTCTAGCTGCCTGGAAGCTAGTCTTCCACTAGCAGCCTTCAGATGAATACATAGAACTCCCAGCTCTGCCTGCATCATGTCTGCCTAGAAGCTGCCCTGTTCCCACCTTGATGATGATGAACTAAACCTCTGAACCTTTAAGCCAGCACAATTAAATGCTGTCCTTTATAAGACTTCCTTTGGTAGTAGAACACATGAAGCTCAGGAAGAACGAAGACCAAAGTGTGGGTGCTTCAGTCCTTCTTAGAAAGAGGAACAAAAAACTCACAGGAGCAAATGTTCAGACAAAGTGTGTAGCAGAGACTGAAAGAAAGGCCATTCAGAGACTGTCTCACCTGGGGGTTCATCCCATATACAGTCACCAAACCCCTACACTGTTGTGGATGCCAGGAAATGCTTGCTGAAAGGAGCCTGATATAGATGTCCTCTGAGAGGCCCTGCCAGAGCCTTACAAATACAGAGGCAGATGCTTGCTGCCAACCATTGAACTGAGCACAGACTTCCCAATGGAGGAGTTACAGAAAGAACTGAAAAAGCCAAAAGGGTTTGCAACCCCACAAGAAGAACAATATCAACCAACCAGACCCCTCAAAGTTATCAGGGACTAAGCCACTAACCAAGGAGTACACATGGCTCCAAGAGCATATGTAGCAGAGGTGACTGGCCTTGTCAGGCATCAAAGGGCGGAGAGGTCCTTGGTCCTATGAAGGCTCAATAGATGCCTTAGTTTAGGGGAATCAAGGGCAGGAGGTATAAGTGGGAGGGTGGGTGGGTGGAGGAACACCCTCATATAAGCTGGGGCAAGGGGGATGGGATAGGGTGTTTCCAGGACGGGGGAAAACTGAAAGGGGATAACAGTTGAAATGTAAATAAAGAAAATATCCACTAAAAAATATATGCAAAGAAAAAATAAAGTTTAAAAAATGGAAAATGATGTATTTTACTAAATTAAAGTCAGAAAACTTAAAACAACTATATGCCTCAAGCATACCTGAAAAAGAGGGAAATGGTAGTAATTACAGATTCAAACCAAAAACAGGTTAAGAAAATAATAAGACAGAATACAAGGTAAGCAGGAAAACTTTCTGTGCTCGATAATGAAGGTGATTGAGAACTCCAATATTAATAGAAAAAAATTTACCCCACCAGCATTGAAAACAGTGACACAACCATTATATGCAGAAAGACAGATGACAATGTCAACATAAACTCAAAAGGTAATAAAAACAAAATATTAGTATTTCAATTCATATTAAAAAACAAATGAGAATTAATGAAATATACTGATATATAACAAATGTAAAGAATTTATAATGGAAAAAGCTACTTTGAAATATTCTCTGTCTGAGCATGTATCCTTTCTGATCAGAGTTAATGTGTGAGCTTTTCTTAAGAATTTTATATCAGGCATTTTATATCAGAAGAAATTTTGCTTGTGGAATTTCACTTTATATCCCAAGCATGTCACCCTTTCTCCAGTGTAGCCATAATTTCACAGCATATTGAAAAAGACACAAGCAAGGCAAATTTGATTTCAATTTCTACCATAGCAAACAACTACTGAGCAGCTCTGAAAAGTAACTCTATTATCTAACAGTACATACAGATCCAATTCCAAGACTTTAAATGTCTAAAATCAAGGTGGCAATATGGGTGCTTTTGGCTCTTACTAGAGTCCTGACAGAGAGTTCTGTCTGGATCATCAGTTATTGATCAAAGTTTCATTACACAGAATAAAGTCAACATTTTATTATCAGAACATGTGCCTAGGAAAGATCCAGCAAATCAAATCAAGATAATTCCCTATTGTAAGATCTGGCATAGAACTTACCTATACAAAAGTCCTTTGATCACATATTATAGTCAACTTACATACTTGAACATTGACAATACTTACAGAGCCATTACTTAGCCTACAACAAGTGTTATCATATTAAAATTATTCCATAGATAAGAATATGACTATCTTTTTCCTAGGAAGAGCATCTCTGTATCAGAACTATTTATCATCATGTTTAGAAGAAATAGTCCAGGAGCCAGTTCTCTAATATGTGTGTCCCCAAGTCCCAAATCTGTACAGAAAATTGAAGCCAAGTCTGTCCTGGGAAGTCCCAATCCCTTCCTGTTATTCCATACTTTGTATACATGTTAGTTCAAAAATAATTCTCTCTCCATTCATGTTCACCCAAGATCTCTCAGGGAAGTATGGCTGAGAGGCTAGAATTCATGCTAAAAGTCTGACTTTGCCCTCAACAGATTTTTTATTAGTTCGTTGCTTTGTATCACTTCTGAGTGATTTATTTTTTTCTTTCTTTCCTTCTTCCTTTCTTTCTATTTTTTAAGATTTATTTATTTATTTCACAGTAGCTGTCTTCAGACACACCAGAAGAGAGTAGCAGATCCCATTACAGATGGTTGTGAGCCACCACGTGGTTGCTGGGAATTGAACTCAGAACCTCTTGAAGAGCAGCCAGTGTTCTAACCCACTGAGCCATCTCTCCAGCTCCCTCTGAGTGATTTCTTAGTAGACAGAAGTACCACAAAATCTTGGGTAGAGATCTCAATCTGTTTTTCCTAACTTTGAAACTCCCAAATCCTCCATCAAAACCACCAATGCCATCTTTACACCCATATGCACGAAAAGGCCCTGACACACAAAGTGAACTTCCAAAGGAGAGCCCTGGACTTTACCGTTAACATTAACCCTTGACCTTGAATGTCAAGTCTGCAGAACTCTAAGTATATTAATTTATTTCATTTAACCATCCTTCCACAGTATGTGCCAAAGCAGTCTAAGAAGTTATACACCTCACTTCTTGAATATTCTAAAATTCTCGTAAATAGCTTTTACATAACAGAGAAACCAAAGAGTGTGAAGCATACTGAAACACTGTTTTAACAAATGTATATGATACAGCTTTGCTGAAGTAAGCATGTGTTCACAATTCTTTTGGTAACTATAACTACTATGTATTTTCAAGGAAAATATCTCATTGTCATTACAGCATTGGGCCCTTGTTAACCTAGCCACACTTCATGTTCTGTTGCAGTGATTCTTTTAAAAACATACCTGTGGCCTAGTCAAAAACTCTGAGGTCAAGGAGCCTTTTGATAAAACTTATGGAACAAAAGCAGATGCTTTTCATTTGCATTTGAATCAAGTAGAAATAGGTTAAAGTTAGATGGCTATTTCTCACCCTTGTATGAAGGAAGTTCACATGCAAGGAGAACAGAGAACTAATTAAGCAAAACTATGTTCTATGGCCATATTGAAAAGTCTAGTCAAGCTCTGTTAAAAGCACTAACATTCTTGGGTCTTCGTTAGTAAAGAAAAGAGACAAAAAACAGAAGATAAGGTAGGAGAGAGGGAGGGGGAAAGGGAGGAGGGAGGACAAGGAGAAGAAAAGGAAAGGAAAACATGTCTTTGCGTAAAGCAACATGAGTTTTCTGTCACATTCAATCCACGAGTCTTTGTGTCTGACGGTGTATAACTCAAGTTGTGCTCAGAAAAACGATTTTGATAAAATGTTATATCACTAAAATAAAAATATAAGCATCTTGGTTTTCAATTTTTAAAAATGTGAAGGAAGTATTTTTTAAATATGAGTTGGCTCCAATTCTTGTAACAAATTTTTACTTTTGATGAATGGATTAAAAAACTCCAAGTAATATTGAAATAATCTTTTTTGTTTAGGAAAACAACATATACTATAAATAATGTTTTGAGATTAAAATATAATTATGTTATTACTCCCTTTCCTACCTCCAAATGATCCCATGTGTACTCCACCTTATTCTCTTTCTAAATTCATGGACGACTCTTCTTTAGTTGTTATTGCTGTGTTTTATAAAGAGAGAGCAAGGCTATGTTTTGTGGAGCATGACATGGTGAGGTGGGAGGGGTACCTCCATAAGCCCATGCTGAGGCATACCTTCCCCCTGAGGTACCAGCCATAGGATGGGTGTTGTGTAGAATAGACTTTATTTAGAGGTATGAGAAGGGAAGTTGAGAAGGGAGTAGAGAAAGAGAAAGACAGAGGGAGAGAAAAAGTGTGGCAGAGAGAGATGAAAAGAGAGGATAAGAGAGGCCCTTTAGAAAGATGTGAAGATAGAGGGGGGAGGAGGAAGGGGAGAGAGGGACACACTGGTCAGAGATAGAAAGGATTCAGAGGAAGAGAAAGGGCAAAGAGAGCCATGAGGTGCCAAACAGCCCCTTTTACAGCAAGCCAGGCCTGCCTGAATTGCCAGGTAATTGTTGGGCAAAGCCTAGAAGGAATGTTAACAGTTATTACATATACATAATTTTAACATGTGTATGCATAAAGTATAAGTACATAAATACAACTACACACACACACACACACACACATATATATATACATATATATATATATAATGTTAACCATTGATATTATATAACAAACTGGTATTCTCATTCTAGGACATTTTATTCAGTATGATTATTACACTGTGGGGGTTGCAGCTGAGTTATCATGGCCAAAGTTGAGTTCTAAGAGCACAGCTGAACAAGCACCATTGTGTAATCATAACCCACAGTTCTGAGTTCAGATGACATGAAGTAGTAGACATATGTAACCCAATGGAAAGGAGTGGGTTTAGGTAAAGAAAATAAATGTAATACAAATGAGGTCCCAAACCCTTCTTTTGATGTTTCACAGAACGACGTGTTCGGATCTTTAAGAACACTAACTCTGATGTAGGAGATGCTATTTCAATACAAGATTTTTAGAATATTGGAAATTTTGACTTTGCAAAAATACCAACAAAGGACAGAGAATAGAATTGCTCAACCTGCTTATTGGCCACCTGTCACAAGCTTGCACTGTGCATTGTCAGAACAAGCACTATGTTTGTTGTTCTGTCCATGAATCTTTTTGTACTTAGACATTTATTATTTGGAGAATTGACAGTTTGAAATTGCAGTAGGAATGAGTGCTCAAAGCTAGGGTACTCTCACAGTACTCCTAAAAAAAAAATTTTTAATTTGAAGAGTATTTTCATCACCTCTACCTTCATAATTTTTTTCTATTTTCTTTTTACCTTTTTGGTCTCAGGCAATCAACATGTTAAGCATCACTAAGCATACAAATTTAACTGAAAAATGTATCTTACATTCCTCCAAATTGCTGAAAATTGAAACTGCAAGTTTTGATATACATTTCAGAGAAATTCATTTTTATTATACCCTGAAAAATCTTGTCTCCTGAATGCCTGAGGCCACTCAGTCAACCAGCTTGCATAATTCAAATACTTGGAAACTGACAAAAATTTCTAAATCCAAATCCAAGCTCCAACTGTAGAAAATAGCATACTTCCACTGCCATGTGTCAAAGCACACCTTCTGCTATTAAAGAGAACATTTTACCTCTGAAAGTTCATAATTATACTCAGCTAATTAACATTACCTTTTTTTATATGCTTTCTTTTCTTTAAAAGGAAAGATTACATGTCTTCCTACAGTGACTATAACTTGCAGGCTATATTTAAATATTTAAGAGGAGAAAGAATGAAAGCATGGATCTAATCAATATTCAGGGTGCCACCAAGGCAACATTAGCATACAGGTAGAATTGGAATCCTCACTGGTAAATTATTTTTTTACTGATGATTTAGGTAACTTCTAGACTCCTTCTAGCTGGTTTCAAGTTTAAAAAAAAAAAAAATGGAAGAAATACGGATAACTCTCATAAGAGTTTTCTTTTATTCACTTCTCTAACTACATTAGTCTGAAACTTTTCAGGAAAGTTAGTTGCCCATAATTTGGACTGCTGTCTCAGCAAAGCAAGGGCATGTAGACAACTCTCAGTATGCTATAAGTTTGCAGAAAGAATGCTTGTTAGACATGGCAGTCTAACTGACACTGGTGCCACTGCCATTTTCATCTTGCTGCACCTTTTGTTGTTAAAAACTAGCACATTACCTTGCAAGTGAAAAGAAAATGTAAACTAAGAACATGTGTTACATAAATTTTAGTAATTAAAAAAGCTAGGTTTTGCTTTTGTATATGGAGAAAATGAAATTATTTCCCAGTTGCCAAATTCCATTGCCTTGTAGTAGCTTCATATTTGGGTGATAAAAATCTGAGCACAAAAATATAGACTTGCTCAAAGTAGTAAACAGTTGATTATTATAGCAATAGTACTGATCTGGCCACATCTAAATTACATACAGTGACTGACCCCTACCACTCTGGATTTTAATGATATTCAAAGGAACATGTGCACTCCTTGGTTAAAATATTAGAAATTGGACAGACAAAACTAGCTTTTTACGATTTTCTTGTTGATATAAAGTTGCAATAAAATCTTATTTCTGTCAAAAAAATATATTTTCCTGCATCTCAGTAATTTTTTTACTCCCAAATAAATTATTTGTTTTATTTTAATCTGGGTGGATACTCATGGAAGCTTAAACTTAAACTCCAGCAATAAACCTCATACTATTACACCTACATATGTTTCTTGCCATCTGCAAGGGGTTGTGGTTCCAGAGCTTTAAAAATATTTGGTATGGCTATAAAATACAGAATAGGAAAATAGATATTTATCAAATATCTATATACTAAACTTCCTTTTCATCCCTACAAATGGTAACATTAAGATTCTAGAGAATGTTCAGTATGTAATTTTAGAGTCATTTGAAAGACTAACATGGGGCTGGCTGTATGCAAGAAACACAATGCTACTCTCTGCTCCTTTCAGATGTATGCTTTCAATAATTTCTCTAAAAGAACAAAACAAAACAGACATTAGAATAAAAACATAAATCAACCTTAAACAGAAGAAAAATATTTGATTAATATTTAACAACTATTTCTTTGGTAAGAGATCCATCCAAAACTCCATTTTAAGAAATAAAATTGGATGTTTATTGACATCTGAAAGAAAATGGGTGAAAAGAGATTGAGACTGGTATTCAGATTCAATGAAACAGACATACAAATTAGAGGTTGATAGCATTTGCCCCAGTAGGTTGCATTTGTTTATGAGTAAAATGAACATTAATGACACTAATAAGTCTCCACTTCTTTCTAGAGGAGACTCCAAGAGTCACAGACTCACTACAAGACTTGCAATGCTTCAAGCCCCAGAAGAGTGGTTTAGAAAAGGAGCTAGGAGCTAAATCAGCTTTCTCTGACTAAAATATTGAATACAAAAATATTTTTTTAGTCTACAAAGTCCTAATTATTATGATTTTTTTTTTAGCCCCAACCTTTTGCTGCATCACTCTGAGTTGTAGAAGGGCATGGTGCTATTTCCATATTGATGCTAATTCAGCTCTCCTGGGAGGGGTTGTGGACAAGGAATGAGTCACATACTCAGGTAACTCATTGTGAACCAATCTCCTAATGAATAAAGGAGCCAATCACTGGGTGAGTAGAAGGGACTTCCAGGCCATATAGGGGAAGAGAGAGGGAGGAGAGAAAGAGGGCCCTTTTGGAATGAGGACAGCATAAGGGCACGATGTAGTTTCCCCAGCATCATGGGGGATCTGCAAGGATTCACCACCAGAGGAATCAGATTTTAATAAGGCTTACAAGATTAAGCTTTAGTTTTTATGCCCAGAGATTGAGTTACCATGATTCCTAAACTAAGTTTGTGTTGTGTCTTCCTTCATGCAGTGACTCATCTGGGTTCAAGAGAGAAAGGAACGGTGGCAAAGCATGGGTTTGTCTGATGTGCACTACAAAGTCAGTGAGGGTTTTGAAGCATGGGGCTGGCATGGTAGCAACCCACCAGTGGAAACTTAGCGAGTTTGATGGAGAGATTTTGGAGGTCTAAGTCATAAAGTCTCCATGAGATAAAACAGGTCAGCCATTGCCCTCCAGTGCATGGCTGGCCAGGCCTCAAAGGCAGAGAGTTGATGGCATTAGCTCAGGAACATGCTGGTTCATTTTTTAATATTTCCTGCAACAACTCTGCTTCTCCTTATTTATTCTTATATAGTTTTGCTTCATATAGTTTTATATGTACACCTGAGAATGGGAGATAATATAAAGAGCTCTGGTAGATATCATCAGCTCATAGGAAACTATATTTTGTTCACCCATGATTTATTTCTAGACTGTTCAAATGGCTTTCATGAAAGTGTAGAACATCTAATTGTACCTGCTGATAACCTGGTGAGTCTCCAAATGTTTAAAAAGAAAAAAAGATCTCAGCATAAACTAAGATTTAACTATTGTTTATAAAAATAACTACTGGATTTTGCTATCAAATGTTGATTTACTAGTCAAACATTTTTCTTATCCTTAAAAGTAATTTTTATACAGTTTGTCTGAATCAGGTCCCACTAATGCTTACCCATTGCCTGATTAATGTGCACTTGAATTCTCTCAGGACAAACTACCCTCCATCATTTTTTTTTCTATTTATTTTTGAATATCTATAGAGTTTTCTGATGGAATATTACTAATTTGTTGATTCAGAGCATCTGTCAGTATATTCCTTCTCCCCTTTACTACTGTCATTCTTTATATATTTGCTAGCTGGAATAGATTATAAAAATAAAACTTTTATTTGCAATTATTTTTTCTAAGTGAGTTATAACTCACTGGTTTGAAATAGCTAATATTTCTCTGCCACAATCCTATAGAAGCCAAAAACATTTTCTTTGGAAGAGAAGAAATAACATTTATTTAAGCAGAATTTAAAGAAGATAAAATTCACACTTTTAAACATGTGGCCATGAAAACACCTCTGCACTGACTTCCAAGCATCACTTTTCTACATTAAAATGCATATAAGTGAATTGCATGTGATGTATTCATGGGATCTGGATCTGTTATTGCAATTTATTTGTTCTTTATATTACATACCTGTAGTTTACAAATTTATTGTATGAATGGTAGTCCATCTTATGGATATACCATACTTTACCCATTCTCCAGTAGAGAAAAGAATCATTTTAACTTTGCACATTTATTAATAAGAGCATCACAAAGATTTATGTAAAAGAGTATTATTTTTATTATTTTTAATTAAATGTGTGTGGGTATGTGTTTGCATGCATGCACATGTACTTGTGTCTGCATTTGGGTAGTGCTAATGAGTGCAGATGCAAATAGATGCCAAAGAGACATTGAATCCTCTAGAGCTTTGGTGGCAGAAGATTGCACACCACCCACATGGGTGCAGGAATCAAACAGGTCTGATGGAAGAGTATTAAGTGCTGTTAACTAATGGGACTTCTCTTTAGAATATAAGCTTCACCTCTCCAAGTGTGCCCTTCCCAGCCTTGAGCAGGATAAGCAGACCTTGAGTGCTTTCCACAATGAGCTTTACAACCTAGGTGGAGTCATCTTCCTTGTTGCACCTGCAATTTCCCACAGGAATTTAGAAAAACAGATTGCCTGCTGAGCTTGCTTTGTGACATAATCCATCTGAAAGAAAGGATGGTGTTTGTGGTCTTCCCTTTATAAACTGGAACTGCTGAGTTAAACTTAGAGCCTTGATCAGAACCTTGCCTTGGCTTCATCCTTCTCTCCCACCCAGTCCTTTTCATTTTCAGTCCACCTTTTACATAGACCCAGTTCTCCATGGCCTCTGGATGGCTATAGGTAGTGCCCAAAAAAAGGGACTGAAAGTGAGGGGACCCACTGAGAAATACTGTCTCAGAAAATAGAAGAAATAACAGTATCCTACGTGGTAAGCAGTGAATAGCATTAATGTTAGTGCTAGCTATAAAGTTTACTTTTTGGAGGCTATTGTTGCAGGAGGTGCATTTGAGAGAATACAGGCTAGGCTGAATAGGTGTTAACCTGCCTCCAACTTCACCTAGGAGTGACAGTGCATTGGGACAGGGAAATTCTATATAGTCATTTGTCTGCAGCCAAAAAGAGCTACATCAGGTGAGAGGAGCAGGGTTTAAAAACCAAATGTAAGAAAAATTCTCAGCTTAATTCAATTTATGCTATCCATGATTCCCAGAAGTAGGAATGGTAAATATACAAATGAAAGAATTAATTAGACAAGATGAGGAGGAATTGGGGAAGAGTTAGACCTTGGGGGAGAGAGAGAGCGAGAGAGAGCGAGAGAGAACGAGAGAGAGTGAGAGCGAGAGCGAGAGCGAGAGAGAGAGAGAGAGAGAGAGAGAGACCAGGACACATTAGCAAAAGAGAAGAAAAATGGATATAAGCTATTTCAGAGCTCTCCTAAGGACAGGAGGAAATCAGGAGATGTCCTGCTTCCTCTCTGGCTCCTACTGAAGCTATCCAAGTTTTCTTCCCTTTCTGTTTCTCATCTGTCCTTGGTACACCAATCTGTCCATATGTGTCAATTTATGTCTGTTTTTGTTTCATTGTTTGAATGATTGTTGTTTTGTGTTTTATGTTGAAAAGGAAAAATGGTTAAAAATTTATCTGCTGGCTGTCCACCACTTGATTTAGTTTAATTTGTTTAAAAAGGCAGCCTCAATTGGCCTTTGGAGCCTTGCACCTGTAGTTAGGAATCTAGCCTAGCTGTAGAAGCCCTGCTAGGGGATGCTTACCAACCAAATGACTTTTAAAGGGACTAACAGCTTTTTGACATCTTTAGTTGTTTCTCCTAGATAAATCTCTAATTGTGATTATTGGGTTCAGACAGTAACTTGGTGCTCCTTTCTTGAAATTATAGCTAGAAAAAGGAAAAAAAATTGTCCAGTCTAAATATATAAGATGTGTGTAGCCATTTCATTTTTATTTATGATTGGTTTTAAAAGTATAAATATGTTCTACATGTCTTGGTTATAAAGTATTGGCTTATAAGTTATTGGGTATGATTAAAAATCTGTAACACTGGTAACAGAAAGTTAGGTTAAAATTGGTAACTCAGTGTTAGAGTCATTCTAAACAACAACACGTAGCATGAGTGAACCCAGAAAAAAAGGTATCTAAAGATACTTCTATAGGACACAGGGACTGAGGAACAGCCGGGAGAAAGGAGCCTTCAGGTTTCCATCTGAGGCAGGAGACCTATCCCTGGGCCAGCAGGGCTTCATAGCCAAATAGAATTGGGAGAAAGATAGCCTCCAAGGAGTATGGGAAAGCCTGTCAGTTCAGAGGGACCCACCTGAAATCCCCAGGACACAGGGAGTGAGGAGTGGTCTTCTGGTTTCTTTTGGTGGCTGGGGAGCAGATCCTTTGACACAGGGCTCCATACTCAAATAGTGCCAGGAGAGAACTGGTATAACAGGAATGCCAACATACTTTCAAGCACAGTCAAGACCATCACTTCTTTTCAAATTCACAGGAACAAGAGGGACCCTTGCAGAGTCATCAGAACACAGGAACCAAGAGATAGCTACGGATTAGATCCTTCTTGTTTCTGTCTGCACCCCAGAGCTGATCCTGCAGCACAGCACTCCAAAGCCAAATTCCTCTCAGAGAGAACTGGTCTTCAAGGAGTATTAACACCCAGGCTTGCAGGAAAGGCAAGCCACAGTCAGAGAGAGTAAGACCAGCTAATACCAGAGATAACCAGTTGGCAAAAGGCAAGGGCAAGAACACAAGGAAAAGAAACCAAGGCTACTTGGCATCATCAGAAACCAGCTTTCCCACCACACAAAGCCCTGGATACTCCAACACACCAGTAAAGGATTAATCAGACTTAAAATCACATTTCAAATGGATAATAGAGGATTTTAAGAAGGAAATGAATAACTCCCTTAAAGAAACAGAAGAGAACACAGGTAGACAACTACAAGCCCTTAAAGAGGAAAAACGAAAATCCTTTAAAGAATTACAGGAAAACACAATCAAACAGACAAAGGAAATGAACAAAACCATCCAGGAACTAAAAAGAGAAATAGAAACAATAAAGAAATCACAAAGGGAGACAAACCTGGAGTTAGAAAAACTAGGAAAGAATTCAGGAGTCATAGATGCAAGCATCACCAACAGAATACAAGAGATGGAAGAGAGAATCTCAGGTGCAGATGATACCATAGAAAACATTGACACAACAGTCAAAGAAAATGCAAAATTCAAATAGCTCCTAACAAAATCAACCAGGATATCCAGGATACAATGAGAAGAAAGAACCTGAGGATAATAGGTATTGAAGATTCCCAACATAAAGGACCAGTAAATATTTTCAACAAAATTATAGAAAACTTCCCTAACCTAAAGAAAGAGATGAACATAAATATACTAGAAGCCTTCAGAATGCCAAATAGACTGAACCAAAAAAGAAACTCCCCCCAACACATTATAGTCAAAATAGCAAATAAAAAAATTAAGGAAAGAATATTAAAAGCAATAAGGGAAAGGGGGCAAGTAACATATAAAGGCAGACCTATCAGAATTACACCAGACTTCTCACCAGAGACTATGAAAGCCGGAAGATCCTGGACA
The DNA here is from genome assembly GCA_019843965.1 of Rhynchomys soricoides. Classification (NCBI taxonomy): domain Eukaryota; kingdom Metazoa; phylum Chordata; class Mammalia; order Rodentia; family Muridae; genus Rhynchomys; species Rhynchomys soricoides. The sequence goes on from JADRCH010000030.1 coordinate 12,908,575, forward strand.
GATCTCATAAAGACTTGAAGAGAATACAAATGCCAGCCCAGGCTGCTATACCCCGCAAAACTCTCAATAATCACAGATGGTGAAACAAAAATATTCTATTACAAATCCAAATTTACACAATATGTTTCCATAAACCCAGCCATACAAAGAATAATAGATGGAAAACGCCAACTCAAGGAGAGAAACTACACCAAAGAAAAAGCAAGAAAGTAATCTTTCAACAAACTCAAAAGAAGATAGCCACACAAACATATAAACAACATTGAAAATAACAGGAAGCAACAATCACTATTCTTTAATATCTCTTAACATCAATAGATGCAATTCCCAATAGAAAGACATAGATTGACAGACTGGATCGATAAACAGGACCCAGCATTTTGCTGCATGCAGGAAACGTACCTCCCTGTTAAAGACAAACACTACCTCAGCATAAAGGGCTAGAAAACAATTTTCCAGGCAAATAGCTCCAAGAAACAGGCTGGAGTAGCCATTCTAATATAGGATAAAATCAAATTTCAACCAAAAGTCATTAAAAAAGATAAAGAAGAACACTTCATACTCATCAAAGGAAAAATCTACCAAGAAGAACTCTCAATTCTGAACATCTATGCCCCGAATGCAAGAGCTCCCACATTCATAAAAGATACTCTACTAAAGCTCAAAGCATATATTGCACCTCACACAATAATAGTGGGAGACTTCAGCACCCCACTATCATCAATGGAAAGATCTTGGAAACACAAACTAAACAGAGACATACTGAAACTAACAGATGTTATGAACCAAATGGATTTAACAGATATCTATAGAACATTTAATCCTAAATGAAAAGAATATACCTTCTTCTCAGCACCTCATGGTACCTTCTCCAAAACTGATCATATCATTGGTCACAAAACAAACCTCAACAGATATAAGAAGATTGAAATAATCCCATGCCTCCTATCAAATCACTACAGATTAAGGATGGCCTTCAATGGCAACAACAACAACAGAAAGCCCACATACACATGGAAGCTGAACAATGCTCTACTCAATGATAACTTGGTTAGGGAAGAAATAAAGAAAGAAATTAATGACTTCCTAGAATTTAATGAAAATGAATGTACAACATTCCCAAACCTATGGGACACAATGAAAGCAGCGTTAAGAGGAAAACTCAAAGCTCTGAGTGCCTCCAAAAAGAAACTGGAGAGAATTCGGACAGTGGGGGCAGACACCTTTAATCTCAGCACTTGGGAGGCATAAGCAGGTGGATTTCTGAGTTCAAGGCCAGCCTGGTCTACAGAGTGAGTTCCAGGACAGCCAGGGCTACACAGAGAAACCCTGTCTCGAAAAAATGAAAAAAAAAAAAGAAAGAAAGAAAGAAAGAAAGAAAGAAAGAAAGAAAGAAAGAAA
>JADRCH010000030.1:12909985-12946805 GCA_019843965.1 Rhynchomys soricoides
AAAGAAAGAAAGAAAGAAAGAAAGAAAGAAAGAAAGAAAGAAAGAAAGAAAGAAATGAAAAGACACTGGAGAGAGCATATACTAGCAACTTAACACCACACCTGAAAGCTCTAGAACAAAAAGAAGGTAATACACCCAAGAAGAGTAGAGGGCAGGAAATTATCAAATTAAGGGTTTAAATCAACCAAGTAGAAATGAAAAGAACTATACAAACAATCAACAAAACCAGGAGCTGGTTCTTTGAGAAAATCAGCAACATAGATAAACCCTTAGCCAGACTAACCAGAGGGCACAGAAACAGTATCCAAATTAACAAAATAAGAAATGAAAAGGGAGATATAACAACAGATTCTGAGGAAATTCAAAAAATCATCAGATCCTACTAAAAATCCCTATACACAACAAACTTGGAAAATCTGGAGGAAATGGACAAATTTCTAGATAGATAGCAAATATCAAAGTTAAATCAGCATCAGATAAATCATCTAAACAGTCCCATAACCCTTAAAGAAATAGAAGTAGTCATTAAAAGTCTCCCAACAAAAAAAAAGCCCAGGACAAGATCTGTTCAGTGAAGAATTCTATCAGACCTTCAAAGAAGACCTAATACCAGTACTCTTTAATCTATTCCACAAAATAGAAACAGAAGGAACACTACCCAATTCATTCTATGAGGCCACAGTTAGGGTTAGGGTTAGGGTTGATACCAAAACCTCACATAGACACAACAATAAAAGAAAACTTCAGACCAATTTCCCTTATGAATATCAATGCAAAAATACTCAATAAAATTCTTGCAAACCGAATACAAGTACACATCAAAACGATCCTTCACCATGAACAAGTAGGTTTCATCCCATGGATGCAGGGATGGTTTAATACCTGGAATCCATCAATGTAATCCACTATATAAACAAACTCAAAGAAAAAACGACATGGTCGTTTCGTTAGATGCTGAAACAGCATTTGACAAATTTCAACATCCCTTCATGATAAAAGTCTTGCAAAGATCAAGAATTCAAGCAGCATACCTAAACAAAGTAAAAGCAATATTCAGCAAACCAGTGGCCAACATCAAACTAAATGGAGAGAAACTCAAGCAATCCCACTAAAATCAAAGACTAGGCAAGGCTGCCCTCTCTCTCCCTATCTATTCAATATAGTACTTGAAATTCTAGCTAGAGCAATTAGACAACAAAAGGAGGTCAAAGGGTTCCAAATTGAAAAGGAACAAATCAAAGTATCACTATTTGCAAATGATATAATGGTATACTTAAGTGACCCCAAAAAAATCCACCAGAGATCTGCTACAGCTGATAAAAAAACTTCTGCAAAGTGGCTGGATACAAAATTAACTTAAATCACCAGCCTCCCTATACTCCAAGGATAAACAGGATGAGAAAGAAATTAGGGAAATGACACCTTTCACAATTGTCACAAACAATATAAAATATCTTGGTGTGACTCTAACCAAACAAGTGAAAGATCTGTATGACAAGAACTTCAAGTCTCTGAAGAAAGAAATCAAAGAAGAACTCAGAAGCTGGAAAGATCTTCCAAGCTCATGGATTGGCAGGATTGATATAGTTAAAAATGGCCATCCTGACAAAAGCAATCTACAGATTTGATGCAATCCCCATCAAAATTCCAAGCCAATTCTTTATAGAATTTAAAAGAGCAGTTTTCAAATTCATATGGAAGAACAAAAAACCTAGGATAGCAAAAACTATTCTCAACAAAAGAGGACTTCTGGGGGAATCAGCCTCCCTGACCTCAAAGCTGTACTACAGAGCAGTAGTGATAAAAACTGCATGGTATTGGTACAGTGACAGGCAGGTAAATCAAGAGAATAGAATTGAAGACCCAGAAATGAAACCACACACTTATGGTCACTTGATCTTTGACAAAGGAGCTAAAACCATCCAGTGGAAAAAAGATAGCATCTTCAAAAAATGGTGCTGGTTCAACTGGAGGTCTGCATGTAGAAAACTGAGAATTGATCCATTCCTATCTCCCTGTACAAAGCTCAAGTCCAAGTGGGTCATCGACCTCCACATAAAACCAGATACACTGAATCTAATAGAAAAGAAAATGGGGAAAAGTCTCGAACACATGGGCTCAAGGAGAAATTTCCTAAACAGAACACCAATGACTTGTGCTCTAAGATCAAGAATTGACAAATGGGACCTCATGAAATTGCAAAGCTTCTGTAAGGCTAAGGACACTGTAAATAGGACAAAACAGCAACCTACAGATGGGGAAAAGATCTTTACCAATCCTATGTTCGATAAAGGGCTTATATCCAATGTATACAAGAGCTCAAGAATCTAGACTCCAGAGATCAAAATAACCCTATCAAAAAATGGGCAACAGAGCTAAACAGAGAATTCTCAACTGATGAAACTTGACTGGCTGAGAAACACCTAAAGAAATTTTCAACATCCTTAGTCATCAGGGAAATGCAAATCAGAACAACCCTGAGATTCCACCTCACACCAGTCAGAATGACTAAGATCAAAAACTCAAGTGATAGCAGATGTTGGCGAGGATGTGGAGAAAGAGGAACACTCCTCCATTGCTGGTGGGAATGCAAGCTGATACAACCTCTCTGGAAATCAGTTTGGCGGACCCTCAGAAAAATGAACATAATACTACCTGAGGACCCAGCTATTCCACTCCTGGGCATACACCCAGAAGATGCTCCAACATGTAATAAAGACATATGCTCCACCATGTTCATAGCAGCCATATTTATAATAGCCAGAAACTGGAAACAACCCAGATGTCCCTCAACAGAGGAATGGATACAGAAAATGTGGTACATTTACACAATGGAATACTTCTCAGCTATTAAGAACAATGACTTCATAAAATTTTTAGGCAAATGGATGAAACTTGAAAATATCATCCTGAACGAGGTAATGCAGTCACAAAAACCAAGCATGATATCTACTCACTGATAAGTGGTTATTAGCTCAAAAGTTCAGAATACCCAAGAGTTACTTCACAGCAACCATAGGGCTGAGTGTGAGGTCTCAAATGGGGGAGTTGGAGAAGGGACTGAAGGAGCTGAGGGAGTTTTGCAGCCCCATGGAGGGAGCAACAGTGACAACTGGCCTGACCCCTCAATCCTCCAGGAGACCACATCACCAACAAAGATTACACATGGAGGGACCCATGGTGCTGGCCACATATGTGGCAGAGGAGGGTCTTGTTAGCCATCAGGGGGAAGAGAGACCCTTGGGCAGGAGGGTGTTAGATGCCCCAGTATAACTGAATGCCAAGGAGGAAAGATGAAAATGGGTGGGTGGGTGGGAGAGTACCCCCACAGAGGGAGGGGGTGATGGGAGGGAATAGGGAGGTTCCAAAGGGGAGATCTGGAAAGGGGGAAACATTTGAAATGTAAACAAAGTATAAAAAAAACACTATTGAGAAAATATTTTTTAAAAAAGATACTTCTAAATTGGGATAATATTTTCTGTAATTCTTTGCCTAGAAGCTAGACTTATAAAGGATAAGATTTAAAACAATGTATCTCTAATAAGGTATTAAAAGCTGCAGTGTCATGCATTCATATATAAGAACTGGCAGCCAAACTTTGTAATGTGAAAGTAATGGTCTTGGTATTGATTTTAAAGAGAATGGATGGTTAAAATGGGTTTTGTTTTCCAAAATTATGGGTATGCTCTAATATTGCAAAAGAAACTTAAAAATATAGTTAAACTGTCAATGTTCTAGTAGCTGCAGTTTAAATTCAATCACAAGCTCAAGATTTTAACCCCCCCATATTTGTACTTAAGAAAAAGTCAAGCAAATGGACATTATTGCAATAGTAATAAAAGAGTTCAAGACAGCTGTAGCACAGTACCAGCTTGCTGCCCCCTTATACAAGTTTTGTTGCAACTGTGATGGGTACAAATTTAACCACCCAAGATTGGAAAACGATATGTAAGGCTACTTTGTCAGGAGATTACTTTGGAGTTCTGAATGGTGTGAAGCAAGTAAGAGAACTGGCATGATGAATGCTCTGGCAGGTAACACAGATTGAGACATTAACAAGCTTCTAGGAGAGGGTCAATATGAAGATAATGCAAATCAGATTGGGCGACCTGCAGGAGTGTATGCACAGATTGCAATGACTGCTCATTGTGATTGGAGTCAATTACTGACTAAAGGGGATCTCAGTGGGAATGTATCTGGTATCAAATAAGGTCTGGATGAACGATTTCAGGAATTTGTGGATAGACTGCCAAAAGCAGCTGTTTGGAGATCCTCAGGTAGGAGTTTCTTTTATTAAACAATTGGCTTATGAGAATGTTAATGCAACCTGCTGCACAGCCATCTGGCCATACAAAGCAAAGACAGACTTATTATCTAGATACATTCATCTTTGTGCAGAAATCAGACCCTCATACAATCAGGGTCTGGCTATGGGTGCTGCCTGGCAGGGGACTACAGTACAAGCAATGCTTTCATAGCACCAAGTTGATAAGGAATGTTTTAAATAGGGGCATAGGTCATTTTAAGGAAGACAGCCCAAAAAATAGAGTCATAGACAGGCAGCAGAATCACTCCCCTGGAATCTGTCCTTGGTGCAGGAAGGATAATCATTGGGCCAGGCCCTGGGAAATAGGCCCATATTAAGAACATTTACAATTGAGTTAATGCAAAGCTCAGAACAGGCTCAGCAGAGGCATGTGTGGCGTTCCCTTTGTCTTGGTAATCCTGACTAGAACCTAGAAAGGTGTTTATGGGATTTTGTTTATTACCTTGCTTATTCCTTGGGGAAGAGGGGTCAGCCTCAAACCCCTAGGCACTCACAAAAGACAACTATTGGGACCCTGAAGCTGCTTCCTAGTCAAGAAAATCCGTTGCTGAACTTATCATAGCAACCCCAGGAAGTGCAGGATTGGACCACAGTTCCACCATCCACACAGAACTGACTCCAGAAATGGGGATTCAGACACTGCCTACAGGAGTTTTGGGGCTCTTGCCCCCAGACCTGGAGATTACTTTTAGGCTGAAGCAACATTATTATGAAAGGACTACAGATCTATCCAGGGGTTATAGATCATGATTATGCAGGAGAAATTAAAATTATGGCTGCTTCCCACAATGACATTATAGCTGTGCCTGCTAATAATAGAATTACTCAACTTATTTTAGTTCCCTTGCATCTGCTACCCTCCAAGTTTACTAAAAGTGAGAGAGGACAAGATGGTTTCATTTTCTCTAGTGTGTACTGGGTCTAACCTATTACTAATAAGAGACCTACCCTTAAGTTGAAAATTGAAGGAAACCGTTTTAAGGGATTAATAGATACTGGGTCTGCTGTGAAAATTATTAGAAGACTCGATTGGCCTTCAAGTTGGCCTTTGTCTGATACCGAAAGACATGTTTCCCCTCCCCTCTTCCCCTCCCTAGAGATAAGGCCAACTAGCCAACTCAGGCTGTGTCCAGAATCTGCCTCAAGAATCTATAAAAGGTGTGAGCTTTGAGAATTCAGGGTCACCTCTGTTTCCTGTGCAGGACGACCCCAATGCATTGGAAATAATAAATCTCTTGCTGATTGCATCGATCTCGATCTCCGTGTCTTTTCGAGGGGAAACTACCAGTAGTTGCGACCTTCAGGGCCAACATTTTGGTGCATTGGCCAGGAAACTCCTCCTCACTGGACCGGTGACTTGAGACCAGAGGACTGAGCACAAGCAGATGCCACAGTTTTGTTTGTCTGTGTCTATGAGTCTGCATCTATCATGCTTGTGTTTTTCTGCTTTTCCTGCCTTTCTGTTTCTGGGTGGCTGCCACTAATTGGTTTGGTTTTGCAACTCACTTGGGGAGTTGTGGTGTCTATAGTTGGTAAAGGGGGTGGGTAGACGTGCCAGGAATATGGCAGCAATGAGGGTCTCAGAGGACGCTCTGGACCCCATCTGGGGGATCTGACCCAAGGGGACCCAACTCCATCTGGGTACGGTGGCAAAGAAGCCAGTGCTGAATTCCTGTTTTTCTGCTGAGGTGTCTGTGGCAGGAATGTTTTGACATCTCTTTCTTTTTGTGTTTGTTCTTGGACTGAGAACAGTTTTGGATGAAATAGGACTGACTGGGACGACCCCACTAAGTTTGACTCTTAAATACTGAACAGATGTTAGAGCTAGGGCTCATAATCTTTCACTAGAATTTAAGAAACATAAGTGGGAAACTCTGTGTTCCTCAGAATGGCCAACTTTCCAGACCGGTTGGCCTTCGGAGGGCTCCTTCTCTCTGCCTCCTATAGTGGCTGTCAAAAGGCGTGTCTTCAGGATGGGCAAGATGGTTTTATTTCCTCTAATGTGTACTGGGTCTAACCTATTACTAATAAGAGACCTACCCTTAAGTTGAAAATTGAAGGAAAACGTTTTAAAGGATTAATAGATACTGGGTCTGATGTGAAAATTATTAGAGGACTCGATTGGCCTTCAAGTTGGCCTTTATCTGATACTGAAAGAAATGCTTCCCCTCCCCTTTTCCCCTCTCTAGAGATAAGGCCAACTGGCCAGCAGATATTCTCTGTCAACATAGGCTCTCCCAAACAACAAAGGCCCTGGAATGAAAGAAATGCTTTTCCTTCCATCCTCCCCTCCCTAGAGATACGGCCAACTGTCCAACTCAGGCTGTGACCAGAATCTGCCTCAAGAATCTATAAAAGGTGTGAGCTTTGAGAATTCAGGGTCACCTCTGTCTCATATCAGGACAACCCCAATGCATTGGAAATAATAAACCTCTTGCTGATTGCATCAATCTTGATCTCCATGTCTTTTCGAGGGAGAACTACCAGTAATTGTGACCTTCGGGTCCAACAATACTCTCACTCATCTTCAAGGGATTGGTTATTCCGATAATCCAAAGCAAAGTTCCAAACTTAAGATTTATGAAAGGTTAATGGAACTAGGGACTTTTGAAGGCATTACAACCTGGTTTACCTACTCCAGCTGCCATTCCAAAATATAGGTATAAAATTATTATCAATTCAAAAGATTGCTTTTATTCTATTCCTTTGCATCTTGATTGTTGTAAAAGGTTTGCATTTAGTGAGCCTGCTTATAATTTTGAATAGCCCATGAGTGATATAATTGGAAAGTTTTGCCTCAAGGAATGGCGAATAGCCCTAAATTATGTCAAAATTTTGTTTCTGCTTCAATACAAGAGGTTAGAACTTTGACTCCTTCAGTGTATATTATTCATTATATGGATATCTTATTAGCTGATCCCTCTGAAGGAGTTTTACCACAAGCCTATGCTATGATACAAGGAGCTTAAAATCTTCAGGAGAGAAAGATTCAAAGAAAATATCCTTTTCAATATTTGAGACATCTGTTATATCTTAAACAAATTGTGGCACAGAAAATTCAAACAAGAAAAGATAGTTTACATATTTTAAATGGTTTTCAAAAGCTGTTAATATGTATTAATTGGCTAAGACCTCACCTTAAGCTTGCCACAGGAGAACTTACATCTCTGTTTGATATTTCTCAAGGGAAATGCAAATCTTAATTTCCCTGGACAATTAGCTGATGAGGGACAAATAGCATTGCAGAAAGTAGAGGAAGCTATTAGCCAACAACAGATACATTATACAGGCTATGATCAATTGTTGGCTGTTTCACAGCAGTCCTTTGGCAACAGGGACCCTTAATGTGGATTCATCTTCCTTCATCTCCAAGTAAAGTTTGAACACCCTATTATGAAGATGTTGCTGTAGAACTTGTTAATAATTGTTACATGTTAATAATATTAACTTGTTGTTAATACAGAACTGTAGGATAGAATTATGAAAGTATTTTGGAAAGAATGTCTTTAGAACCTGATGAATGTTTATTCCTTATTCCAAACAGCAATTAACTTGGTTATTGCAGAATACTGATATTTGACCTATTGCATGGCAAACATTTTAGGCACATTTGATAATCATTATCCAAAAGACAAGTTGTTAGAATTTGCCTCTATACATACTTTTGTATTTCCTGTAAACTTACACATGCAACCGATAAAGAATACATTTACTACATTTATAAACAGCTCATCTAATGGGAGAGAAACATATGACTGAATACCATGTTTGTTCTCTTGAACTTCCCTCCTGTCACAAATAGCTGAATTATGTACTGTAACCACTGTTTTGAAATGTTGAAAAATCATGCTTTTAATGTGTATACTGATAGCCAATATATAGCACAAGACTGACAATTGCTTGAAATTGTTCTTTTTTTAGATATTGATAATTCTCAAATTCTACAATTATTTATGCAAATACAGCTTCATTTAAAAGCATGTACTGTTCCTTACTTTATAGGACACTTAAGAGCTCATACTGGATTACCCAAACCCCTTAATAGAGGAAATGCCACAGCAGGTTTGCATACCAGACAGATTACATCATCAAAATAGTAATAGTTTGAGATAACAATTTGGTATTTCTAGAAAATGTGCACTGTCAAATTATAAAGACATGTCCCCAGTGTACTCAATGTCTTCATGTAGGCCTTATACCCACTCATTTGGCAAATGAGTGTAACTCATTATGCAGAATTTGGAACATTGAAATATATACATGTCTGTATTGATATTTGTTCAGGATACCTTTTTGCTTCTCTACATATGGGAGAAGCTTCTAGAAATGTAATTGATTATTGCTTACAAATCCTCAATGCTATGGGATTACCTAAAATCATCAAAACAGATAATGGGCCAGCTTATACTGGAAACAACTTAACATCATTTTGTAAGGAATTTGGTATTGAACATAAAACTGGAATTCCTTATAACCCAATGGGACAAGAAATTGTTGAACGTGCATATCACACTCTGAAAAATTGGCTTTTAAAAAGCAAATCAGGGGGAATTATACCCTGCAAGGTCACCAAAAGCATACCTTGCTTTTGTCTTGTTTTAATTTTTTTGCAAATTGATGCTAAAGATCAGTCTGCAGCAGCTCACCACTGGCATCCAGTCACTCCCAGCTCATAGGCTATGGTTAAATGGTGAGACTCCCTAATACATGGAATGGCCCCAGCCCTGTTTTAATATGGGAGCAAGGTTCTGTCTGTGTTTTTTCGCAAAAAAAGAAAATGGAGCCCAATGGCTGCCTGAAAGATTGGTTCATCAAGTAGGCATGAATCCTGAGCTTTCTAATGATTATGATACCAATGATGAAGATGGTTCAAAATCCCTATCAGTCAGATGAGTTAACTTGGAGTGTAATCTCCACTTTTACTGAAGAGCAAGTGTTTTCTATAAATTCTCAAAGCCACCCCCCATGTACCTGGTAGCCAGACTTTGTGTTTGATCATTGCCAATAAGCAGCTAGATTAGATACCTGGAACATTTGCACAGACAACTTTAATTTCTAATTATAATATTGTTGCTTTTAACTTTTGGACTTGGCATCTTAAACAGATCGGTTTCCTTCACACAAGATTGCTTTCGGCAAGCTCAGCTACTCACCATGACAGTTATTCATCACTATGAAGAAATGCATTGAGTGCATATTTATACGTCCTTCGTGGCTTTGGTCTGAATGGGAAAGAGTGTGCTACAGAAGGCCATTAGTCAGGGATGGGTAAGAGTATTCTTTTACTCCTATCGATCTAAGACAGAGATATACATCAATGCTATGTTTGTTCTCCCTGATGGGTAAGAAGGAGCAATATAAACATCGACCTAAGCAAGCACGGCTTCCTCGCCACTGTTTACCCAAATGGAATTATGGAAAACAAATCGTGTGCCCCCCATCAAGCAACAATTACTACTCATCTTTAAGAAACAGAAAAAGGGGGACTGTGCCCTCCCCCAGCCTTGAGCAGGTTAAACAGACCTTGAGTGCTTGCCACAATGGGCTTTACAACCTAGGTAGAGCCATCTGCCCTGCTGCACCTGCAATTTCCCACAGGAATTTAGAAGAATAGATTGCCTGATGAGCTTGCTTTGCAACATAATCCAGCTGAAAAAAAAGGTGGAGTTTGTGGTTTTCCATTTGTTAGCTAGAGCTGTGGAATTAAACTTTGAGCCTTGATTCAGAACCTTGTCTTAGCTTCATCCTTCTCTCACACCCAGGTCCGTTTCATTTCCAGCCCCCCTTTTAGTAGACCCAGTTCTCCATGGCCACTGGACTGGCTACACCCAAGGACCACTTAGCTTCCTAGAATGCTGTGAGTTGTAGATCTTGGAAAATAGCAAAGTCTCATGGGAAAATACTTATGGATTTGTGCTTACAATGCTCTGCAAGAAATAAATAAATAATAAATAAATAAATAAGCAAAACAAAAACAAACAGGCAACAACAAACAAGTGTCTCTAGGCCTCTCAGCTGGGAATTCCAGGGAGTGGTCCTGACCAAAGCCCATCCTAATCTGTATTTAATAAAAAGATTGCTTTAAATTTGGCTTAAATGGTATAACTGGTTTTTCTGCAGCAAATTTCAGGATAAATAAGACCATATGTGCAGAATTTTAAATGATAATAAGCTTTTATTTCTCTGGAGTAGATACTTGAATGTGATATGGATAATGTCTACAGTAAATAAAAGATTAACTTTAATAAGAAAATTTATAAGTTGTCTATTGTGACTATGATATTTTATATTGCCAGAAAAAAAATCACAGAAAGGTACTTCCATTTCTATTAAACAATTTTAAAGATTGATTAATACTTCAATCAGGACCAACAAGGTGGCTAAGCCAATAAAAGTACCTATTGACAAGTGTGCTGACCTGACATCTATCCCTAGAACACATCAGTTAGAAGGAGACTGACCACAACACACATCACAGTTCCTGCAAACACTTTTACATAACAGACACACAAAATTGTTAAAGGGTAATTTTAAAAAGTAAAACAAAGCAACAAAATACTCACCATCAGGTATTGTAGAGAGAATGGAATGTTCCAGGTCCAGAGCCTAATTACAATCTATCTTGGCCTATTTTTATTTCCCTTTAGTAAATCTCCCATGTTTACATCTGTGTTTGAGCTAATATTCTTGTGACTATATGATGAAATGTTAACATATCACTAATATCAACCAATAAAAAGCTAAGAATATCACCAGACAGCAGCATCTGAGACTTACACCAAAGATTTCCTCATATCTCTGTAGCCTGCCTACTTGATGTTTTCACCAATCTAGTTGATTTATGACTGTCTTAGAGTTTTACTGCTGTGAACAGACACCAGGACCAAGGCTAGTCTTAGTTTTATAAAGGACATTTAATTGGGCTGGTTTATTGGTTCAGAAGTTCAGTCCATCATAATCAAAGTGGGAGCAGAGCAGCATCTACCTGCTCATGTATTTCCCCTTTACTAGTGTGTGTGTGTGGGGGGGGGGGAGTTGGCTATTTTTCAAATTTGCAAATAATCTCCTTTTCTACAAGACTTTCTATAAATTATTTTGAAATATACAGTTGAAGAATTTTTTATATACTCAAATTTGTTTACTTCCCATTTACCAAAAAGAAAAGAAAAGAAGCTTAAGAACCATAACTGTCAATGCACCGGATTCCAGCTGTTTCTCTTGCCCCTCATCTCTCCTCCCCTGCCCTCGTTCTCCATGCTGTCAGTGCCCCTCTTGCCACCACTGCTGACCAGCAATAGCTGCAGTAGTGGCCACTGAAGTGACTCACCCTGGCTGACAAGGAGAACACACCCTGACCCTCAGCAACACCCGTGTCCTGACCAGCAAGGTTACGAGGAGGATCTTCCAGGACTCTGCCAATCTGGGAAGCAAAGTACCTACTAACCCCAGCGGTGAGGCTAAGCCATTACTGAGAGAAAATCCCTGCCACTTCCTTGTCTTTCCCATCGAATACCATGATATCTGGCAGATCTACAAGAAAGCTAAGACCTCCTTTTGAACTGCCAAGGAGGTGGACCTGTCCAAGAGCACTGGGAAGCTCTAAAACCCGATTAGAGACATTTTATATTTCATGTTCTGGTTTTCTTTGAAGTGAGTGATGGAATAGTCAATGAAAACTTAGTGGAGCGATTTAGCCAGTTTCAAGTTACAGAGGCCCGCTGTTTCTATGGCTTCTAGATTGCCATGGAAAACATACACTCTGACATGGACAGTCTCCTTACTGACACTTACATTAAAGATCCCAAAGAAAGAAAATATCTCTTCAATGCTATTGAGATAATGCCTTGTGTGAAAAAGAAGGCCGACTGGGCCTTGCGTTGGATTAGAGACAAAGAGGCTACATAAGGAGAATGAGTTGTGGCCTTCGTCGCGGTAGGTAGAAGGATTCTTCTTTTCTGGTTCTTTTGCATCGATATTCTGGCTTAAGAAACAGGAACTGATGACAAGCCTTACATTTTCCCAAGAGCTTATTAGCAGAGATGAGGATTTACATCAGGACTTTGCCTGCCTGATGTCCAAGCACCTGGTACACAAGCCATGGGAGCAGAGAGTAAAAGAAAGAATTATCAACACAGTTAGGATAGAGCAGAAGTTCCTCACAGAGGCCTTACCTATGAAGTTCATCGGGATAAGTTGCATTTTGATGAAGCAGTACATTGAATTTGTGGCAGACAGATTTATGCTGGAGCTGGGTTTTAACAAGATTTTCAGAGTAGAAAATCCATTTGACTTCATGTTAAATATTTCAATAGAAGGAAAGATAAACTTCTTTGAGAAGCAGGTAGGGGAGTATCAGAGGATGGGAGTCATGTCGAATTTGACAGAGATTCTTTTACCTTGGATGCTGACTACTAAGTAACTGATCATGTGCTCTTTGCTGATTTCTCTCCCCTTGTCATTAAAAGAAATCAGCAAAAACTACCAACTGGCTACACCATGAATTGTCATTATATTTGATAACAAGTGTCTAAAAGCTGTGTCTCTACCTCAGACCTGTTTTCTAGGCTTGTCACTAGAAGAAAGCATACTTCAAACAATGGGCACTTGTATCCTTGGGGAGATCCTGTCCTTGGCTTTTACAAGTAGCTTGGTCGGTCACTTTTGACTTCACTAAAGTACTAACATCCCTGGGCCAGGCTTTATGTGCAGTGACCCTCAAGCAAGCAGGTTTAAACATTTCGATGCCACAGGGCTGTTTAAAGATGTCAACCTCACTTACTGCTTCCTGCAGGCATGTTGAGTTTCCTTAACAAGTTTTAAATAAACTGGCACTTTGCACACAAACCTAGTACTGTCAGGGGGGAAAGCCTGCTTTATTCCATTCTAGATCAAGCAAGAAGTGTTCCATTTACCACTGATGGCAGTCCCATTCAAGTCTAAGTGACTAAAGAGGTGTTGAACAAGCATGTCATTTCCAGGCTTTGTTCTTCAGTAAATTGAAATGCTTCATTAGCTTTGAAGTCAGTCCTATGCAACCTAGGCACTAGCCTGCTGGTGCCAGTCCATAGATCAGTTCATAAGCAGAGATCAGTGTAGAGAACTTCCAACTAGAAACTTAGACATGATTTGGGACACTTGCTGGTTGACTCTGTCTTCATTTGTGTGAAAAGCAGTATTTTTCTTTTTCAAGTTGTACTTTGTCCCGTTCTTAGTTAGTACGGAGTCTTGAAAAGGCTTCGTAGGGCTTTGAATAATGATGCATGCACAGTCTTGCTCCTTTCAGTGGTAAAATCAGGGCTGAAATCCACTCTTTTTTTTTCAACACAGGGTTTCTCTGTGTAGCCCTGGCTGTCCTGGAACTCACTCTGTTGCATTTGTTCTCATTTTGATTGTGTGAGGGGATACTATTAAAATTTGATCCACTTATTTTAAATTTTAAAAAAATTAAACTGCACATCTTATGAGGTTTTACCTCTATGCTTTTAAAGTATTACCTTGAAGTTTGCAGGTGCTATGATGGTACCGTAAATTCTGACATTTGCCTAAATCTGAGTGTCACGTGGGTTTGTTTTTGTTTTTGTTTTTTAAAGTTGGGGTCTTAACTATGTATGTAACTCTGACTTGGCTTGGAGCTTGCTATGTAGACCAGATTAGCCTCAAATTTGCCTATGTCTCCCAAATACTGGGGTTAAGGTTTCTACCACCATATCTGGCTTTACACAATGAATTCCTAAACACCAGAAAACCAGTATTGTACAAGACGTTCATGTATATTCCTTTCAGACTGGAATACAGACCGGTAGATAACAGTAACAGCTAGTTAACCTTAATCTGCCTCTATGTGCATTCATCTGTGTTTAGGGAAGGGAACAATAGCCAGAATTCACCTAGTAAATTTGAGGCCAGTGGTGGGTACATATGTGGGACGCTCTTAAAAACCAAAACAGCAAAAGCAAGTGTTCCCTAGGGTAATTCACATTGATCTCTAGCTTCCTAGTTAACTGTTATTATATATCAGCTTATGACCCTGATCAGTTTGCTTTATTGTATAGATATGCTTCTGTAATATGAGAATCCATTGTACCTTTTAAATTATTGTTACTTAAAATTAATAAACTCCAAGTCTCAAAAAAAAACCCATAACTGTACACAGTGGTTGTTATACCAATAAATGTCATTGTATGTTAAAATTCTATTATTATTATTTAAAATTTAAGGGCTTCTTTCTTGTTATTCCATGAATAGGTAAAGTTTTAGATTGTGTTTATAACATTTAGTCTATTAAAACTTATTTATTGAACTAATTTACACCTCACATTCACATTTCTTTTTTAAGAGAGTTACATTCTTGAAGCACCAAATACAAGTGAAGTATTCTGTCACAATAATAGTTTATCCAAATGGCCTGCCAATTTAATTCCTTAATCAGCTTTTAGTTGTTTAAAGCATCATTCCTGCTGTGGACAAGCTTAACTTTCTGAGATAGTTGTCTGCTGTTCCAGACTCCATGACTTTGTGGCATCTTACCACTGTCCTTGAGATTTCCACTGTGAAAATTCATTGAGAATAAAAACTTCTACATCCAGGCTGTTATGCACAGTGATTCATTTGGAAAATCTGTAACTCTCCAAGTTGAACTACGATTGTTATTTTACCTGTTAGGAAATGCAGCTCATCTTCTCTGATGCTGGCTCTGGTGAAGAAATCATGAATTTTTCAGAACATGTTACTTTACAATCTGTTCTTCACACACAACCTTGATTCAAAAATAAATTGTTTCTTTGTAAAACTCACATCATCTGTTTATGTCCCTTAAAGTCCAACATCAAATTTATTAGAATCTTTGCTCATTGTCTGCTGTGCCTTACTGCTAATATGAACAAATGACTTATAAATATACATTGATTTCAATTAAATTTCTAAAATTTATCCATGTAAATGAGTAATTTCAGTGTCATTTAACCTGTTATATGTGAAATTTTATTGTTATCTTTTCCAAGGTCAACAACTCTCCTTTAATTTATTCCTGATCAATGGTCTAGTAATCTTGTCTCTTGATCAATTTTATTTGTATGTTTTAAATTTAATTGATTACTCACTTTATGCATTTAATACCTTATACCATTTGTATGTGGTTGAGCAAAAATTCCAAGATAATTAAAGAAAAAGAAAAATATGAAATTTAAATCAAAGATTTTTTTTTCTTTTAAAAATGTCTATGAGTTTATTTGTAATTTTTCTTTCTCCCAAATAAACTGACCAATGTATGTTGTTCTTAGTATTCTCTAAACCTGAAAGTTCAAAATGCTCTTGCCTTTTGTATTTAAGACATATGTCTAATAAGCAGGTGAGAGAAAGAGGAGAAAGAGAGAGAGAGAGAGGCAAATGTTGAAATTGTATTGATTTGTGTGGCAACACAAAAACAAAAGAGAAAACTCAGAAAAAAGATAGTTCCTATGACCTTAGGCAGCTTGCTTACTGAAAACATTTAGTTAGCATTAATGCCTCAGTAAAACCAGCATGCTGCCAGTTGACTGATGAGTATGCATACAATATCCCAAGAAACCACATGTGAACACCAAGTACAGCCCTTAACCATGTTACTTTCATCTTATAGTATTTAATGGTTGCTGTTCTTTCAATGGAAAGCCTACAAGTTTGATGGTTTGATAACAAGTACAAAGACTGCAGGCAAATAGACAAATAGTTGAGTAAAACTGGAGTCATCAAAGCAACAGAATTTTTTCTAGAGGCTGAAGAGAATTTAGTCTCTGAAAATAATATCAAATAAAATCATATTTATGAAAAGGACTTCTATTATAGATAGATAGATAGAAATGTCAAGAATATGAAATTTTGATTTCTAATATATACTTCTATTAAATTCTGATTATCTGAATACATTCTATTTTTTAAAGTACGATTTATATCTTTGTGTAATAGCCTATTATCATTCTGCATGCCTTAGGTTAGTTCATAATATCAGCCGTTATGTTTGTGAATATGTGCTGACCTCTGAGGAGCTACAGAAATCTGGAAGGTCCCTCTTTCAACTAACTAAGGAAGACATCCATGATGAAGTTCTGTTTCAATTTTCATAGTTGTTGGAAGCTTCCATGGAACTTTACTTTGTATAGTATAAAAGCTAGTCCTTGGGGAGGAGATTTCATATCATCAAGATCCTGTATTCAAAGTACATAGATCATTATACCCACAGATATGTATAGCTCTCCCCTTCAATAAAGAGACTTTGCTTTGCAACAGACAGAGGAGAGACCATTACAGAAAAATGCAGATCAAAATGCAGTGAACAAGCAATTTTGTGGTACCCAATCTCCACTGATCCACCAATAACACGGCTCCTGCACTCAGGCTCAGAAAACATCATGCAAGAGAAGCAGAAAGATTTCATGAGCCAGAGGAATAGGGTGTATAGAGTGTATCCTTGAAGTAGCAGAGGAGCTAGACCCATACAATCTCAACAAACAAGACTTAAACAAGGATACAGTAAAAGACCCGTTACCATGGAAGGAAGAATTCTCCCAGAGCCCCATTCCTAGACAAGGAACTGTGGAAACAAATGACACAGTAGAGAGTGAAGTCCCAC
Organism: Rhynchomys soricoides; assembly: GCA_019843965.1. NCBI lineage: Eukaryota > Metazoa > Chordata > Mammalia > Rodentia > Muridae > Rhynchomys > Rhynchomys soricoides. The sequence goes on from JADRCH010000030.1 coordinate 12,926,920, forward strand.
GTGTCCACCCGGGCACAGTGGCTCTGGGAGGAACAGGACATGCGGGAAGTGGCCGCATGCTCTTCTACAGTCCTCCCGGCTGGTCAGGCTGTGTGAGAGGCTTCTGCAGAGACATGGCCCATGAGTGGAAGAGGGGGCTGTTCCCAGGGAACGCCATCCAGCTCTGGAGTTCCCAGGCTCTGGACATTGCAGACTCTGCTGGATGCTACAGAGAGCTGGGAACAGACATGGTGCAGAGCACAGCTGGCATCCTGCCGCAGGACCCAGTTGGGCAGCTTGGGCACTGACTAGCTGCTTTGGCTTGAGTGAATGAGTGCTGTCTAGAAGTGCTGAAACGCCCTCAACATGCAGCTGCTTAATAGAAGGCCAGATCCCTCGCTTCCCATAGCAGAACAAAATGAATAGAGACAGTCCATAATTTTTTTTTGATACTTTATTTACATTTCAAATGTTTCCCCCTTTCCAGATCTCCCCTTTGGAACCTTCCTATTCCCTCCCCCTCCCCCTGCCTGTTTGGGGGTATTGCCTCACCCACATTCCATAATTCTAAGGAAGGCATTTATTGTCATTGTGGAGAGTGGTGTGGATGAGATCGTACCCATCGACCTCTGGAAGGGGCAAGTTAGAAATTTTAACTGGGGAGGGGCATGGCTAAGCCTCTACTGTGGCGGGGCTTGGGAGTGTGGCCACACCTCTATCTGAGGAGGGGTTTGGGGTGGGTCAGGGGGTCTGACAACATGTACTTCCCATTGGTTTGGTCTGAGAGTTTAAGGATACCTTATCTGCATGTGGGAGGGCTTAGTGTGTTGCTCCTATGTGACAGACCTCACATGACAAACTTTAAACATGACAGACATCACATGACAAATCTCTCTACTGGGGCTGTAGGGGTTGTGGCTACTTTGACAAGAGCAAAGGGCCACCCAGGAGCTCTGGCAAAACGCTTTCCGGTCCCTTTAAGGGTAAGTAAGCCCCATTGGGTCGCCTGGTGTTAAGCCTGTGCTCAACCAAGGGCCAGGCTGCCTGTCACAGTCCACCACCCCACAATGAACTACAAGCAAATAAGGAATGGTGGGAGAGGAGATAAAGTAGTCTTTCCCAGGGAAGATTCCCCTTGTTGATTATCCAGTACTAAGTGGTCACTATTTTCTTCATTTCATTTTCTTAACTTTCCAGAATAATTTCCTTCTTTTATGTCCAGAGGTAAAAAAGATTTCTGTAATTCTGCTCAGCATAAGAAAATTCAATTTAGGAAGTTAAGGTATTTAAACAAAGTAATTATTCCAAATTATACATTTTCATATTCCTAGTTCTAGTTCAGTTCCACTCAGGATGAGTGCATCCAATGTCATAGTCCCCAGTGTGGGTCTCTAATATACTCAGTCTTGACTTCTCTCAATTCTTTTACATAATAAACTGTTCTAGAGTAGAAACTGGCCAGCCTTGTCAGTTGGCATATAAACGTTAATGACCCTCTTAGCCAACATTGAAGCTATCAAATGTACTTTACACTCTAAGTCTTTTTAAATGTAGATGTCTCCCAGTAGAACTGTGCTGTCTTTGTAAGAGGTACACAGTAGAATAGATTAGAATACACTTTACTTCCCTGGATTTCTTCATAGAATTAAATTTTTAGGCATGCTGGAAATTAAAACATAATTGCCCAGCAGAGTCTCACATATTATATGTTTGAATAACAGGAACTGTTAGCTAAATAATTGGCTCATAGTAGGCAGTTAGTAAATATTTGAAGAATTACTAAATTAATACCTCTACTTTCACATTCTTAGTAGGACCTGTATAAACTCTGTTGCCTAGTAACTGCTCAATGATCTGTCCCTGATCCCAAGATAGAAGCATACTTTTCATTTATAATTTATAAATTACTTTTGTGGGTATAATTATAGATTGTAATTTTTGCAGAAAAAAAGTAGGGTCAGCATTAGTCTATAATAAATAAAAAGTTTTGTGAAAGTATTAGGTACTAAAAATATTTTTAGCCATTAATTAATTCAATGAATGCTAAACAAAAGTCTGGATAGGTGAGTATGTTGCTGTAATAGACAGCCTAAAATTCAATACCTTGGAATAATAAAACATCTTCAACTCATACTGTATCCCTGGTAGTTTTATATGAAGGATCCATTCAACATCAATGTACATTGAGCCAAGTTAACAGAAATCTAATCTCCCTCAGTTTTCCATTGTTACAAATGGAAGAAAAAGAGAGACTAGCAAGACATACTAGTTCTGAAGGTCATTCTTGGCTTGATGTGTATTGTCTTTCAACATATAATGAAACAAAAAAGTGACATAGCTACCCCTAGACCAAACAGGAAATACATATATATATTCCCCAACACACATTTTGGGACCACAAAATATATCAGGACACACAGAGAATAGAGACTCAGTCTTCTAAAATTATCAGGTGTGAGTTACTGACATACAATGTGCAAGTTGGCATAGGCTCTCCATAATATTATCTCCTTGGGGCTAGAATTAATATTGCCTCTATATATATTTCACCTGAAAAAAATATGCTTCAACCCAGGATCAGACATGTTTATCATGAATATTTATCCACAAAAGCAATTAGAAAATAAACAGTAATTCATTATGTGAAAATTAAATGAACACTTTAAGTTATAGAGGTCTAAATACAATTCTTACCCAGATATTTTTCTGTTAAGTTTTTTTCCCCATACAGACCTTCTGTAATTAATATATGTAGAAGAAGAGCATGTCTGTCTACTCTCTGTATAAAAAGGCTGTATGTGCTTGCACAGGTGAGAAAATCACCCCAGTTTCCTTCCTCTTTTTGCATGGGGTTTACACTGGAACCAGAGAAATTACAGAATATATATGAATACCTTTAAAAGATTTAAAAACTCAGAGCAGAGGAACTGAATGATATGGGAGAGGAACAAGAATGGGCTGGACAATAGGTGTAGAGGTAAATTAATGGTCTTGCTCACTCATTGTGTCTAGTTCCTTGGTCAGTACTGGCCACTTAACTTTTTATGCTACTTGATTTCTCCTGAGTCACAGAAAATTTCACTGTCTGGGACTGAAACATAATCAGAGCAGCAAAGTTGGGCTTGAGCAGATTATTCGTTGGTTGACAATTTTGTTCAGAGGCATTTGACTATGAAGGGGAAGCCATAGGTTCTGGGGTCAGGCAGACATTTTGAATACTGAGTCTGAGAAAACAAAGATAAAAAAGAACAAAAGAAAGAAAAAAAAAGAAAAATAGAATAGTGAGTCTGTTGATTATTGACATCTTCCTCACTGAGCTCTTTATTGTTCATTCTAAATGATGACTCTTCCACCTACACTCAAATGTCACCTTAGTTAAAGTGAGAAGGAATGCAGAAGGCCACATGACTGCTTTCATATAAAATATACAACTTATTCTGGTAAGCGTTTCATTAGTCTATAAACAATGATGCAAACTGGCCACAGATAACCAGACTTAAGATGCTCTTTCTGGGGTAATATGAATTTTAAAATGAAATAAGTCTTAAAGAATCACTTTAAATCACATGGAAAAACCATGCTGTAAAATTTCGGACTTTCAGATCATGTAACTCTGTATTAAGCCTCACTAAGAGCCTGAGGTTATGGGGGTTTGTTTTTGTTTGTTTGTTTGTTTGTTTTGGGTTTTTTTTGGTTGGTTGGTTGGTTTGGTTTGGATTGGATTGGTTGTTCATTTAATTTTACAATAATCATTTGTCTGATTTCTGAAAATAAATTCTGATCTACTTTAATATTCAAGTATTTGTGGTGAAACTTTAAATACAATAAAAAATTACTAAATTCAAAATAATCAGGGCTAACTCTAAATGTAAGAATATTCAAAAGCTAAGACAAGTCATGATTCTCCCAGATGCACAAATGAAGATTTTGAAGCAGCCTGAGTTAAAGTCTAAGATTATGTTCACAAGTGGTAGATCCAGACATCAAACTACCACCCACCAGACTCCAGGGCAAGGCCATTTTTGCCTCCTCTAATCTCAAAGCACAAAGGAGTCCATTATTATGAATGCTGCTAATCCTTTGTTGTAGCTGTTTCTGTAGTACTGGCTTTAAGCTTCTAGAGAAAAAAAAGCAAACACCATTTTCTTTTTCACTTTAGCATCTCAAAGTGCTTGAGGGTTGAGTGTGATATCAAAATACTGTGTAATGAAGCAGGAGACAGAGAAAGGAGGAGGAAAAGAATGAGGAAGGGAAGGAGAAGAGAAAGAAAACAGGAACTGAGTCTTCCATTAACCTTAGATTTGCATGAGACTTGAATAACTATGATACTGTATCTTTTCTATCACAAAGGATATAATAATTTGAAAGGTAACATGATTTAGAAAGCTCTTTAATTTTTTATAACTTTGCCATTCTCTATTTGTGCACCATGCCCAAGAAAATACATTACACTAAAAGAGAAATACTTTATCATCTTTCCTATTGTGTACTTGAGGTCTTCAAACTAAACTAACAAAGTGCAAATCAGCAGAGAAAGAAGTTCATGCACATTATTTTTAATCTTATGTACTTGGAAGTGTCACAGAAAAGAAGTGAAGGCCCAGTGGCATGGTCAGACTTGAAATTTATATGCCACAGAAATACTTACAAATTGGCTGGGTGAGAACAAGGAACTATATAGGGAAAAAAGATTCTTTAATAGTTAATGTCTACTATGGAGACGCAATTCAACACAGTTCTAGTCTTACCGATATTTTTAATTTAATATCATATTTAAATGTCAATTCCTGCCACCTTTAGGAAAGGAAATTTATCTTCCTTTAACATAAAAAAGGGGGGAGAGGGATATGTCGGCCTTTCCTCTCTGTCTCAAATACTACATTTCCCAAAATAGCTTATTTTTGGGGTGACAGTCTCATCATCGTTCATGTCAATAAGTTTGACAAATATTTCAAAGTGCAGCACAGTCTTTTAAAGAACTACAGTGATGATGGATCCAAAGCAGGCCCTTTGTACACTGTTTATAAGTCTGTCAAATACCGAATTTATATGTCAAAACAATTGTTTTATTTTTTATATTACATGTAGGGGTGTTTTGCCTTAATGTATATCTGTGTATCACTTGTGTGATACACTGGCCAGAGGAGGGAGCCAGATCCTTGGAGCCTGGAGTATAGTAGATTTGTATGCAGCCACCACATGGGTGCTGAGAATCAAACCTAGGTCATGTGAAAGATCCACCAGTGCTCTTACCCAGAAAGCCATCTGTCCAACTTTACAAGTCAGTTTTTAATTGCATATTTTTTTTAACTTAGAAACCAAATCCCTGAATATACTCAGAGGCAATGAGAAGTACATAAATATTTTATGTGCTTGTTATTCAAAGTAAAGTCCATGACTCCTGCAAAATAAAAGAGAATAAAAAGCTTGAGCTCATGAAAAAATAAATGAATGAATATATAGATTATAATTGTCACCTATAAATTAGGCACTTGCAATCTGCACTTGTATTTGTTAATATGGTGTGTGGATTGACACAACATGTAGCATATATATATATATATATATATATATATATATATATATATATATATATATATATGACACTGGGCAATAATGTATGAAATTTCATATAAAATCAGTTTTATTGGATATTTTCTTTATTTACATTTCAAATGTTTTTTCCTTGCCAGGAATCCCCTTCAGAAACCCTCTAGACATTCCCTCTCCCCCTACCACTATGAGGGTGCTTCCCCACCCATGTACCACCTCCCGTCTTCCTGCACGGGCATTCCCCTACACTGGGACATCAAACACAATCAGGCCCAAAGGTCTCTCCTTCCACAAATGTCCAAGAAGGCCATCCTCTGCCACATACGCGGCCAGCACCATGGGTCCCTCCGTGCATATTTTTTGGTTGGTGTTCCAGTTCCCAAGAGCTCCAGGAGGTCTGGCCTATTAACACTGTTGCTCCCTCCATTGGGCTGCAACCCCTCAGCTCCTTCAGTCCCTTCTCCAATTCCTCCATCACTAACCCTGGCACTCAGTTCAATGGTTGGCTGCGATCGTCCACCTCTGTATTTTTCAGACTCTGGCAGATACTCTCAAGAGACAGCCATATCAGGTTTTTCCATGAGCAAGCATTTCCCAGCATCCACAATAGCATCCAGGTTTGGTGGCTGTATATGGGATGGATCCCCAGGCAGGGCAGTCTCTGGATGGCCTTTCCTTGAGTCTCTGCTCCACACTTTGTCTCCATATTTCCTCCTATGAGTATTTTATTCACCCTTCTAAGAAACCCTGAAGCATTCACACCTTGGTCTTCCTTCTTCTTGAGGTTCATGTAGTCTGTGAATTTTACCTGTGTATTCAGAACTTTTGGGCTAATATCCACTTATCAGTAAATACATATCATGTGTGTACTTTTGTGACTGAGTTATCTCACTTAGGATGAAATTTTCAAGTTCCAAACATTTGCCTGCAAATTTCATGAAGACATTGTTTAAATAGCTGAATAGTATTCCATTGTGTAAATGTACCACATTTTGTGTATGTATTCCTCTGCTGAGGGACATCTGCATTGTTTTGAGCTTCTGGCTATTATGCATATGGCTGTGATGAACATAGTGGAACATGTGTCCTTATTACATGATGGAATTCTGATTTTGTTAATTTGGATACTGTCTCTGTGCCCTCTGCTTAGTCTGGCTAAGGGTTTATCTATCTTGTTGATTTTCTCAAAGAACCAGCTTCTGGTTTTGTTGATTCTTTGTATAGTCGTTTTTGTTTCTACTTGGTTGACTTCAGCCTTGAGTTTGATTATTTCCTGCTGTCTTCTTCTCTTGCTGTTAAGCTGCTAGTGTATGCTCTCTCCAGTTTCTTTTTGGAGACACTCAGAGCTATGAGTTTTCCTTTTAGCACTACTTTCATTGTGTTCCATAAATCTGGGTATGTTATCCCTTCATTTTCATTAAATTCTATAAAGTCTTTAATTTCTTTCATTATTTCTTCCTTGACCATGTTATCATTGAGTTGAGCATTGTTCAGCTTCAATGTGTATGTGGGCTTTCTGTACGTTTGGTTGCTATTGAAGACCAGCCTTAATCTGTAGTGATCTGATAGTATACATGGGATTATTTCAAACTTCTTACATCTGTAGGGGTCTGTTTTGTGACAGATTATATGGTCAGTTTTAGAGAAGGAACCATGAGGTGCTGAGAAGAAGGTATATTCTTTTGTTTTAGGATGAAACGTTCTATAGATATTTGTTAAAACAATTTGGTCCATAACTTCTGTTAATTTCACTGTGTGTCTGTTTAGTTTGTGTTTCCAAGATGAAAGAAGGGTATTTAAGTCTCCCATTATTATTGTGTAAGATGCAATGTGTGCTTTGAGCTTTAGTAAAGTTTCTTTTATTAATGTGGATGCTCTTACATAGATGTTCATAGCTGAGAGTTCTTCTTGGTAACTTTTTCCTTTGATGAGCATGAAGTATCCTTCCTTATCTTTTTTGATGACTTTTTGTTGAAAGTCGATTTTATCTGAAATTAGAATTGCTACTCCAGCTTGTTTCTTGGGACTGATTTTTGGAAAATTATTATCCAGCCCTTTACTCTAAGGTAGTGTTTGTCTTTGTAACTGAGAGGCATTTCCTGTATGCAGCAAAATGCTGGATCCACTTTATGTATCCAGTCTGTTAGTCTATGTCTTTTTATTGGCGAATTGAGTTCATTGATGTTAAGAGATATTAAGGAAGAGATATTGTTGCTTCCTGTTATTTTTGATGTTATTTTTACATTTGTGTGGCTTTTTTGGGTTTCTTGAAATGAGATTACTTTCTTGCTTTTTCTAGGGTGTAGTTTCCCTCCTTGTGATGGTGTTTTCCATCTATTATCCTTTGTAGAGGTGGATTTGGGAAAAAATATTGTGTAAATATGGTTTTGTCATGAAATATCTTAGTTTCTCCATCTATGGTAATTGAGAGTTTTGCTGGATATCCTGAGCTGACATTTGTGTTCTCTTAGGGTTTGTATGAGAACTGTCCAGGATCTTCTAGCTTTTATAGTCTCTAGTTAGAAGTCTGATATAATTCTGATAGGTCTGCCTTTTTATGTTACTTGTCCATTTTCCCTTAATATTATAATGGATACTCCAGCTTGTTTCTTGGGACCGTTTTTTGGAAAATTGTTTTCCAGCCCTTTACTCAACATATTGTTTGTCTTGGAAACTGAGGGGCATTTCCTGTATGCAGCAAAATGCTGGGTCCTGTTTATGTATGTATGCTTTTAATATTCTTTCTTTGTTTTGTGCATTTGGTGTTTTGACTATTGTGTGTTTGGAGGAATTTCTTTGGTGGTCCAATCTATTTGGAGTTCTGTAGGCTTCTTGTATGTTTAAGGGGATCTCTTTACGTTAGGTAAGTTTTCTTCTATACTTTTGTTGAAGATATTTAATGGTCTTTTAAGTTGGGAATCTTAACTTTCTTCAATATCTATTATTGTTAGGTTTGGTCTTCTCATTGTGTCCTGGATTTCCTTGATGCTATGGGTTAGGAGCTTTTTGCATTTTGCAATTTCCTTATCAGTTGTGTCAATGTTTTCTATGGTATCTTCTGTACCTGAGATTTTCTCTTCTATCTCTTGTATTCTGTTGGTGATGCATGCATCTATGACTCATAAACTCTTTCCTATGTTTTCTTTCTCCAGGGTTCTCTCCCTTTGTGACTTCTTTATTGTTTCTATTTCCATTTTTAGATGCTGGATGGTTTTGTTCATTTCCTTTGCTTGTTTAGTTGTGTTTTCCTATAATTTTTTAAGAGATATTTTGTGTTTTCTCTTTAATGGCTTCATGCTATTTACCTGTGTTCTCTTGTATTTCTTTAAGGAAGTTATTTACGTCCACCTTAAAGTCCTCTATCATCATCATGAGATGTGATTTTAAGTCGGAGTCTTGCTTTTCTGGTGTGTTGGGGTATCCAGGTCTCCCTGTGGTGGGAGAACTAGGTTTTGATGATGCCAAGTAGCCTTGGTTTCTGTTACTTATGTTCTTGTCCTTGTCTCTAACCATATGGTTATCTCTGGTGTTAGCTGGTCTTGCTGTTTCTGACTGTGACTTGTCCCTCCTACACCCCTGTGTGTCAGTACTCCTGGGAACCAGTTCTTTCTGGGAGGAATTTTGATATGGAGAGCTGTGGCACAGGTCAGCTCTGTGGTGAGACAGAAACCAGTAGACTCCTGTCCCTGACTGTTCCTTGGTTCCTGTGTCCTGATGATTCTGGCAGAATCCCTCTTGGGCTAGGAATTTGAACAGACCTGGTGGTCTTACCTGTGCTCACAGGTGTGTTGACACTCCTGGGAGACCAGTTCTCTCCTGGTGGTATTTGGGTATGGAGTGCTATGGCACAGGATCAGCTCCCCAAACAGAAATCAGAAGGTACCTGTCCCAGACTGCTCCTTGATTTCTGTGTCCTTAGGGATCTGGGATGGTCCCTCTGAGCAGCAGTGGTGGTCTTACCTGAGCTTTCAGGCTTGTCAGCACTCCTGGGAGGCTAGCTTTTCCAGGCTTGTCTGAACTCCTGGGAGGCTAGCTTTTTCCCGGCTGTATTTGGGTATGGAGCATTGTGGCACAGGATCAGCTCCAGGCCATAAAATCACTTCTTAATATAATTTTTCATAGGAAGATATTTGCAGCTACTACATGTCTACTATATACTTTATATTATTCTTACTTTGTGTATTATATTCCTTTAATTTGATTTATAGACTAATTTTCATGAGAAATCTATATTAAAATTTAGAAAACATGAGTGAAAGTTTTAATATTTTTGGCAGTACTTGAGGATTAAACCTAGTATCATATATGCTAGGCATTATCTACCCATAAGCATTCCAAACATCTCTGTAAATTTTTAATTATATAAATCATGGGACATTTGAAAATGTTTTGACATAAATAAAATATTAAAGTATATTTATAATAAGAACTTTAAAATCACCACAACCTTAGTGTCACAACTATAAAAAAAATAGAACAGTTTTCTACTCTATGTTCATCAAAATGAGCAGCATATCAGAGCAATGGAAAATATAGTAATACTTTTTCAGCATATGTGTTTGTCAAATTGACTAATTGGTCCTGAGTCGAACATTTGCTCACCATTAGGTGAAAGCATAATATGATGTTTCCCAGGGCTTCACATAATTTTTATCTTGGTATATGCCTTTTAAAGGATGACTTCATTGTAACATTAATTGTATGAGAAATTGAAGTCCTTTGTAGGAAATGTGAAAATAATGACATATCATCAAATAATTACCCAAAATTTCAACACTAAAAGAAATTGAGTTGTTTAATAGAACCGTGTGCATAGACCTACCCATTGGCGATCTCAGGAGCAAGGAACATTGCCCCTACTCTTCAAACAGAACAAAACCTCAAGAGTGCCCAGTCTTCCAAAGCCAAATTACCAGGATCAAGTCTGCTCATTTTTAAAAGCAAAATCATTAAAAATCATATAAATATAAATATCAGAATTGTACTTTATAAAAAAAATCACAAAAAATTAAACTTGACTGAGATCCATCAGTCTGAGAATCAGTAAATGATGCTTTAATACTGCTATTGTAAATCTCAGAGGCAAGTAACTTCTTTGCTATTTTTATATGCATGCCCCAGTTATCCTCCATGACAGTCTCTTACTAAACCACTCATTTATAGTACCTCCTATCCTTTTCACTCATACCAGTACTTCCAGACACTTCTTCACTTCTTTGACAGTTGGCTAAGTCCCAACCTCTCTGTTTTGAGGTTTGATAAGTCATAAGATATCTGAGCTGTCTTCCTATCTATCTATTGATCGATTGATCGATCGATCTATCTTTGTCTCTCAGGTGCTTGGGTGAAATATTTCTTGTGGAAGAAGTTTAGTCTTTCTATATCCTCTCTTAATAAAGGAAAAGAGCAAAATAAAATTAAAACAGAAAAGCTATCATTTGTGTATTCCTGTGTTTTGCCCATTGAGGAATAATATGTTATATGTCTAATAGGTAGAATCCCCTCATTCTTTCTTCATACATGGGGCCAGCATCTTAAACCTCTCTTGTATCCAATACATTTTGTGATGTATATTAAATTAAAATGTAACTAGTTGTTTATTAAACCTACCCTTTTGTGGGACATTTCATACATTTTAACTGATATTTAACCCTCTTCAGAAAATAACCACTGTATTTTTAAGAAGATCTGTAACTTCTCAGCAGTTTTTATTTAACCCAAGGCATGAGACATTTTAATAATTAAACAGTACTATCTTGAAAATGAATGAAAGATGTGTCCCAGTCTTTGAAAGAAAATCTTAAGTGAAACTTTGTAAAAGGTAAACTATTTCCCACCTATCACATAACACCTAATTGTAGGCCAAGCTCTCTTTGAAGCTAAAAGGAATGGGAAAAAGTGGGAAGAGAAAGGGAGAAGAAATGAGGGAGGGAAAGTGGGGGGGGGAGAGAGAAGGAGTAGGGAGAGAGAGGGAGAGAGAATGTGTATCCAAAGTTATTTTAAGATGTTGGTGTTGTCTTCTCACCAAGGTTTGACATGTATGATCTCTTTGGTAAAATTAGTTAAAACAGAAACCACTATTCAGAGCAGCAGACATTTGTCATACAAATTTCATTATATTATTATGATATCAGGGGTATTATTGTTGAAAATTATTGGTAAAGACTTAAAATTGAAGAAAGTGGGGTTGTATGAGGTCTATGAATTTCCCCAGAGTTTATCTGAGTTTTTCATTGCAGGTGATAAAGGTGGAGATACTCACAAGACTTCAGTGATCTGTCCACCTGTCACTGAGACATGACAGTTCACCCCAAAGTCACACACGGTGATGAGTCATCTTAAGTAATCTGTTCTCATGTTACTGAGGCATGATAATTTGCTCAAGAGTCACTCATAATTAGAAGTCTTCTAAAAATATATGGATGGATAGTGTCTGATAAACTGATGCAACCAACAATATACCAAACCCTTGTCATCGTGTCAACTGAATCAAAAGTTTAATCACTAGAATGCTGGATCTTGCTGAATACTGCTCAATTAACCCCCCGCCCCATTCACTATAGAGATCCCTTATCTCTTCCATCATTTGGAACCTATAGATTTTCTCAATTTCCAATTTTAAAAATGCCAATCTCTTAAAATCTTTGTGAAAGGAACATCTTGTGTTAATTACTTTTTTAATTGTTGTAAGAAAGCACTTGATGAGAAACAGTTTAAGGAAGGAAAGATTCATTTAATGTAGTATATTATATCAGTAAAGCATGGGGGTGGAACAGTACGGCAGCTGTTCCCATTCCATCTCAAGTCAAGAAGCAGAACATAATGAATTAGGGTACGTATCTGAGTTACTTTTTATTTAATCTTGAACCAACCCATATTATGGTGTCATCCACACTGAGTGTTGTTCTTCTCACCTCAATGAACCTAATCTTTACAATGTTTCATAGTCATGCTCAGAAGTATTCCTAAATCTACTCAAGTTAACAATAAAAGTTAGCCCTTGCAATCCCCTTAGAGTGTAGACAAAAATGTGAATATGTACATTTTTCTTGGATGTGGATTTTTAGATTGAAAAATTCTATGGGGGAAAAATCCCTAATGTCAGATTTTAGCATGTAGTTTTTGCTAACCTGTTTTAAAGGGTGGACAGTGCTACCAACTCTGCCCAGGTTTCCCCAGATTCATGGATGAAACACTGAAGCATACACACATTAACTTATTTTCAGCCTGCCTTATTGGCTCAATTGCTGGACACTTCTAATCTCCCCTGGCTAGAGAATCTGCCATCAGCTTACTTTCATTTTTAATCTCCCACCTGGGGATACAGCCTATGGCTCCTCTGCCCAAGATCTCACGTGGCTAGTCACCTTTTCTCCCTCCAAAACATGCCTGTGGTGCCCAGGAAGACCTGCCTCCTTTCTTCTGCCCAACAATTAGCCCCTGGCATCTTTATTGATCAATCAAGAACCAATTGGGGAACAGGACCTTCACACCAGACCCTCCCCCTACACCTGATTGTCCTGGAACTTGCTTTATAAATCAAGCTGGCCCCCAACTTAGAAAGATCCACCTGCCTCTACTTCCTGAGTGCTGAGATTAAAGGAATATATTACCATACCCAGCCTGAATAGGATACGATAATATCAATTTATCAGAGAACTCGTTTCAAAAAATTACAAGAGAAAAACTCATCTTAACAACAATAATTAAGTTTGCAAAAGTGATAGTTAAAAATGAGCTTCCTGGGTAAACAGTTTGCAAAGGCACAAGCACAGCTGTTCATTAAGGGCTGAATTTACCACAGCTGCTAATTCTAAACTATAATTATCAGTACTGACAGGATCCAATCTTCCTCATTTTTTATTTTATGTTTTCTGTGGTCCTTGCTATTACAATTAAATTATTCTAAAATTATAAGAGTGAGAAAGTTTCAAGTTACATATATGTATAATTTTGTTTCTAGAAGTTTTAGAAACTGATGACAATGTTGACAAAAAGCTTACATCTGACTTTTAACAATTTTAACATTGGACAAAAGTCAAAGAGACTTTCAAAATGTGTAGTACCAATATTTTAAAATATTTGAAAAAGCAAGCAATGTTTAGCATGTTTATGAGACTCTTAATACAACAAAAATAAGTTATATAGAAATTATTATTGTTCATTACTAATGCTACAATTATTATTACTATTTTATAGTGCATTGTAATAAGCTTATCAAAATAGTAAATTTCCTATCTAGCTTGTTCACTCTGGAGAGTTTCATGAACAGTAATAATGTGTCCCCCCATCTCTGTATCTCATTTACCATGTATCTATAATCTGTCTATCATCTATTATCTATCATGTATCTATCATTTATCTATAGACCTGTGTATCATCTATCATCTATCGACCATGTATCTATCCATCTGTCTCCCTGTCTGTATGTCTATCTATCTTTCCTCCTTATCATATCCTGGCTGCCACAAAGTAAGGGGTTTACTCCATCACATGTCTCACCATTTTCTCTGCCCTAATACAATGTAAAATTAGTGGAGACAAGTGACCATAGACTGAGCCAAAATAACAACATAAATGGATTTTAGCTAGTATTTTATTACAGCAATATATAGCTAAATTTTTTGCTGAGAAGTGGGATTGATGCAGTAGCTCACCTGACAATGTTGTTTTGAAGCTTTTAAACTGGTTTTTAGGAGAAATATGGAAAAGTTTGAAGATGTGGCACAATGAAACCTTAGAGTGCTGTAGGCAAAGTGCTGAAGGCAATTCTAATGACTGTCAAGGAGGCTAGAATGCTAATAGGAATGTGGTTGGTTAGATTACATCTTGAGGTTACAGAGGAATCCACTAAGAACTGAACTAGAGAATATTCGAGTAAAATTCAGCAAGTACTTGACTTCATTTTGTCCATGCAGTGATACTATGTGGGAGACTGAGATTTAAGGTAAGAAACTGAGAAATATGACTTTTATTTAGCTAGTGTCTGATAGGCACCAAAATATAAGGCTGAGAACGCAAGACCTAAGAGTATATACTACCCATTAGCGTAAGCTCAAGGGTCATGTAAGACAGCTTTCTGCCACTAGGGGAAAATACTTGGAAACAATAACGTAAAGCAAGAGAGCTTTCTTTTGCTTTACAACATTGAGTATTTCTGTCTGTGATAACTGGGCACTATTGTTTTTGTCTTGTAATGATTTAGTAACAGAATGGTACCTATATTTGATCAAAGCTGAGCATCTTCTGCCAGAAAGGAAGTTGGCTTACTACCTCTAAGTAGGTTTCACCATCTAAACTTTTCATTTCTACCCATATTATGAGTCTTTTAGTATATTATTTCATTGATGATATTGTAGTGCCAAGGAAGTGTTAATGAACCCCAAAGGACCAGACAGGGCCTGGAAAGATGGCTCAGTGGTTAAGAGCACTGACTGCTCTTCCAGAGGTCCTGACTTCAATTCCCAGCACCCACATGGTGGCTCACAACCATCTATAATGGGATCTGATGCCTTCTTCTATTGTGTCTGAAGACAGCTACAGTGTACTCACATACATAAAATGAACAATTCTTAAACAAACAAACAAACAAAAAAGATCAAACAGTATCCATTCTGACACAATCACAGATACCAAGGCATTTATTCTAGTTTACTTGGGGCTCCTCAGCCCACTACTGACACACAGGATGGTTTTGGAGAGGGGCCCTGAACATCTATTGGGGTTTTATAGAAAGCAGCAAGGTGTGTGTGTGTGAGTGTTTCTAGTCTGGCAAGCATCTAACTGATGTGCTACTATGGCCTTTAACATAATTGGCTGGTGCTGGGACTCAAACCATAGACTTAACTTCTGCTTTCCTAGATGTTGGTACCTTTCAGAAAATATCTGCATCCTCTATTTTTATTCATTCAAGTAGGGGAGAAATCATATGGAACCGTTAATGCACAGATGTCATGTTTACCATATTTAAAATACATAGTAATTTCTTATTTAACCTTTCAATAATCCCCATAAAGAATATTTAATAGAGGGAAATATCCAAAGGATTTTAATATTTGAAAATATGATAGAGGACTAAGCTGTCTTCCTTAAAATATTTTCTGTTTACAAATTATTGTTCTAGTTTTGACTCAAACAGTTCACCCTGAAAGCTCCTAGGCTCGCTCAAATGGTATAATTCTTTTGCTTATGGCTACACTGTTCATGGCTGCTTCTGAAAAACTTTAGATGGTGCAAAGTCATAAATGTGTAGGCTGTATCAGTGGAATTTAAAAATGGACAATAAAGGAGAATAACTCTTCACCTTGTGATTTTCCAAGAATATCTCAGTGTGACTCAAAGAAGGAAAGGTCAAATAGGGTGAAATGAGTTTCCTAAAGTGTGTTATCTAAAGAAAGCTCTTTAATAAAGCTATACCATGAGACAGATGCAGTGTACACTCTGCAAACCATCAGAAAGTACAAGTAGGAAGATTTTTGGTTTGAGCCAGCCTGGGTTGCAACAGCAAGATCTTTCCTCACAACATCAAAAACAAATACCAAGCACCAACAGAAAGCTGTGTCTGCACCTGATTTCGTGTTATAGTACTTCTTGTCACAGACTCCCACATTCGGCAAAATAATGCCACTGATGTTTCAGTTATTAGTGGCTGTTATTCAGGCTCTTTAAATTTTTATTTTAGGTGCCATACTTTAATGAACTTCTTAAAACACTGCAAATAGTTTAATACAGGCCCATGCAAAGAAGAAAAACAAGATGATTGACAGTTTATTTCAGGTTTGCTTACTGTATGTTTAATTTCTAAAGCAGAAATTCGTTCTTGCTCTCTCTCACACACACACTTTCTCATTTGAAATGTGCCTGAGTGGTCTATTCAGCCAATAACCATCTAATAGCAATATAAATCACACTGATACAGTTTTAGCTTCTGGTAAAACAAAAGTGAATAAAATGCATCTCTAGGGAAAGTAACAATCTCACTGGCAGAGGAGGAAGTAGATCCATCTTTGTAAAAGTACTTTGTGGACACAGGAGGGGACTGAGGAGGAGGGTAAAAGTTATTTTTCACTATTACAATGCTGGTTCTTGAAGGGAGAACTGGCTTTTGACTCATCATGTACTTTAAGTGGAGTTGGTTCTTTTTCATTGTGATAAAATACTAGAGAAAAGGGAGAAAGGATTATTCTGACTTGAAGATCCACACGCTTCCATCCAAGGTCATCTAGATCCTGTGCTTTGGATGATAGAATGTATGATGAGTGGGACATGCGTAAGACACTGCTCCTAGTGATGCACAGGAAGGAGAGCGAGAGAGAAGCAGAAATAGAAGGGATCTGGGACAAGATAAGCCCATTCAGGTCACACCTCTAGCTACCTACTTCCTCCCTAGATTCTACCTCTTCCTTCCCACTAACCCCTATTAATGCCATCATGCCAACAGTGTTTTAAAGGATACACCCATTGGAGAAACCAGAGCTCTTAAGATCATGATCTAGAGCAGTAGTCATCCTGGGGGTTAAAAAGGCTCATTCACAGAATTTTATGATTGGGGATCACCACAACATGAAGAACTGTGTTAAAGGGTCTCAGTATTGGAAATATTAGCAACCATTGGTCTATAGCCTCCTACCCTACAGATGAAACAAAAATATTCTCTCTCTCTCTCTCTCTCTCTCTCTCTCTCTCTCTCTCTCTCTCCCTGTATCTCTATGTGTCTCTGGGTCTCTTCACCCCTTTCGCTCTCCCTCCCCTTGCTCTCCAGATACTCATGACCTTCTTCCTTTCCACATCTCCTCTGAGCACCATTATGCTGGAACTTGAAACACATAAGCTGTTGGTGACCACCTCCATCTACCACATGATATATACTACACATGAAACCAGTTTTCTTTTCAAAGTTTTGTAAATTATTTCCTCAAAGAAAAGTTATTTATAAATTCTTAGTAGACTACCTCTAATTTCTCATCACTTTAAAACATATATAACCAATTTAGTAATATTAGAAAACAAGGAAACAATGTAAAATTACGATCTATGTGACTTGACATAAACTTTTTCTTTCTTCCAAAATATTATTTTTTTTAGTCAATCCTGAGCAATGTTTTCTCTTAACACATACTTTTACCTAATACCTATCTATTGTCATTTTAAATCATTCTCCAGAAATACTTCCTGAGCCTAGAATCTGATTTCATCACACATGCCCTGACTCTAACCCAAGTGACAGAGGCTATGATGCACTGCTGAATGATCTTTTTACCCTTAGGAAGCCTTAGCAGATGCAAGGGTGATACAGCGTTGCTGCTGGCATCTGTGTTAAACTTAAACCAGGAGTCCGAAGACAACCAAAGGAACAAGGCTTCTCTTGAGGACAACCAAAGCAACAAGGCTTCTCTTGAGTGGCCGGCAACTGCTGGTGATTAGAGTCATTCTTGATTTCTTAACAACCAGTTATTATCATCTTCTAACATTACAAATTAAAAACAGGATTTTTAACCATTTCCATACTTATTTTATTCCCCAGTCATTTACCTGGAATGCTTAAAAAATAACAGCTTTCTTAATAATTTTATATGCATAAAAGAAAGGATTTTTATCCTTTAAATCACAAAGGATTTGAAGACATCTAACTTAAAGAGTGTGTAAGACCCTGCATATTGAAATCTGAGAATTTCGCACAGTTTTAATTTTAAATATCTACAACAATATGATTCATTATATTAGGAAAATAACTGATTGGTTAAAGTTATCCATTGTGAATGAGACTTTCTGGACAGAAATGACTACAAAGGCTGTTTACCTATTTGGAACTTAATGATTCTGTGAGGTTGGGATGTTACAAATTCAGAGACAAATTATCTTGATGTATCATTTTGTCAATACATTTTATTTTTTTAATTATGATATAATCACATCATTTCCCCCTTCCTTTTTCTTCTTCCACCCCTTCTCATATACTGAATCTCTCCAGTCTCTCAAATCAAATTCATGGCCTCTTTTCTCTGATTGTTGATACACACATACATACATACATACATACATACATACATATGCATACACACACACACATACACATGTGTGTGTATGCATACAAACACAACTTTCTCAGTCCATATAAAGTGCTACATGTATGTAAATGATTTGACCACTTGGCATTGTATAGCCAATTGAGAAGTTCTTTCCTAGGGAAGTCCATTTCCCAGATTCTCAAGGTTCTTTGTCCAGGACTGAGACCCAGTGGGCTGTTCATCTTATAGCAGCTTTAGCCTCACCTGAACCCACCAGACCACGGTCCCTAGTATTTGGTTCTAGACTAAAGCATCTATTTTGTTACTTTTTAATAAGAGTTATTTCTTTTTCTCATACAATCAACTTGACTATCTTTGTAATAACAAAGCATTTTTAAGTTTCTATATTTTTTTAGATTTTTGTTTTGTTTTGTTTTTGTGTTTGTGTATATACAGGCATTTGCATCCCAGTGCCTATAACAGCCAGAAGAGGGCATCTGATCTCCTGGAATGAAGTAACAAGCAGTTATGAGCTGCTCCATGTGGATGCTAGGAATCAAATTTGTGTTATCTGATAGAGCACTACATGCTCTTAACCACTGACCCATCTTCACACCCTTTCTTAATATATTAAGCAGCTGCATCAAACCTTTCAGATCACATGGCAATAGCAGCAAAGTACTACATCAGATATCTAAAATAAAAGTCTTAACAGTTCCTATCAATATTCAACTACCTGAACTATTTTAAAGACTAATTTTATATTATTATACAAACAAATGGGTTTCGTCAAGGCATGAGTCACTTACGTGTAAGAAAGCTAACTGTACATTGCAATTTTACTACAACATTCTTACTCACTGTCAAGTGCACATTCACTATAGAATTATTGATGTAATTTTTATGTAGAGCAATTCAAAAGGTGTTTTAATATCACATTTAATTGCTACATTTTGTGAGATTTAGGGATAAGAATCTCAGAAATTATGTTCAGTTTCCAATACGATATTTGAGAATTAAAGACATATAAAATAAGGAATGGAAAAAAAAACAATACTACGATAGGGAGGCACTTTGTGAGAGAAGTTGGCAAAAAAGTGCAAAGATACATAGTTTAAATCATATAAAGATTTATTACATGGAAATGGTGGCCAGTTGTCCTCTATTCCCAGTGAGACAAGCTATAGGGAATTGGCTTAATCTGCATTAGGAAAATTTGGTTCCACTTAAGAGATGCTGGGACTGAGAGTAGGGGAGGTATGTTTCCTACAGGAAGTATGGTTCCTTCATCCCAAGAAAGAATTCAGTACACATACACATAGACATAGAAACATGATCTCCTACATA
>JADRCH010000030.1:12946815-13016219 GCA_019843965.1 Rhynchomys soricoides
AATTCAGTACACATACACATAGACATAGAAACATGATCTCCTACATACACAAAATGGGTTCTCCAGAAGGGAATTCAGTACACATACACATAGACATAGAAACATGATCTCCTACATATACAAAATGGGTTCCCCAGAGGTGGCCTACTAAGCAAACAGTTTCCTGATAAAATTGCCAAAAACCATCCTCTGGGCAGTAATAAATTTCATATAAGAATGTCTAACATGAGACCAAGCAATTTTTAAAAGCCTTGGCATCCTTTTCATGATAATTTCTTAGAGCAGCGACTGAGATAATCTACTTGACTTCCCTTACAGAAGCATCAATCATTGTGGCGAAAATAGTCTCTCAGTAAATTTATGTCGAATTTTTAACATTATTGTACATAGGAAATATAAGGTCAATGAATTAACAATATGTAGGAAAGCCATTACTCTGGTTTCCCAGGTTGACAAGTATAACTTCAAAACACAAAAGGCCCTGCACTTCAAAGGATGCCATCAATCATGTGAAGAGGCAACCTACATCATACGAAAAAAGTCTTTGTCAGCTACATCTTGAATAGGATACTGGTGTCTACATTATAGAAAAAAATTCTAACAAACTAAAATAAATATGTATCAAAAACATCAAACAGCCCAATTAAATATGGCCTACAGAATGGAACAGAATTCTCAAAAGAAAAAATACAAATGTTTAAGAAATAGCTTTTTAAATCTTCAACATTCTTAGCCATCTGAGAAATGTAAGTAAAACTATCCTAATCAGTATGGATAAGATCAAGAAAACAAATGGTGGCATGTATGTAATGAGATACTTATTCACTCTTATTGAGGGAGGACAAACTTATACAGGCACTCTGGATATAAATGTAGATGTTTCTCAAAAGGACATAAATAGAATTATGATATGATCAAGCTAAAGCACTGCTTGGAATATACTAGAAGAATTCTATATCATATCATAGAGATACTTGGTCATCCATGTCCATTGCTACTCTATTCACAATAGCTATAAAGTGGAAACAGCCTAGATATTAAACAAATAATGAATTTATAAGAGAGAATAATGCCCTTTCCACAAGCTATAGGATATCAAACAAAAAAAATCCCAATGCCAGGTAAGAATTACCACCCTTTAAGTTGTTGTTCAGTGGGACCAAAGTAAACTACAAAATAATGTAGGTAATTGCCATGTCTCTTTTTTAATCAATCAGATTTGATGATAAGACCATATTCCTTAAAACACTACATACTTGAGTAATGGAACAGGGAGAAAAAACTGGCTAGTTTTCATACTGCTGAAAGGCACTATGCAAGTCACAGGAGATGAAAAGTAACGAATAGCAATATCCAGCTATGAACATTGCAACTCTTAATAAGGACCAGCCTGGTAAGATACTCCCCCTGGTGTAATGGTGCAATGAATGTTAAAGGGATAACCAACTTTTTTATTGGATTTAATACCTACTCCATAATATGCAGCACATACCTGGTACTGTTAACTGAAATAAGTATTTATGGCCGGACTGGTCCTGGGTCCTGGGGAAGAACCTTTTACTATGATTGTATTAAATGAAAACAGTGTCCAACACTAAAAATTCCCTTTATACTTTTTAGCAGGAGAAAGTTAATGTTCTTCTGGGATGTGACCTCATGTAGGTTGTCAATGTTCCCATTATAAACTTACAGGATATACAGACTGGTATCATTTATTATTATTATTATTACATTTATTCACTTACTTCAGAGATGTGGCACATACGTCATAATGTCCATGTGAGGTCAGAGGACAATTGTGAGAGTCTGTTCTTCCACACATTAGGTTCCAGGGATGGAATGCAGGGCTTCAGGCTTGGCAGCAGGAGCCCTTACTACTGAATTATCTCACTGGCTTGATGAAAATTCTACATGCACCTCACTGTGCATATCTCTAGCTATCTCTTTTATTTTATTTCTTTTTTTTTGATACTTTATCTACATTTCAAATGTTTCCCCCTTTCCAGGTCTCCCCTTTGGAACCTCCCAATCCCCTCCAACCTCCCCCTGACACTATCAGAGTATTCCCCCACCCACCCACCCACTCTTGTCTTCCCTCCTTGGCATTCTACTATACTGGGGGATGTAACACTCTCAGGCCCAAGGGCCTCTCCTCCCCCTGATGGCTAACAAGACCCTCCTTTGCTATATATGTGGCCAGTACCATGGATCCCACCATGTGTATATTTTGGTTGGTGGCTCAGTCTCCAGGAGTTTCAGGGGGTCAGGCCAGTTGGCACTGTTGCGCCTCCCTGCAGATGCAAACTCCCTCAGCTCCTTCAGTCCCTTCTCCAAGTCCTCCATCTGGGACCTCACACTCTGTCTTATTGTTGCTGTGAAGTGAGTCTTGGTTATTTTGAACTTTTGGGCTAATAACCACTTAACAGTGTACATACCATGTTCATTCTTTTGTGACTGTGTTACCTCAGTCAGGATGATATTTTCAAGATCCATCCATTTGTCTGCAAATTTCTTGAAGTCATTGTTTTTAATTGCTGAGTAGTATTCCATTGTGTAAATGTCCCACATTTTCTGTATCCATTCCTCAGTTGAGGGACAACTGGGTTGTTTCCAGGTTCTGGCTATTATAAATATGGCTGCTGTGAACATAGGGAACATGTGCCTTTATTAGATGTTGAAGCATCTTCTGGGTATATGCCCAGGAGTGGAATAGCTGGGTCCTCAGGTAGTATTATGTTCATTTTTCTGAGGGTCCGCCAAACTGATTTCCAGAGAGGGCTTGCTGTTATTTTTGATGTTGTTTATATGTTTGTGTGGCTATCTTCTTTTGAGTTTGTTGAAAAATTACTTTCCTGCTTTTTCTTGGGTGTAGTTTCCCTCCTTGAGATGGCATTTTCCATCTATTATTCTTTGTAGGGCTGGGTTTGTGGAAATATACTGTGCAAATTTGGATTTGTCATAGAAAATTTTGGTTTCACCATCTATGATTATTGAGAGATTTGCTGGGTATATCAGCCTGGCCTGGCATGTGTCTGCTCTTAGAGTCTGTATGAGATCTACCCAAGATCTTCTAGCTTACATAGTCTGTGGTGAAAAGTCTGGTGTAATTCTGATAGGCCTGTCTTTATATGTTACTTGCCCTTTTTCCCTTACTGCTTCTAATATTCTTTCCTTTTTTTTTGTGTATTTGGTGTTTTGACTATAATGTGACAGAAGGAATTTCTTTTCTGGTCCAATCTATTTGGAGTTCTGTATGTTTCTTGTATATTTATGTTCATCTCTTTCTTTAGATTAGGGAAGTTTTCTTCTATAATTTTGTTGAAGATATTTACTGGTCCTTTAAGTTGGGAATCTTCACTCTCTTCTATACCTATTATCCTCAGTTTCTGTCTTCTCATTGTATCCTGGATATCCTGGATGTTTTGGGTTAGGAGCTTTTTGCATTTTGTGTTTTCTTTGACTGTTGTGTTCATGTTTTCTATGGTATCTTCCGCACCTGAGATTCTCTCTTCCATCTCTTGTATTCTGTTGATGCTTGCAATTTCTTTTCTAGGTTTTCTAGCTCTAGGGTTGTCTCCCTTTGTGATTCCTTTATTGGTTCTATTTCTGTTTTTAATTCCTGGATGGTTTTGTTCATTTGTTTGATTGTGTTTTCCTGTAATTCTGCTCAATTGATTGTGTTTTCCTGTAATTCTTTAAGGGATTTTTGTGTGTCCTCTTTAAGGGCTTCCAGTTGTTTACCTGTGTTTCTCTTGTATTTCTTTAAGGGAGTTATTTATTTCCTTCTTAAAAATCTTCTATCATCCTCTTAAGATGTGATTTTAAGTCTGAATCTTCCTTTTCTGGTGTGTTGGGGTATCCAAGGCTTGCTGTGGTAGGTCAGCTGGGTTATAATGATGCCAAGTATCCTTGGTTTCTGTTCCTTGTGTTCTTGCTCTTGCATTTCACCATCTAGTTTTCTCAGGTGTTAGCTGGTCTTACTCTCTCTGACTGTGGCTCGTCTTTCCTGCAAGCCTAGGTGTCAATACTCCTTGGAGACCAGTTCTCTCTGAGAGGAATTTGGGTTTGGAGAGTTGTGGTGCAGGGTCAGCTCTGGGGTGCAGACAGAAACAAGAAGGATCTAATCCCCAGCTGACCCTTGTTTCCTGTGTCCTAATGGCTCTACTAGGGTCCCTCTTGGTCCAGTGAATTTGAAAAGAAGTGGTGGTCTTGCTTGTGCTTAAAGGTGTGTTGGCACTCCTGTTATACCAGTCTCTCCTGGCACTATTTGAGTATGGATCCCTGTATCATAGGATCTGCTCTCCAGTCACTGAAAGAAACCAGATTCCCATTCCTCAGTCCCTGTGTCCTGGGGATTCCAGGTGGGTCCCTCCAAGCAGACAGGCTTGCCCACACTCCTAGGAAGCTAGCTTTCTCCCAGTGCTATTTGGCTATGGAGCCCTGGTGGCCTAGGCAGAGGTCTCCTGCCACAGATGGAAACCGGAAGACTCTTTCCTCCCAGCTGTTCCTCAGTCCATGTGTCCCAAGGATTGTTGACACAGTGGGTAAAAAAAAAAAAAAAAAAGTACTAGAAATTTGGAAGGAAACATGGTAGGGCAATTCTAGTATAAGTTGAAGGGAAGACCAGGAATGGTGAATTTGCTAAAAAAAAATTATGGAAAAACATAGTCAGCTAAGCTGCCTGCTTAGCATTGTGGGGTATGTCTCCAGTCTCAGCACTCAGGATGAGGCAGGAGGATCACAAGTTTAAGCAATCTCTAAACTACATAGTTAAGCTAACTCAAACTTTACACTTAGCTTTGTTTCCAGACAATGCAAAGGATCAGTCAACACAGAGTAACATTCAGAGTGTATCCGTGAACGTGCCATAAGTAATACAATTAATTTCATCAAGTCCGTCATGTGTTGTCTTGATTTATGACACACTGAGCAGTAGTCTTTGCTTTTGTTAACATGTACAAATTAGTCAACTTTATGTAACATGGCTAAAAAGGAAACTCAACATGGAGAGGTTAAATAAAATCCAAGGTATAAATGACCAAGCAAAGTGGCACCCATTTCATGATTTTACATATCTTCTTATTTTAAATTTTTAATTAATATTGAATACTAAAATTTTTACAAATTCAACTGCCAACCTCATCTCCGTAAAAAAAAATGAAATGCGAATGCATCAGCGGTGGTTGCGAAGAGAAGAAAATGGAGTGAAATTAGTGTTAACTTATTTGGGGTTAGGTTATTTGATAAGTTAATTGGTGTTAATTTATTTGATACATTGAAAACAATGATGAAATATAAAAGGGCAGAAATCACTGGTTATAGGAAATCTTTCTAATGATTCTCAGGAAAGGGGGTACAGTAGCAAAGGTTGGGAAGATAGTGACCCTAGGTGTGCAGAGCAAAACCAATACTTCTAAGGATGATAAATATGAAAAATATCAAAGATAGTAGCAGCAACCAAATAATTTTATACAAAGGCAAAAGAATAATTTTTGTTCAACAGGATACCAAGCCATTAGGGACTTTACAATGAGGACAGCTTACTGTAAATAAGAATAAAATAAGACTTGTGGCAGCAACTCTGTCTAGTTTTTAAAAATTAAATATTTTAAACTATTTTAAGAAAATAAGACTATAACAGAGAGAGAGGTTTTAGAGATTAGATAGGAGTCTATTTATGTTTCTCCAGGAGGAGAGGATGACAGTAGTATAATTAAGTGGCTCTTATACATATGTTGTATAGGAAACATCTTATCTTCAGACTTCTCAATTGCAGATCCCTCTAATAGTGGATCAAAGTTGCTAAAAATGTTTTCATTCTTTAATAATGAACAACACTGTTACGTACTGCATACTATTATACTGGATCAGTCATTGTTTCCTAGAGAAAGGTCACTCTCAATTATCTAGCAGCAGGCCTATGACCTAGGTTTAAACAACTGAAGACCTTCACAAGTATTCACTGCTTTAAATTGGTGGTAATGAGCCCTTTATCATTGCTGGATATTAACTATAGTAAGAATGGACATTTTTTGCCTCACTTCTGCTAGTAGACAAGCTTCTAAGAGATGTGATTAATGGAGCACTGAGTAGCAAAAGCCAAATAGATAAAGCAAGTGAGATGATAAGTTTTCAATCCACAATTTAGTCTCTCCTCTCTCAGGTCACAACTAGAAAAAAAGATCTCTTTTTTTTTCCTTCTCTTGGTGTGGGAAAGAAACTAATAACAAATAAAGGAATATACTCAGGGAAGTAATGGTTTTAATTATATAGTCACTAAGAATATTTTTCTGTTTCTATCAGACTGAAAGCTTGTACTTATGTGTTACAAACACAGAAATGTGATCCCATAGTTACTGCAAGGAGTTTCTTTTGCCAGACACAGACATGGTGCTATCTGTCTTTGAAATACCATGTTAATGAGAAATTTGAATCCAAGGATGTTTAAGTCTCCATTGGTGTCCTGCATTACTTCATCATTAATGGAAACAGCAAAAAGCTCAATGAAAATTACTTCCAGAACATGGATGACTATTACACTTCTAAGCAAATGACATATAAAAATAATTTACATTAATCAAAGCATAGCCTATTGCTGATGCCACACTTAGAGTTAACCTTGGGGATTTCTTTATTTAGAGTGGGATGGATTCTAAGTGGACGTATGTACCTTTTCTGAAAATTAAATCAACATACTCTAATACCTTGAAAATTATGCCAAGATATGCTATCCAACTGTTCTTCAGAATTTCAAGATGTCTCAAGATATGTTCAGGCATTAGAGGCTTAAAAAATACTCAAATTATGTTACTGTGACTTTTATAGACAATTTAAGCCAGCTTACTAAAATGAATACAGAATTTCCAGTTACACATTCTTAATTTCCTAAAAACTGTTGTTTACCAAAATTTCCACTATGTGATGAATATGTCATATAGTCTTTGACATAAGCTATAAATATTTTTCCAAAGCTAGTCTCCTCTAAGCATAAATTTGTAAACAACGAACAGCAGAGATGTCAATTCATTTTTATGGATACAGTGAAGAGGCACTAAGGTCAACTAACAAAGTTGAATTCAAATCTCAAATTTCCACTTGAAGAATAATGTAATTGGTATGGCCACAGTGCTAGTCTCTCCAAAATTTAGGTTGAAACCTAATCCCCAGTGCAATGAAGTTAACAGGTGAGGACTTGGGTGGTGGCTAAGTGATACATGGGTTATCTTGTAGAAGACCAAGATGGTTCATCCCTTACCTTCTAAGGACACAGTATTTCCCCACACTAGGATATGCAAAATAAGACCCCACCTTGAAAATACAGTTAGACAGCAAATCTATCTCCACAAGTGTGAAAAATAAACCTATTCTGGTGCACTCTGTAACAGTGTGCTAAAGTAGCGAAAAGAGACAAGCCATTAAACATGAGGAAGTTAATGAGTGTTCCATCAGCTGATCTGCTAGGGGATTGACTAGACACCCTACACAACTACACTGCACTGTGTGTAAAACTCTCCAGGCAAAACCTTCATTCTTTTCTCACTCTATTGCAGATCAGAGATGGTGGGGTGAGGACACATGTCACACAAGAGCACCTTAGTTTCTCAATACTACATACTCATCTTAGAGTCAAATTTAAATCACTTTCCACACAGTTAAATATTTAAAAATATTTAGGTTATGCTGATAAATTGAAATGTAAACATAGCAAATATTTCATGAAAACCTGTGTTTCCAGCAGAACAGAACACACTGCAGGACTCCTATAAATGAGAAAAGCTATGCATTCAGAGATTGTCATATTCCAGGAAGGAAACAAGAAGTAACAAATATGAGAAACTGGATTAATCTTTGAGTGGTTGTGAATTCTCTTTCTATTTTGGAAAAGTCCCTCAAGAAATTGAAAATATCTCATGTAAAAACAAGATTCTAAAGCAAACATGATGCCAAATAGAAGTATGGATCAAAGACAAGGATAAGCATTAAATGCAATTCAAATTTTCTAAAAGTTTAACACTGAAAACCAGACTGAAAAAAGGCAATTTTTTATTTATTAATTAATATTATATTAATAAATTAATAAATATATAATATTAATTAATATAATATATTAATATATTGATTTATTACTAAAATAACAATCTAACATATTCAAACTTCCATACAAAGTCATATAAATCATTGGAATATTATACTTCGTCATTTATTTGGGGGGCTATCATTAAAACTTGACACACATTTTGTATTCACAGTCCATAGCAACCCAAACTAGCCATGATTTAAGAGCTCAATAGCAAAGTACCTTGCCTAGATACAGACCAGTGTAGTCCTTTATTATAATAGAGAAGAATCAATTTTCAATTAAAATTATAAAACAAATTTTTAAATATATTAAGAGAATAATAGAGTCAGAATTCCGTCATTGTACTTTAGTGAGATTCAATCCAGTAGCATAGAGCATGGTGTCCTGGTAGTTACAAATGTCACTGAAGGCTAAGTCAGTCATTGTGTCCTGAGGAACTATCTTAATAAAGATACCCAGAAATTGTTAGTTCTTACATGAACCTGATTCTATATCTTCTAATACACATACTGTTTCACAAATTATTTTCTTCTCATATGCAGCATAAAATGGTGAACTTTGTCTCCTTTGCTGTAAAATGTGAATCCAGGACATTCACAGCTTTAGTCTGAACCTCAAAACTTAACAGGCTTTATTAAGAGGAATTTTTACAGTTAATACATCATGTGGCCTCACATTGCTGGATGGCTGAACAAAATCTGAGAGTATCAGGCCACAATAGCCAGAGATAAATAAGCCTAGAGAAGCAGTATAAACACCAATTAGCCTTTATCAAAGAAGATAACAATAAATGTATAATATACATAATATAACACTGATAGCCAGGATTTTACTTCTAAAATTAAGTCATCTAGAAATACTAGGTGGACCATTGATATTTTAATAAGAGTAGGTTGACAAAGATTAAGAAGACCTCTGATATTATAATGCCCACAATTGGATAATTCTCAAAAATTAGGCAGAATTAAGATATGTTTAATATTGCTATAGAGACATGGGAAGAAATCAGTCCAACCTTCATCTCAGAGACTGGATACGTTTAGCCTTTTAAAATTTTAGTGGCTGATCTCCTGAAGTTCCAAGTAATAACTTTATTCTACCTTAATCTACTTAAACTATGTAGAGAAATATTATAACAAGGCTAATAAGAAGAACACAAGAAAAGAAAAAACAGAAGTTGAAAATATTGACTACAGTCCTGGCTAAAGTGATGCCATATCCCAGTATTAGTGATCTACATGGCTCAAGGTGGGAAAATTCACATAGATTTTAACTGCCACATGAGATAGGATAGTGTTGCAATTAAAACCATCCACATTAGATGAACACTAATATTCCTACCTGTAGGAACAGTAATGATTGAATTATATACTCTATACTAACAAGACTAACTTATAATACACAGTAAATATATGTTCTATGTAAGGGTTAAGTAAGAGAGTGTGACTGCAATGCTATAGTAAAATAGAAATGAAAAATCAAGCATGATTATTGTTGTTACAAGGGTTTTCTAAGTAAAATTTTAACTAATCTAATTGTGCTTCAGAAATAAATGAAAGCTGTAAAACTTAGATTTTAAAAGGTTATAAATGAGAGGAGGATTGTAAGTCACAAGATATTCTTAAATTCACTAAAATGTCTTGTCAGTGAAAATTTGCCATCTCATGGAGGAATTAAGAATAGAAGGAACTATATTTGGTCTACTACATTTCAACATATATAGTCATTTTATATTTAATTAGATAACAATAAAGTGTCTTCAATGTGACAGTATGTTATAAAAATGAAAATATACATTGTGAGAAAATGAGATTTTATGCACTTTACCCAAAGCAATTGAAATATAGAAACAGAATCAGGGATAAGGGGGGAGAAAGTAAATATCCATTTTGAAGATCATAAGGGGATAATGTCATGGCATCTGTTTGATGTTAACCCAAAACAAAAATAAATGATGACATTTTATTAACAGTGTACTATGCATTTTAACAAGAGTTTCTCTTTCAGATTATTTCTGGGAGTACTGAGCAATTCAACAAAGTCCAGAGCTACTGAACTCCATTTGGAAAAATAACATAAAAGCAATGGTGAGCAAGCTGAAGTAATTTGCTGGCCCCATGCAAAATCCCTTAATCAAAAATTACTTAAAAGTTCAGATAGAATAGAGATTAGTATTAATCAAGCATTGGGCACTTCTAAACAAGAAGTTGTGTGTAATTGCACAGGTCATATACTACAGGACCCAGTTCTAATGGTAAAGTTGGGAGAACAAATTGTTAAGACTCAGATTACAATCACATGGATAGTTGTGAACATCTCAGAGTAGTTGCTGCGAGAATATTGATTGCTAGCTGATAAATGTAACTATTTCATTGAGAGGTTGTACCAGCACATGGCAAATAAAGATGCAGATATTCACAGCCAACCATTGGACTGGGCCCAAGGACCCCAGTGGAAGAACTAGAAGAAGGACTAAAGGAGCGGAAGAGGATTGAAACCCCATAAGAAGAACAAAATCAACTAACTGGACCACCCAGAGATCCCAGGAATTAAACCATCAAAGAGTATAGATGGAGGGATCTATGGCTCCAGATACATATGTAGCAGAGAATGGCCTTATCTGACATCAATGGGAGGGGAGGCCCTTGGTCCTGGGAAGGCTTGATGTTCCAGCAAATGGGATGCTAAAGGATGAGGTAGGAGTGTGTAAGTGGATGGAGGAGCACCCTCATAAAGGCGGAGGGGAGGGGAGATGGGAGGGAAGAATGAGGGCTTTGTGAAGGACTAACCAGGAAGTGGAATATAATTTGAAATGTAAATGAAAAAAATCATTAATTTAAAAAAAAGCCACAGGTATTTGTTAATTAAAACAAATAGGAACCCTGTTTATTGTAGTGTATAAGTTTTTTAAAATATTTATTAGTTATTTTATTTATTTACATTTCAAATGGTATTCCCCCTTCCCAGTTTCCCGTCCATAGATCCCCTTCCCCTTCCACTGCCTCTATGAGGGTACTCCCCCACCTGCCCACCCACTCTTATCTCAGCACCCTAGCATTACCCTATCCTTGGGTCTTCAAACCTCCAGGACCAAGGGGCTCCCCTCCCGCTGATGCTCAATAAGGCAATCCTCTGCTACATATACAGCTGGAGCCATGGGTCACCTGTGTCTATTCTCCCCCTTATCTATTCAATATAGTACATGAAGTACCAGCCTGAACAATTAGGCAACAAACAGAAATCAAAGGGATAAAAAATTGGAAAGGCGGAAGCCAAGATATTATTTGCTAATATCTTAATATGATAATATACATAAGTGACCCAAAAAAATTAATGATAGAACTCCTATAGCTGACAAACAATGTCAGCAAAGTGGCTGGATACAAAATTAATTCAACCAAAACAGTAGCTTTCCTCTACTCAAATGATAAGTGGGCCGAGAAAGAAATTAAAGAAATGACACACTTTGCAATAGTCACAAACAGCATAAATTATCTTGGTGTGACTCTAACCATGCAAGTGAACGATCTGTATGACAAGAACTTCAAGTCTCTGAAGAAAGAAATTGAAGAAACCTCAGAAGACGGAAAGATCTCCCATGCTCATGGGTCAGCAGGATAAACATAGTAAAATCGGCCATCTTACCAAAAGCAATCTACAGTTGCAATGCAATCCCCATTGAAATTCCAACTCAATTCTTCACAGAGATAGAAAGAGCAATTCCAAAATTTATCTGGAATAACAAAAAACCCAGGATAGCAAAATCCATTCTCAACAATAAAAGAACTTCTGGGGGAATCACCATCCCTGATCTCAAGCTATACTACAGAGCAATGGTGAGAAAAACCACATGGTACTGGTACAGAGACAGGCAGGTAGATCAATGGAATAGAATTGAAGACCCAGAAATGAACTCACACACCTATGGTCACTTGATCTTTGATAAAGGAGCTAAAACCGTCTACTGGAAAAAAGACAGCATTTTCAACACATGGTGCTGGTTCAGTTGGTGGTCAGCATTTAGAAGAATGCAAATTGACCCATTCTTGTCTCCTGTACAAAGCTCAAGTCCAAGTGGGTCAAGGACCTCCACATAAAACCAGATACATTGAATCAAATAGATGAGAAAGTGGGAAATAACCTTGAACACATTGGCACAAAGGAAAATTTCCTGAACAGAACACCAATGGCTTATGCTCTAAGATCAAGAATTGACAAATGGGATCTCATAAAACTGAAAAACTTCTGTAAGGCAAAGGACATTGTCAATAGTGTGTAGTTTTTAAAAAGAACCAGAGTAAACCCAACTATGTACAGGCATCAGTAGTTTTGCTCACCACTCCCCCGGCTCCCAGGCTAGCTCTAAGTGGCTGTTTTGCCCTAGTTCCTGCAGCTAGCTTGCTGCCAAGCTGCACCAGTCAAAAACCTGCTCCCAAGTTAGTTCTCTTGGTCTCCACTTGCTAAGCTGACCAAACCAGTTTATCCTGAAATTCCTAGAGCTGGTGCTCTCATTTCTCAAGCTATCTATCCCCTTTGGCTGGGCTACAGAATGCCAGCTACCACTCACTCATCTCCCCTTAGCCCTATGAAATCAAAACACTAGAGACTTATATTATACCAGCCATATTTATAATGGTAAATCTCCAACCCCAAAATGCCTGTGCAAAGAACACACAACTCAACAATGTAATTACAAACTGCACGCTTAGGTTGGACAAATATACCACTACACTACTCTATTGCCAATCTATGCAATCCCTAGCTACTTGTGGCTCCTCCAGTCCAAGTGTGTCTGCTCCATCTTCTCCCTCTGTCCCACTTCTTCTCCTCTTACTCTCACTTCTCTAAAACTTTCAGCTGTACCTTTTCCTTCCACTGTCCAATCACAGGCTCTAGCCTTATCTGATCAATGAAGATTTCACCTGACATCACCTGAGTACATGGTCTACTCCTTGTCGGGATGCCCCTCTTGAGGGAGCAGAAAATATAAAGAGCAATCCACAAAACTTAATGTCTGAGATCAGGCCCTTAATATATCTAGAAAGATCATATTTCTAACAGCAGACAGAGTTAGCTGATGAACTTTCATTCTGATGCCTCAAGTTCCCTCGTTTATGAAAGATAATACATCATCATATAATGAGGGTCTCAGTCATCTTCCCACCATTACAGAATTTTCTTTAATATAATATTCAGACAGTATTTTGTCTTACTTTATGATTGCCAACTTTGTAGAAGCTGTGCCTTGATTCAATATTCCTGCAAACTGATAATTTTTCTCTGAAGGATATAAAGAAGTAGAGATTTATTTATTACTTACTTATAAATCTTAGCTTAACAGCCTGTCTAAAGTACTATAACATATAGCATATTGCACAGAAGGCATTTTGTTGCAAAATCCAGTTAAAGAATATGATTCTCAAAGTAACGGTTTCTACTCTCACACTGTGAAATGTTTTTTTAAATTAATTATTGCTATAATTCGTGCTTAGATGTATATACGTGCGAAGTGTTTTTCTACACCGCGGGCATACTACATTATTGTCTTAGATGAGAAAGGTAATATTACATTTCTCCCTGTCTTTTGCCACACAACACTAAATTCACTGCATTTTAATCAGGAAATTTAACATCTACATGCAACAGGACATCCCAAAGAGACCGTTATGCTCAGCAAAAATGATGCCCATTATAATTCCAAACATGTCATTTCATTCTAAGAAAAGAGTCTCATTACCACCCTTGTTTGTGATGCTAAGGTCATGAAGCCCTGTTGTTAAGCACATCTACCATAATAGAAGTAGACTCTTATTTGACCCTTTGAGGCATTACAGTTAAGTCTCAATTGCACCATCACTATTTCTGAATGCATTTACATTTTGGAGTTCAAATTACCTGAAATAAGTTCTTTCTGTTTCCTAAGTCTGGGACTTGGTGTTATGGCTAAGTATAAGATGTAACCTACACAATTCTAAATGTCAATTCTTTGTAACCTACACAATTCTAAACATCAAGACGTATTCTGTACTTTTCTATGCAGCTTGTCAGAATGTCAGAATGTCTACTTCCTCAGCCTCTTTGGATCATAGCTTCTCTGTTTTTCATTTAAAAAAATGCAATTCCTTATAATTGAGTTATAGCATACATGCTTACACAAACATGTGCAGGTGTGTACCCATGCACACATGTGTGTGAGAAAGAGAGAGGGAGAGGCACAGAGAGACAGAGAGACAGAAACTGAGACAGAGACAGAGAGAGATTCTTCATAAAACCATAGTTTTTATTTCTTATAGAAAATTCACTCAGTGGAAAATCATTTGAATTGCAGTGGAAGATGGAAAATCATGAACTGCGTAGAAAATGGAAAACTCATGATTATACTGAGTGTTGAGCCTCAATCAAGAATAAGAATTAAGAATGCTAAATGTATGACTATAAAATCTATGGCTTTTATCCCTACTTATCCCTACTGATTGTTGTCCAGGATGTGTAGCTTCTGAACCAGTTTCTTTTTTTTTTTTTTTATTTTTATTTTTGAATATTTACTTTATATACATTTCAAATTTTTTCCCCTTTGGAAACCCCCTATTTCATTCCCCCTCCCTCTGCCTATATGTGGGTGCTCCCCTACCCACCCACCCACTCCCATCTTCCCTCCCTAGCATTCCCCTACACTGGGGCATCTAACACCCTTAGGCCCAAGGGCCTCTCCTCCCACTGATGGCCAACAAGGCCCTCCTCTGCCACATAAGTGGCCAGCACCATGGATCCCTCCATGTGTATTCTTTGGTTGGTTGTCCAGTTTCCAGGAGACTCGAAGTTCTGGCCAGTTGACACTGTTGCTCCCTCCATGAGACTGAAAACCCCCTCAACTTCTTCAGTCCCTTCTCCAACTCCTCCATCTGGGACCCCACACTCAGTCCAACAGTTGGCTGCCAGCATCCATCTCTGTCTTTGTCAGGCTCTGCCTGAGCCTCCCTGAAAACAGCTTATCAC
Source organism: Rhynchomys soricoides (assembly GCA_019843965.1). NCBI lineage: Eukaryota > Metazoa > Chordata > Mammalia > Rodentia > Muridae > Rhynchomys > Rhynchomys soricoides. The sequence continues at coordinate 12,961,892 of JADRCH010000030.1, forward strand.
ACTCTAATCAGCAAGCACTTCCAGGCATCAACAAGAACTTCTGGGTTTGGTGGCTATATATGGGATGTATTCCCAGGTGGTGCAGTCTCTGGATGGCTTTTCCTTGTATCTCTGCTCCATACTTTGTCTCAATATTTCCCCTGTGAGTATTTTGTTCACCCTCCTAAGAAACACAGAAGCATCTGCATTTTGTTCTTCCTTCTTCTTAGGCTTTATAAGGTCTGTGAATTGAATCTTGGGTACTCTGAACTTTTGGGCTAATATCCACTTCTCAGTGAGTACAAACCATGTTTGATCTTTTGTGACTGAGTTACCTCACTCAAGATGATATTTTCAAGTTCCATCCATTTGCCTGCGAATTTCATGAAGTCATTATTTTTAATAGCTAAGTAGTATTCCATTGTGTAAATGTACCACATTTTCTGTATCCATTCCTCAGTTGAGGGACAACTGGGTTGTTTCCAGGTTCTGGCTATTATAAATATGGCTTCTATGAACATAGTGAAGCATGTGTCCTTATTACATGTTGTTACATCTTCTAGGTATATGCCCAGGAGTGGTATAGCTAGGTCCACAGGTAGTATTACATCCAATTTTCTGAGGATCTGACAAACTGATTTGCAGAGTGGTTGTAGCGCTTGCAATCCCACCAGCAATGGAAAAGTGTTCCTCTTTCTCCACATCATAGCCAGAATCTGCTGTCACCTGAATTTTTGACCTTAGCCATTCTGACTGGTGTGTGGAATCTCAAGGTTGTTTTGATTTTCATTTTCTGAATGACTAAGGATATTGAACATTTCTTGAGGTGCTTCTCAGCACTTCTCGTTTCCTCAGTTGAGAATTCTCTGTTTAGCTCTGTTCCCCATTTTTTGATAGAGTTATTTGTTTCTCTGGAATCTAACTTCTTGAGTTCATTTTATATATGGTATATTAGGCCTCTATCAAATATAGGATTGAAAAGATCTTTTCCCAATCTGTTCATTGCCGTTTTGTCCTATTAACAGTGTACTTTGCCTTACAGAAGCTTTGCAATTTTATGACAAGTTGATTCTTGAACTTAGAGCATAAGCCAATGGTGTTCTGTTCAGGAACTTTTCCCCTGTGCCCATGTGTTTGAGACTTTTCCTCACATTCTCTTCTATTAGATTCAAGGTATCTGGTTTTATGTGGAAATCCTTGATCCACTTGGACTTGAGCTTTGTACAGGGAGATAGGAATGGATCAATTTGCATTCTTCTACATGTTGACTGCCAGTTGAACTAGCACAATTTGTTGAAATTTGTTGAAAACCACTGGATGGTTTTAGTTCCTTTGTCAAAGATCAAGTGACTATAAGTGTGTGGGTTCATCTCTGGGTCTCCAGTTCTATTTCATTTATCTACCTGCCTGTCACTGTACCAATACCATGCAGTTTTTATCACTACTGCTCTGTAGTACAGCTCGAGGTCAGGGATGCTGATTCCCCCAGAAGTTCTTTTATGGTTGAGAATAGTTTTTACTATCCTGGGTTTTTTTGTTACTACAAATTAATTTAAGAATTGCTCTTTCCAAGTTTATGAAGAATTGAGTTGGAATTTTGATGGGGATTGCATTGAATCTGTAGATTGATTTCAGCAGGATGGACATTTTTACTATATTAATACTGCCAATCCACGAGCATGGGAGATCCTTCCATTTTCTGAGGTCTTCTTCGATTTCTTTCTTCAGAGACTTGAAGTTCTTGTCATACAGATCTTTTACTTGTTTGGTGAGAGTCACACAAAGATACTTTAAATTGTTTGTGACAATTGTGAAGGGTGTCATTTCCCTAATTTCTTTCTCTGCCTATTTATCCTTCGAGAATAGGAAGGCTACTGATTTGTTTGAGTTAATTATGTGTCCAGCCACTTTGTAGTTTTTTATCAGCTATAGGAGTTCTCTGTTGGAGTTTTTCGGGTCACTTAATTATATGACCATATCATCTGCAAATAGTGATATTTTGATTTCTTCCTTTCCAATTTGGATCCCTTTGACCTCCTTTTGTTGTCTAATTGCTCTAGCTAGACCTTCAAATAGTATATTGAATAGATAGGGAGAAAGAGGCTGCCTTGTCTAGTCCCTGGTTTTAATGGGAATGTTTCAAGTTTCTCTCCACTTAGTTTGATGTTGGCTACTGGTTTGCTGTGTATTGCTTTTACTATGTTTAAGTATGGGCCTTGAATTCCTGATTTTTCCAAGACTTTTATCATGAAGGGATGTTGAATTTTGTCAAATGCTTTTTCAGCATCTTTTGAAATGTCCATGTGGGGTTTTTTCCTTTGGGTTTGTTCATGTTGTGGATTACATTGATGGATTTCTGGGTATTGAACCATCCCTCCATCCCTGGGATGAAGCCTACTTGATTGTTGTCAATGATCATTTTGATGTGTTCTTGGATTCAGTTTGCGAGGATTATATTGAGTATTTTTGCATCAATATTCATAAGGGAAATTGGTCTAAAGTTTTCTTTCTTTGTTGGATCTTTGTGAGGTTTTGGTATCAGTGTAACCTGTGAAGATATTTCTGAAGAGATTATTATTTTATTCAACGACTTGAGTAAAACATATCTACCCTTGTTAGTGTGAGTCAGAATCCAGACTCTTGAGGAAAGAATTAATAGAAGAAACAGAAAGCAGAAGAAAACTATCACCTAGGAAAAACACAGCCAGCTGGTTATGGGATTTAACATTAGAAACATGGGATCCAAACTTGAAATGAATTATATGATTGGCTTCTCCAGTTCTCCAGCTTGTAAATAGCAAGCCGTGAGGCTGAGCCTCTTTAATTATGAGTTAATTTTGTAAATAATAACACGTAGATCTATCCATTGATTCAGCTCTGGAGAATTAAATCATATATGTCATCAAGGAAACGCAAACTAAAATGACCATAAGGACCCATGAACACTTACTAGAATCACAAATTTCTAAAATATTAAGAGTGTCAAAACACTGGTAAAGTTTTAGAAAAACAAAAACTTCAGTCACTTCTCATCAAAATGCATAAAAGAATAACCACTATTAAAGACACTCTAGCATTTTCCCTCATACACATATTTGACCTAATACATGTTTTAGGGCAAAGCTTTTCAATGGTACACAGTTCTCAGTGAACTATCTTAGAAATGTTTTCTTCCACTTCTTGTGCTGCACAATCTAAACAAAGTAGAGGAAAGAAAAAGGTATAACAATACAATCTATACTTATCATCAAAAAACCTTGGATCAGAGTGAAGATATGTATACTACAGGAAAGAAAGATTATGAATAATTGTATATGTTGTGTTCACCAAAAAAAGTATCTTAACCATAACATGGCTATCCAAAAATAATTAAAGAGAAAGGAAACTGTCCAATGAAAACCAAAAAATAAAGAATGACTTCCAAAGGCACATTTTAGGAAATGAGTCATAATTTCCTTAGTTAAAAGAAGCAAGGCACATGGTAGGATACTCCTTGTACCCTGCATGCACAGTTCTGCCCTGAGAGAACATTTCTAAAATTCATTAGATTTTCTAGAATAAATGTGGCAACCACCAACCCCACAAAATGATGTAAGAAAATGATGTACAAGAAAAGCAAGGATTCTCTGTGTACCCAAAGAAAGCAAATAGCAACAATAGACAGACTGAGATTATTTTTTGTAAATAATCTAAAACTATAACGATTATGCTCAAGCCAGAGGATGTTGAACACCGCTGTCGAGTAAGACTTGCTGCCTACTGAGATTTGTAAGCATTTTTGAATGGAAGGGGACAAAAAGAGTAAAGGCTAAGTGATACTGTTCTCTAAGCCAGCATTGCTATGACGACAAGAAAATCCTGAGCTAGTTTTCAAAATTAAGAACAAAAGCTAATCTGATCATCTCAGAAATTAAAATTAAATGTATGTGGTGGTGTGAATATGCTTATCCCATGGGAAGTAACACTATTAAGAGGTATGGCCTTATTGAAGGAGGCATAGCCTTGTTAAAAGAAGTGTGTCACTGTGGGGGTAGGGTTTTGATGTCTCATATATATGCTCAAGTCTGGCAAGTATGATTCTGACCCTCCTCCTGGCTGCCTTTGGATCAAGATACAGAACTCTTGGCTCTTCCAGTATCATGTCTGTTTGGACAATGTCATGCTTCCCAGCATGATGATACTGAACTGAACCTCTGGAATTGTAAGCCAGTCCTAATTAAATGTTGCCCTTTATAAGAGTTGCCTTGGTCATGGTTTCTCTTCACAGCAATAAAACCCTAAGACAATGTAGTTACAGTACAGACTCATAAGAAAAAAGGAGGGGGGGGGAAGGGCAGAGAGAGAGGTGAGATAAGTTCAAAAGCAAAATAACATCTACATCATACAGAGTTCCTATTTTATACCATCTTATAAATTTATTCTGAAGGCAGGAAAGAAATACTGAAGAACTTTGATCAGGACAATATAACTTGCTATCCTCAGATAACAACTTCCAAGGAAAACTGCATATACAAACAAAACATATTTATAAAAGATAAGTAATGGCACAGTAGGCACATGGTTATAAAGAAATAGCCTATGAAAAAAAGTTGTCATTCTCCTGTATGGAGTAAACAAATCTAAGCAGGAATGAATACAGGGAAAAATACAGAAAAATATCCTAAATATGAGGGTTCATGAATTACACAACAAGCACAAAAAGCAAATATACATGCAGCAAGGTAGGACTGTAAGCAAAGAATCCAAATATGAAATAAAGAGAATGTTGGTCAGTAGTCACTTGCTGGAAAGGAAATATAAGAAGGCTTATGATAGTTTATACAGGTCAAATCCAAATCTCTCCAGGCTTCGGGTGCCAGACAAAGACACTGATCTTTGTCCTGAATTAAGCTCAAATCTAAAAACTATTGAGAAAGGTTTTAAACGAAAAAATTACCACTTTCCCTTTGCCTTTTACTTTACTTTGCTAATTTGTCAAGCTTATTTACCATTAACGACATAATTCACAGAAAAGCTAGGAAGAGTAAGAAGAAAACCTAATTTCAATACAAGTAGAAATACACCCACCAATTTTGTTCTTACATGCCTTTTTGTAAAGTAAATGATCACCTCTTCTAAGGCTTTTGATTCTGCATTGAAAAGACTAATGTGTGCAGTTGAAGGAAATGAACTTCCAGAGTACAGAGAAGTGACCATCTGAAAGCAATACTGTTGCATCACTTGTTTGTGAAGATGCCTGGTGCACTGGGTTGCAAATCATTATTTCATTAAGTATAACTTAAAAGATACCATACTAGTCTAGATTTATTTCATTCATTAGAAAGTAATAAAGTTTATTTTTATGGATATACTATAATTTGATCAGGTAGCAGCTACTTAGAAACACATAACTTCATTGGCCCCTCAGGCCTATTACAGTCTGTGAATTATTAATGTATGACCTATTTTCCTTTAGATACTGGAGCTAAATATACTCAAGTTCTCAATCTTAATCATTATTAGAATAAATGTTACAAGAATGTAAGGGGTGGACATGTAGGTGTTTACTTAGTGCTAATTTTTGATCCTGTTAGTTTTTACATATTTCAGTGGCAATGATTATAAGAGGTAACATATGTTACCAGTCCATAGTTATGGTTCCAAGCAGTCAGGCAATGGAAAGGTAACTCAACATTAACCATGGCCCACCAGCCTCTGCTTCTTTCTATGCTGCTACTAAGTCTACTTACTCAGCTGGTTTTCAATGCATTATTAGTAAATGACTTAGACTTCTTGGTTGCCTACATAATTCCCAGTCCATGTAGTTCTCATGTTTACCTTCTATTTATTAGAATCATTGCTGAACTTGCTCTTTAACTTGCTATCTGTGATGGTTCAGTTATTGTCCACTTGCAAATGAACCTCTCAGCCTTGTGTCAGTCACTCCAGTCTTTAGCTGTTCCCCAGCCTGCTTTAACAATGCTATGTCATTTCTCTATGTCCCAAAAATGTATTTTCAGCATCACTTTCTCCATGGCTTTATCATGTTTACCACAACCATAGTATTACAGTATGAGATCCCACAAATTCCTTAGGCGTTTTAAATTGCTACAGGTTAAGTCTGTTACTATCTGTGTATTCTCACATAGATACAAATTCTACAGGAACAGATTCTTTTTTCTTTTTTTTTTATTTTCTTTTTAATTGGATATTTTATTGATTTACATTTAAAATGTTATCCCCTTTCCCTAGTTCTCAGCCAGAAACCCCCCTCTCCCATACCCCCTCCACATGCTTCTATGAGCATGCTCACCCACCTACCCACTCCCTCCTCCCCACCCTCACATTGCCCTACAATGAGCCTTCACAGGACTAAGGGCCTCTCCTCCCATTGATGTCCAACAAGGCATCATATGCTGCTGGAGCCATGGGTCACTCCATGTGTACTCTTTGGTTGGTAGTTTAGTCCCTGGGAGTTCTGAAGGATCTGGTTGGTTTGATATTCTTGTTCTTCCTATGGGGTTGCAAATCCCTTCAGCTCCTTCAGTCCTATCTCTAAATTCACCCGTTCAGTCCAAAGGTTGACTGTGAGCATCCATCTCTGTATTTGTCAGGCTCTGGCAGAGCCTCTCAGGAGACAGTGATGTCAGGTTCCTGTCAGCAAGCAATTCTTGGCATCCACAATAGTGTCTGGGTTTGTTACCTGTATATGAGCTAGATCCCTAGGAAGGGCATTCTCTGGATGGAATTTCCTTCCGTCTTTGCTCCACACTTTGTCTCTGTATTTTCTCCCCTGAGTATTTTGTTTGCCCTTCTAAGAAGGACCAAAACATACACACTTTGGTCTTCCTTCTTCTTGAGCTTCATGTAGTCTGTGACTTGTATCTTGGGAATTCCAAGATTTGGGGCTAATATTCACTTACCAGTGAGTGCATATCATGTGTGTTTTCTATGATTGGGTTACCTCACTAAGGATGACATTTTCTAGTTTTATCCATTTGCCTAACAATTTCATGAAGTCATTGTTTTTAATAGCTGAGTAGTACTCCATTGTGTAAATATACCACATTTTCTGTATCCATTCCTCTGTTAAGGACATCTGGGATCTTTCCAGCTTCTGGCTACTATAAATAAGGCTGCTCTGAACATGGTGGAACATGTGTCTTTGTTATATATTGGAGCATCTTTTAAGTATATGCCCAGGAGTGGTATAGCTGGATCTTCAGGTAATACTATGTCCAATTTTCTGAAGAACTGCCAGACTTATTTCCAGAGTGGTTATACCATCTTGAATTCCCACCAGCAATGGAGGAGTGTTCCTCTTTCTCCACATCCTTGCCAACATCTGCTGTCACCTGAGTTTTTTTATCTTAGCTATTCTGACTGGTGTGATGTGGAATCTCATGGTTGTTTTAATTTTCATTCCCCTGGTAACTACGGATGTTGAACATTTCTTTAAATGTTCCTCAGCCATTCGAAATCCCAGAGCTGAAAATTCTTTGTTTAGCGCTGTACCCCATTTTTAATAGGATTAGCTGATTCTCTGGATTGTAACTTTTTAGTTCTTTTTGTGTCTACTTGGTTGATTTCAGCCCTTAATTTGATTATTTCCTGCCTTCTACTCCTCTTGGGTATATAAGCTTCTTTTTGTTCTAGAGCTTTCAGGTATACTGTCAAGCTGCTAGTATATGCTCTCTCCAGTTTCTTTTTGAAGGCATTTAGAGCTATGAGTTTTTCTCTTATCACTGCTTTCATTGTGTCCCATTAGATTTGGTATGATGTGCCTTCATTTTCATTAAATTCTAAAACGTCTTTAATTCCTTTCTTTATTTTTCCTTGACCAAGTTATCATTGAGTAGAGCACTGTTTATCTTCCACGTGAATGTGGGCTTTCTGTTGTTTTTATTGGTATTGAAGACCAGCCTTAGTCCATCATCTGATAGGATTTCCTAGATGTTTTGGGTTAGGAGCTTTTTGCATTTTCTTTGACTGTTGTGTCAATGTTTTCTATGGTATCTTCTGCCTCTAAGATTCTCTCTTCTATCTCCTGTATTCTGTTGATAATGCTTGCATCTATGACTCCTGATCTCTTTCCTAGGTTTTCTATCTCCAGGGTTGTCTCCCTTTGTGATTTTTTTTTTATTTTTTCTATTTCCAATTTTAGATGCTGGATAGTTTTATTTAATTCCTTTACCTGTTTGGTTGTGTTTTCCTGTAATTCTTTAGGGGACTTTTGTGTTTCCTCTTTAAAGGCTTCTACCTATTTACCTGTATTCTCCTGAATTTCTTTAAGGGATTTATTTATGTCCTTCTTAAAGTCTTCTATCAGCATCATGAGAAGTGATTTTAGATCAGAATCTTGTTTTTCTGGTGTGATGGTGTATCCAGGACTTGCTATGATGGGAGACCTTGTTTCTGATAATGCTAAGTAGCCTTGGTTTCTGTTGCTGGTTTTCTTATGCTCGCCTCCTGCCATCTGGTTATCTCTAGTGTTACCTGCCCTGGCTATATCTGACTGGAGCCTGTCCTTCCTGTGATCCTAGATGTGTCAGAACTCCTCAGAGACCAGCTATCTCTGAGATCTAGTGATTCTGTGATCCTGGGGGTGACAGAGCTCCTTGGAGGCAAGCTGCCTATGGGACCCTGAGATCCTGGTGTGATCAAGCTCCTGTGCTCCTGTGCATGTTAAAGCACCTGAGAGTGGAGCTTCCTCTGGGTGTTGTGGGACTAGCTGCAGTTTTTGCACCCAAGGTCTGCTCATGGCACTGGCTCAGACCAGAAAGAACCTTTGCCACTGGTCAGTGAAGTTCCTGGGTCCCTGGATCCGGCAGGTCCCATTTACTCCAGGTGTTAGGACAGATGTTGTGTCCTCCTCACCTCTCATCCCATGATTCTGGGTGCTTGAGAGCCTGGGAGTGGAGCTTCCTCAGGGTGTTGTGGGACTCACTAACACCATTCTTAATGACGAAAAGCATGAAGAAATTCCACTAAAGTAGGGAAACACAAGGATGATTCCTATGTTATCCCCATTCCTTTTCAATGTTTTAGTTGAAATACTTTCTGGAACAATGAGACATGAAAAAGACATTAAAGGGATACAAGTAGGGAAAGAAGAAGTCAAGCTAACCCTATTTGTGATGACATGAGATATATTAGAAATCCCAAAAATCTTAACAGAAAACATCAAGAAATTATAAATAATTTCAGCCATGTTGTAGGATACAGAATCAACTTGACTAAATCAAAAGCTTTCCTATATACAACATACTGACAGAGAATGAGATTATGAACATATGCCCCTTCACAATAGCCTCATAAAAAATATATCTAAGAATAAACCTAACCAAAGAAATGAAGAACCTTTACAATGAAAACTTTAAACCTCTGAAAAATACATAAGAGAAAAAAAATAGAAAGACATCTCATCCTCGTGGATTGGTAGAATTAATATGAGAAAACTACCCTTTTACCAAAAGGTATTTACAGATTCAGTGCAACTTCAATCAAAATCCCATCTCATTCCTCATAGACACAGGAAAAAAAAAAACTAACCTAAAATTCATATGGAACCATAAAAGACTGCTGGTAGCCAAAACAATACTGAACCAAAAAAACAGCTAAGGAGAGATTACCATTCCAGATTTCAAGATAAATTATAAAACTATTAATAGAAACAATATAATATCTGCACAAAACCAGATATGTAAACCATTAAAATAAAATTTAAGACCCAATCATAATTACATGTAACTTTGTCCAGTTAATATTTGACAAAGATCCTGAAAATATAATCTGGAGAAAAGAAAGTATCATCAATAAACAGTGCTAGTAAAACTGGATGTCCACATATAGAGGAATGAAATTAGACCCATATCTATCACTTTACACAGAAACTAACTGAAAATGAATCAAAGACCTAAATGTGAATCTTCAAACACTGACACCACTAGGGGAAAGTATAGGAAGTACCTTATATAATGTATGTGTAGGAAAAGAATTTATGGCTATGATTCCATTTGCCCAGAAATAAGATAACAATTGATAAATGGGACTTCATACAACATAAAAGCTAAAAATACAATCAATTCAGTGAAGAGAAAGCACACAGAATAGTAGAGAATCTTTGTCAGCTATAAATCCAACTGAAGATTAATATGAAAAATATACAAAGAAGTAAAAGAATAAGGAACCATAAAAACAAAGGATTTGTTCAAAACATGGGCCTAGAACCTGAACAGTAAGTCTTCAAAAGAAGAAAAAGGTACCTGAGAAGTTTCTCAAAAAACATACTTCTTCTCTAGAAATCATGTGAATTCAAATCAACACAACTTTTATATTTCATCTTACGCACATCAGAATGACAAAGATCAACAAAATAACCCACCTCAAAACCTGGAGGGGCTATGGGGGAAAAGGAACTCTCATTCACTTTTGTTGTAATTGCAAGCCATTGTAGCCACTATAGAAATCAATGCAGAAAATTCTCAAAAAACTAAAAGTAAATCTACCATAGAACCAAGCAATACCATTTCTTATAATACTTCCCAAAGGACTCACTATCCTACTCCTAGATACTTGCTCAGCCATGTGTTCTTTGAGTTTTTATTCAAAATAGGAAATAAAAACACTTAAATGTCCTTCAACCCATAAATTGAAATGAGAACATGGTATGAATGCACTATGGATTATTCCTCAGCTGTAAAAACAAAAATCATGAATTTTGAAGGTAAATGGATGGAACTAGAAAAGTTCCCATTTAGTGAATTAATTCATTCCCAGAAAGTCAAAGGTCACATGTTCTCTCTCATTAGAAGCTCCTAGCTCCAAGTCTTCAGATATGTGTATATATAATTACAGAAACTAGGAAAGTAAAAGGTGGTTATTTCTGTATTAGTGGGGTGTGCTGGCTACTTTTTAATCAATTTTACACAAGCTAGAGACATCAGAGGGGAGGGAGCCTCAACTGAGAAAATATCTCCATTAGATTGGACTGTACCCAACTGTAGACCATTTTCTTAATAAATGATTCATGAGGAAGAACTGTGCATAATGCTACCCTGGGGCTGGTAGTCCTACCTTCTATAGGAAAGAAGGCTAAGCAACCCATGGGGAATGTCTTATTTGGTGTTTTATTGCTGTGAAAAGATACTATGACCATAGCAACTGTTATAGAGCAAAACATTTAATTGATGTTGGCTTACAGTTCAGAGGCATAGTCCATTGTCAAATGTCTGAAAGCTTGGCAGCATACAGCAGGCAGCAGTAAGGGACTGAGACAGTAGGCCTTGTTTGAGCTTCAGAAACCACAAAGCCTACATTCAGCAACACACCTCCTCCAACAAGACCACAGCTACTCCAACAAGACCACATCTCCCAATAGAGCCAATCTCTATGAGTCTCTGGAGACATTTTCATTCAAGCTACCACAGCGAGCAAACTAGCAAGCAGCACTCTTCCATAACCTTTGCATCAACTACTTCCAGGTTCTTGCCTTGTTTTTGAGTTCCTGCCCTCACTTCCCTCAGTGATTGACTGTTACCTGGAAGTATAAGCTGAAATAAATGCACATGAGACTGTGAATAAATATACGTGTATAGATTAAATGAAATGTAATGTGATGGTGTCTTAGTCAGGTTTGCTATTCCTAAACAAACATCATGACCAAGCAAGTTGGGGAGGAAAGGGTTTATTCGGCTTACACTTCCATGCTGCTGTTTATCACCAAAGGAAGTCAGGACTGGAACTCAAGCAGGTCAGGAAGCAGGAGCTTATGCAGAGGCCATGGAGGGATGTAACTTACTGCCTTGCTTGCTTCTCCTGGCTTGCTCAGCTGGCTTTCTTATAGAGCCCAAGACTACCAGCCCACAGATGGTACCACTCACAAGTCCTCTCCCCCCACCCCCACCTTGATCACTAGTTGAGAAAATGCCTTACCATTGGATCTCATGGGGGTATTTTCTCAACTGAAGCTCCTTTTTCTGTGATAACTCCAAGTTGACACTCAAAACTAGCCAGTACAGGTGGTTTGAAAGAAAATGGCCTCCATAGGCTCATAGGGAGTGTCACTATTAGGAGGTGTGGTCTTGTTGGAGTAGGTCTGGCCTTGATGGAGAAAGTATGTTACCATCACTTTCTGCTGCCTGTGGATCCAGATGTAGAACTCTCAACTCCAAGACAGTGTCTGCCTATATGCTGCCATATTTCCCATGATGATAACTGAACTTTAAGCCAACCCCAATTAAATGTTTTCCTTTATAATAGCAGGTGTCTCATGGTGTTTGGTTGCAGCAATAGAAACTCTAACTAAGAAAAGGAAATTTTTTCATTTGGACTGACAATGCCCCATCTTAGAGCCAAACACCACCTAACAAAAATACTATTACCTGGCAAGTGAAGCCCTCTTTTGAGTTATTCATCAAGGTGGTTCAGGAGGCTCTCCTAATAGTATTGCCAATGCCCTTTTTTTTTTTTTTTTCCGTTCATTTGTTTATTGATAGAAACTTGGACCTTTTCCACCTTTTGGCTATTGTAAATGGTGAATACAGATGGGTAAATCTCTATTGGGGTTTTGCTTTGAGTTCTTTTGGATATTATCTATCTATCTATCTATCTATCTATCTATTTATCATTTACTTGTCTATTAATCTTCTATAGTTAATCCAACTATTGTCTACAGAGCACCTAATATCATATATGTATCATCTACCTATTATCTATATCTATTTGTCTACTATTTATGTATCGGTTATCTATCACCTCTAATGTATCTATTATCATTATAACTTGTAATTTATTATTTATCTATTATTATAATCTATCATGTATCTATTCACATATCTAGGATTAGAACTTCTGGTTTATCTTTATCAAAATTTTTTTCAATTTTTTTTTTTCTACTTTATTTACATTTCAAATGTTTTCCCCTTTCCAGATCTCCCCTTTGGAACCTCCCTATTCCCTCCCCCCTCCCCAGCCTCTACTGGGGTATTCCCCCACAAACCCACTCTCATCTTCCCTCCTTGGCATTCTCCTATACTGGGGGATCTAATACCTCCAGGCCCAAAGGCCTCTCCTCTCCCTGATGTCTAACAAGACCCTCCTCTGCTGCATATGTGGCCACCACCATGGGTCACCCCATGTGTATTCTTTGGCTGGTGGATCAGTCTCCAGGAGTATCGGGGGGTCAAGCCAGTTGCCACTGTTGCTGCCTTTCTGGGGATGCAAACTCCCTCAGTTTCTTCAGTCCCTTCTTCAAGTCCTCCATCTGAGACCTCTCACTCTGCCTTACTTTTGCTATGCAGTGACTCTCAGGTATTTTGAACTTTTGGGCTAATAACCACTTAACAGTGAGTACATACCATGTTCATTCTTTTGTGACTGTGTTACCTCGCTCAGGATGATATTTTCAAGATCCATCCAATTGTCTGCAAATTTCATGAAGTCATTGTTTTAAATTGCTGAGTATTCTTACATTGTGTAAATGTACCACATTTTCTGTATTCATTCCTCTGTGGAGGGACATCTGGGTTGATTGCAGCTTCTGGCTATTATAAATATGGCTGCTACGAGCATAGTGGAACATGTGTCTTTGTTACATGTTGGAGCATCTTCTGTGTATATGCCAAAGAGTGGAATAGCTGGGTCCTCAGGTAGTATTATGTTCATTTTTCTGAGGGTCCACCAATCTGATTTCCAGAGAGGTTGTATCAACTTGCATTCCCACCAGCAATGGTGAAGTGTTCTTCTTTCACCACCTCCTCGCCAACATCTGCTGTCACCTGAGTTTTTGATCTTAGCCATTATGACTGGTGTGAGGTGAAATCTCAGGGTTGTTTTGATTGGCATTTCCCTGATGACTAAGGATTTTGAACATTTCTTTAGGTGCTTCTCAGCCATTCGAGTTTCCTCAGTTGAGAATTCTCTGTTCAGTTCTCTTCCCCATTTTTTGATAGTGTTATTTGGATCTCTGGAGTCTAGCTTCTTGAGTTCTTGTATACATTGGATATTAGCCCTCTATTGGACGTAGGATTGCTAAAGATCTTTTCCCAATCTGTAAGTTGCCGTTTTGTCCTATTTACAGTGTCCTTTGCCTTACAGAAACTTTGTAATTTCATGAGGTCCCATCTGTCCATTCATGATCTTAGAGCACAAGCCGTTGGTGTTCTGTTCAGGAACATTTCCCCTGTGCTCATGTGTTCTAGACTTTTCCCTACTTTCTCTCCTATTAGATTCAGTGTATCTGGTTTTATGTGGAGGTTCTTGATCCACTTGAACCTGAGCTTAGTACAGGGAGATAGGAATGGATCAATTTGCAATCTTCTACATGTAGACCGCCAGTTGAACCAGCACCATTTGTTGAAGATGCTGTCTTTTTTCCACTGTACTGTTTTAGCTCCTTTGTCAAAGATCAAATGACTATAAGTGTGTGGGTTCAATTCTGGGTCTTCAATTCTATTCCATTGATCTATCTGCCTGTCACTGTACCAATACCATGCAGTTTTTATCACTACTGCTCTGCGGTACAGCTTGAAGTCAGGGAGGCTGATTCCCCCAGAAGTCCTTTTATTGTTGAGAATAGTTTTAACTATCCTGGGTTTTTTGTTATTCCAAATGAATTTGAGAATTGCTCTTTCTAAGTCTATGAAGAATTGAGTTGGGATTTTGATGGGGATTGCATTTAATCTGTAGATTGTTTTTGGCAGGATGGCCATTTTAGCTATATTAATCCTGCCAATCCATGAGCATGGGAGATCTTTCCATCTTCAGAGGTCTTCTTCAATTTCTTTCTTGAGAGACTTGAAGTTTTTGTCATACAGATCTTTCACTTGCATGGTTTTCGTCACACCAAGATAATTTATATTGTTTGTGACAACTGTGAAGGGTGTTATTTCCCTAATTTCTTTCTCAGCCTGTTTATCCTTCGAGTATAGGAAGGCTACTGATTTCCTTGAGTTAATTTTGTATCCAGCCACTTTGCTGAAGTTGTTTATGAGCTGTAGCAGATCTCTGGTGGAGTTTTTCCTGTCACTTAAGTATACCATCTTATCATCTGCATATAGTGCTATTTTGATTTCTTCCTTTCCAATTTGTATTCCTTTGACCTCCTTTTGTTGTCTGATTGCTTTAGCTAGAACTTCAAGTACTATATTGAATAGATAGGGAGAGAGAGGGCACCATTGTCTAGTCCCTGATTTTAGTGGGATTGCTTCTAGTTTCTCTCCATTTAATTTGATGTTGGCTACTGGTTTGCTGTATATTGCTTTTACTATGTTTAGGTATGCTCCTTGAATTCCTGATCTTTCCAAGACTTTTATCATGAAGGGATGTTGAATTTTGTCAAATGACCCTGTGGTTTTTTTTTTTTTTTTTTGAGTTTGTTTATGTAGTGGATTACATTGATGGATTTCCGGGTATTAAACCATCCCTGCATCCATGGGATGAAGCCTACTTGATCATGGTGAATGATCATTGTGATGTGTTCTTAGATTCGGATTGCAAGAATTTTATTGAGTATTTTTGCATCGAAATTCATAAAGGAAATTGGTCTGAAGTTTTCTGTTACTTTTGGTTCTTTGTGTGGTTTTGGTATCAGTGTAACAGTGGCCTCATAGAATGAATTGGGTAGTATTCCTTCTGTTTCTATTTTATGGAATAGCTTGAAGAGTATTGGTATTAGGTCTTTTTTGAAGGTCTGATAGAATTCTGCACTGAACCCATCTGGTCCTGGGCTCTTTTTGGTTGGAAGACTTTTAATGACTGCTTTTATTTCTTAAGGGGTTATGGGACTGTTTAGATGGTTTATCTGATCCTGATTTAACTTTGGTAATTTGTATCTGTTTAGAAACGTGTCCATTTCCTCCAGATTTTCCAATTTTGTTGCATGTAGGCTTTTGTAGTAGGATCTGATAATATTTTTAATTTCCTCAGAGTCTGTTGTTATATCTCCATTTTCATCTCTAATTTTATTAATTTGCACACAGTCTCTTTGCCCTCTGGTTAGTCTGGCTAAGGGTTTATCTATCTTGTTGATTTTCTCCAAGAACCAGCTCCTGGTCTTGTTGATTCTTTGTATAGTTCTTTTAGTTTCCACTTGGTTGATTTCTGCCCTTAATTTGATTATTTCCTGCCTTCTACTCCTCTTGGGTGTATTAGCTTCTTTTTGTTCTAGAACTTTCAGGTGTGCTGTTAGGCTGTTAGTATATGCTCTCTCCAGTTTCTTTTTGAAGGCATTCAGAGCTATGAGTTTTCCTCTTAACACTGCTTTCATTGTGTTCCATAGGATTGGGTAAGTTGTACTTTCATTTTAATTAAATTCTAGGAAGTCTTTAATTCCCTTCTTTATTTCTTCCTTGACCATGTTATCATTGAGCAGAGCCTTTTTCAGCTTCCATGTGTATGTGGGCTTTGTTTTGTTGTTGTTGCCATTGAAGACCAACCTTAATCCATAGTGATCTGATAGGAGACATGGGATTATTTCAATCTTCTTATATCTGTTGAGTTTGTTTTGTGACCAATTATATGATCAATTTTGGAGAAGGTACCATGAGGTACTGAGAAGAAGGTATATTCTTTTGATGTAGGATGAAATGTTCTATAGATATCTGTTAAACCCATTTGGTTCATAGTATTTGTTAGTTTCACTGTGTCTCTGTTTAGTATATGTTTCCAAGGTCTGTCCATTGTTGATAGTGGGGTGTTGAAGTATCCCACTATTATTGTGTGAGATGCAATATGTGCTTTGAGCTTTAGTAGAGTATCTTTTATGAATGTGGGTGCTCTTGCATTCAGGGCATAGATGTTCAGAATTGAGAGTTCTTCTTGGTAGATTTTTCCTTTGATGAGTATGAAGTGTCCTTCTTTATCTTTTTTAATGACTTTTGGTTGAAAGTCAATTTTATCTGATATTAGAATGGTTACTCCAACCTGTTTCTTGGGGCCATTTGCCTGGAAAATTGTTTTCCAGCCCTTTACTCTGAGGTAGTGTTTGTCTTTAATGCGGTGGTGCGTTTCCTGGATGCAGCAAAATGCTATGTCCTGTTTATGGATCCAGTCTGTCAGTCTATGTCTTTTTATTGGGGAGTTGAGACCATTGATGTTAAGAGATATTAAAAATAGTGATTGTTGTTTCCTGTTATTTTTTATGTTGTTTATGTGGCTATCTTCTTTTGAGTTTGTTTAAAGATTACTTTCTTGCTTTTTCTTGAGTGCATTTTCCCTCCTTGAATTGGCGTTTTCCATTTATTATTCTTTGTAGGGCTGGGTTTGTAGAAACATACTGTGCAAATTTGGATTTGTCATAGAATATTTTCTTTCACCATCTATTATTATTGAGAGTTTTGCTGGGTATAGCAGCCTGGGCTGGCATTTGTGTTCTCTTAGAGTCTGTATGAGATCTGCCCAGGATCTTCTAGCTTTCATAGTCTCTGGTGAGAAGACTGCTGTAATTTTGATAGGTCTGCCTTTATATGTTACTTGCCCTTTTTCCCTTACTGCTTTCCTTGTTTTGTGTATTTGGTGTTTTGACTATAATGTGATGGGAGGAATTTCTTTTCTGGTCCAGTCTACTTGGCGTTCTGTAGGCTTCTTGTATATTTATGTTCATCTCTTTCTTTAGGTTAGGGAAGTTTTCTTCTATAATTTTGTTGAAGATATTTACTGGTCCTTTAAGTTGGGAATCTTCACTCTCTTCTATACTTATTATCCTCAGGTTCTGTCTTCTCATTGCATCCTGGATATCTTGGATGTTTGGGTTTAGGAGCTTTTTAGATTTTGTGTTTTCTTTGACTGTTGTGTCCATGTTTTCGATGGTATCTTTCGCACCTGAGATTCTCTCTTCTATCTCTTGTATTCTGTTGGTGATGCTTGCATCTATGACTCCTGCTTTCTTTCCTATGTTCTCTAACTCCAGGGTTGTCTCCCTTTGTGATTTCTTTATTGTTTCTATTTCTGTTTTTAATTCCTGAATGGTTTTGTTCATTTGTTTGATTGTGTTTTCCTGTAGTTCTGCCTGTTTGATTGTGTTTTCCTGTAATTCTTTAAGGGATTTCCGTGTGTCCTTTTTAAGGGTTTCCAGTTGTTTACCTGCGTTCTCTTGTATTTCTTTAAGGGAATTATATATTTCCTTCTTAAAGTCTTCTCTCATCCTGTTGACAAGGGATTTTTAAGTCTGAGTCTTCCTTTTCTGGTGTGTTCGGTTATCCAGGGCTGGCTGTGGTGGGAGAGCTGGGTTCTGATGAAGACAAGTAGTCTTGGTTTCTGTTCTTTGTGTTCTTGCCCTTGCCTTTCGCCATCTAGTTATCTCTGGTGTTAGCTGGTCTTTCTCCCTCTGACTGTGGCTTGTCTTTCCTACAGGCCCAGGTGTCAGTGTTCCTTGGAGACCAGTTCTCTTACCTGACTGTTTCTCAGTCCCTATATCTGGAGCGCTCCTTCTGCTGGCTTTTCTGCACAAGAGGGGGGGTCGCTGTCTCCCTGCGCTGGCTGGCAATGGAGGCTGGTGGCCCAGGCAGAGGTCTCCTACCCCAAGTGGAAGCAGACAGCCTCTTACCTCACCACCAATGCCCTTTTTTGACACCAGATATAGAAGCTAAGTCCCTATTGCTGAAGACATTGTGCACTACGGTCATAATTTCCAAAGACCGCTGAGCTGGGATTAACCCAAATACCTCCTCCTTGAGGACTATTTTTTATGGTACCAGAAGACCATATAAGTTTGAAAAGGAGAGAGGCAACCAATTAATTGTTACATGCGTATACATATACGTATCTCTCTCTCTATCTCTAATATATATATATATTATATATATTATTCTTAAATATATCCAGCTCAGTCTATGTACTCTTACTTGAATGTGTGTCTGGAGGTTAATTATTTGGTATTGGATGACAGTTGGCATGCTTTTTCATGGGGAAGACTAGTCTCTTGCTCTCATCATTCCTGCATTACCTGTAGTTATTTGTGTAGGTTTGAGGCCTTGTGATATTTTCCTCATCCACTTTGGTGTGTTTATTGTTCCTGTCCTTGTTCAGCTCATTTTCAAGAGGTCATACTGGTAAGACATTATGGGTATAGCCTCTGACTATCCTACCAGACACAAATTCACAACAAGCTCACTGATCTTTGGCTCTTACAAAAATAAAAAAAATTTATTGGACATTTTCTTCATCCACATCTCAAATGTTATCCTTTCCCTATACTGGGCAATCTATAGTGGCTCTTACAATTTTACCTATTGTAAAAATACCAAAAATGATGTATTTATTCTATTAGTGATAGTTGCTTTGATTATTTAAAGATTTAGATTATTATAATTAATTCTGCTATGAATATTACTACCTGCATTTCTTTTTTTACAGTGACTAAAAGTTACTAAAAATATAGGTTAATGACAGAGAGTTAACATTAAGAAAAACAAAATAAAAAATATACATTCTCCTAAATGCTAACGTCCAAAGTAAGGGGTCACGTCCTAAGCAGTAACATTTTTAGTCTCTATAAGATATAAACTTAGAACTGAAAAGCCTATAAATTGTTATTTTTCATTTATTTTGACAGAAGCGCATATCATTATTTTTTCTCCATTAATGTATTTATTTACTTTACAGTGATCACTTCACCCTTCCTCCTCTGATCCGAGTCCCACTCTTATACCACCTCCCCCCAAGCACCTTTTCCTTTCTCCTCAGAGAAGAGGAGGCCACTCATGTGTACCCACCATTCCTGAGGCATCAAGTCACAGCAGTACTAAGTACATGATCTCCCACTCAGGCCAAACAAGGCAGCTCAGTTATGGGAAAGGAACCCAAAGACGCACAACAGAATTAGAGACAGTCACTGCTCCAATTGTTAGGGAACAAGCTGCCCATATGCTATATACTGGTAAGGGGCCTAGGTGCAGCCCAAACATACTCATTGGTTGGTGGTCCAGTCTCTATGAGCCACTATGTACCCATGTTAGTTTACTCTTAGGTTTTCTTGTGGTATTCTTGACCACTCCAGGTCCTGCATTCCTTCCCCCCACTCTTCCACAAGACTCTCTAAACTCCACCCCTGTTTGGCTATGGGTTTCTTCATCTGTTTCCATCAGTTACTGGATGAAGCCTGTGAGAACACATTTATGCTGGGCTCCTGTCTGCAAGTATAGGAGAGTATCATTAATAGTGTCAGGAGTTAGCACTCTTCCATAGGATGGTCTCAAGTTGGGCCAGTCATTGACCATTCCTTCAATCTTTGCTCCATCTTTATCTCAGCACTTCTTGTAGGCAGGGCAAATTTTGGGTTGAAGGTTTTGTGGGTGGTTTATGTCCCCCTCCCTTCATTGAAAGTCCCACCTTGAGGTAGCCTCTTCATATCTCCTATATCCCCTGCTCCATATCCCCAGCTGCTTGGCATATCAGCAAAGATCACACCGAAAGACCCCCAGGAGTCTGGGCTGGAGAGATGGCTCATCAATTAAAGGCTTGATTCACCACCCAAACTATTTACCTGAATTTTTTGGTACCAACAACTTTTAGGTGTTACATAAACTGAGAATATATTTAGAAATATATATGTATGTACATACATATGCATATATTGAAAAAAATGCTTTTCCTCTCCTCTTCCCCTCCCTATAGATAAGGCCAACTGGCCAGCAGATATTCTCTGTCAACATAGGCTTTCCCAAACTACTATGGCCCTGGAATGAAAGAAATTATTTTCCTCCCCTCCTCCCCTCTCCAGAGATAAAGCCACCTAGCTAGCAGATATTTCCTGTGGGGTGGGCATTCCTCCCCTCCTCTCCTCCCTAGAGGTAAGGCCAACTGTCCAACTAAGTCTGTGACCACAATCTGCCTCAAGAAGGTATAAAAGGTGTGAGCTTTGAGAATGTGGGATCACCTCTGCCTCATGTGCAGGATGACCCCAATGCATTGGAAACAATAAACCTCTTGCTGATTGCATCGATCTCGATCTCCGTGCCTTTTTGAGGGGGAACTACCAGTAGTTGCAACCTTCGGGTCCAACATTTTGGTGCATTGGCCAGGAAACTCCTCCTCTCTGGACCTGTGACTTGAGACCAGAGGACAAGCAGGTACCGAAGTTTTGTTTGTCTATGAGTCTGCATCTATCGTGCTTGTGTTTTCCTGTTTTTCCAGTCTTTCTGTTTCTGGGTGGCCACCACTAATCCGTTTGGTTTTGCAACACTCTTGGGGAATTGTGGTGTCTGTAGTTGCTAAAGACAGTTGGTAGACATGCCAGGAACACTGCAGCAACGAGGGTCTCAGAGGACGCTCTGGACCCCATCTGGGTACGGTGGCAAGGAGGCCACTGCTGAGTTCCTCTGTTTTTATGCTGAGGTGTCCATGGCAGGGATGCATTGGCATCTTACTTTCTGTCTTTCCTTTTGTGTTTGTACTTGGACTGGGGACAATTTTGGACTAAATGAGACAGACTGTTACAACCCCACTAGGTTTGACTCTTAAATATTGGACAGATGTTAGAGCTAGAGTTCATAACCTTTCACTAGAAGTTAAGAAACATAAGTGGGAAACTCTGTGTTCCTCAGAATGGCCAACTTTCCAGACCAGTTGGCCTGTGGAAGGCTCCTTCTCTCTGCCTCCTATAGTGGCTGTCAAAAGGAGTGTCTTTGGGATAAGCTCTGGAGGCCACCCAAATCACTTTCCATACATTACTGTCTGGGAAAGCCTAGCCACTAACCCCCCAATGTGGGTGTGGCCTTTTGTCCCTCTTCCAGGGTCTACAGGAATGCCTATCATGGCTCTTCAAGAGGGACCCAAGAAGGATGTCCTCCCCACCTCAGATACTGACCTACTCCTTCATAAACCTCCTCCTCCATACTCCCCTACTGTCTGATCTCAGGCAACATTAGAGGCTGGGCCTCAGGCAATTCCAGCTGCTAAGCTTCCTGGGATGGATCCCTCAGTTCCAACCTCTTTCTTTGTTCTCCCTGTCCCTGACCCAGTGGGACTGGCCCAGGGGACCTGCAGCCTGCAAGGGACTACCTCTGAACAGTCTCACATTCTCCCTCTTAGAGCTTATGGTCCCCCTGATGACCAGGGTCATCAGCCTTTGCAATATTGGCCTTTCTCCTCGGCCAATTTGTATAACTGGAAAACTCATAATCTCTCTTTTTCTGAGAACCCACAGGGCCTGACTAACCTGGTTGATTCCCTTCTTTCCTCCCACCAACCCACTTGGGATGACTGCCAGCAGTTGCTTCAAGTCCTTTTTTTACCACAGATAAGAGACAGCACATTCAACTTGAAACTCGAAAAATCGTCCCTGGGGCGGATGGGCACCCCTCCAACCAGCAGATGTAGATGCAGGGTTCCTGCTAACCAGACCAGACTGGGACTTCAACACCCCTGAAGGTAGGGAGCACCTGAAGGTATATCACCAGACTCTGATGGCAGGTCTCAGAGAGGCAGCCAAGCCCCCCAACAAATTTGACCAAGGTGAGAGAAGTGATGCAGGGGCCAAATGAGTCACCCTCTGCTTTCCTAGAATGACTCATCGAGGCTTTCTGCCAATTCACTCCTTATGATCCCAATAGTGAAGAGCACAAGGCAATGGTTACTGTCGCTTTTGTGGACCAGTCTAGCAGAGATATTAGGAGAAAATTGCAGAAACTTGAAGGATTACAGGATAAGTCATTAAGAGAACTAATGCAAGTAGCTGAAAAGGTGTATCATAATAGAGAGACAGAGGAAGAGAAAGAAGAAAGGAAACAGATGGAACAAGAAGATAGGGAGCTCAGAAGAGATGAGACAGGAGAGGAGTTTACATAAGATATTGGCCACTGTAGTTAAGGAGACCAGAGAGCTTAGTAAAGAAATGCCTGGCAACAGAAGAGAACATTTGGCAAAGGACCAATGCGCTTACTGCAAAGAAAAAGGCCATTGGGCAAGGGACTGTCCCATAAAGAAGAAAAAGGGGGCTTATGACCCCAAGAAGAGAGAGAGGGGTATCGGGGCCCTAGATCGCTCTCAATCTCCATGTCTTTGCAAGGGGGAACTACCGGTAGTTGCAACCTTCAGGTCCAACAGTATCATTTTTATAAAAGACCATAAATTTTAAAGAAAGAAGGAGCAGTCTATGAGAGGATTTGCTAGGGGTTGGGATACTGTAATTATAATCTTAAAAAATAAAAGAAATCATTTTTAAAAGTTGATAAATTTGTAATTTAAATCATAGCTGAGTTATCAGCAAATCTAAGTAGAGTGTGAATGAGAATTCCTGGAAAGATGGTACGTGCACAAGGACTAATTGGTTGATTAAAAGATCCATGTGTGTGGTAAAGTAGGAATCTTGCAGGTCCAGAGCATTATTCAATTTATCTTGGACTATCTTTGATCCCCTAGCCATTTTTTATTTTTTTTTTTTTTTTTGCCCACCCCTGTAACATCCTGTGACTAAGAGATAAAAATAATTTGGAACATATTAACATAATAAAAGCCTAATTTCTGCCAATCAAATGGGTAAGAATATACATTGCTCCTCATTTTGTTATTGTCTACCTACTTGATATACCTATCAATGTCTATGAAAACTGCAAACTATGTCTTTCTTTGTTCTGTTATGATAAAAAGTTCATGAAATCGCTGCCTTATTGGAACATGCTATTTAGAGAAACCTAAATCTATGTTCCAGGACTATGGGCTACTAATATTTCATTTCAGAGTATAAGCCGTCTCTTCTATTAGAGGTGACAGATGTTTCTTTCATTGAAAGATGTCAAGATAATTCTGAAATTATATATTTTCCACCAAAGAAAAGTTTCTTCCTAAAGCAATGTGGTGTCTAACAAAAACACAGGCAAAAGTTAAAAGAACACACAGTGGGGGGGTGGGGGGGTAGGGGGGTGGGGAGGGTGGGGGAGTGTAAAGTGCAACCAGCCAGCTAATTAGTTCCATGCATATGTGATGATTGGTTTTTCCTGTTTGACTGCTTCTATGTGCCATCATAAGCATTATAGAGTGCTTCAAGGTGACTTTCCTAAGAGAGCTGCATTTTACCAACCCAACCAGAACCTCTCAAACTTGTGAGAAAACTTAAGTCTGTAATAGGGTATAGGAATACAGATGTACTAGTTAAATGTCATCTCCTTCTTTAGCCCAGATAAGGTTTCTTCATTCTAACAAAGGTTCTAGGAGATCCACATTTAGAGAGTAGGCTATAAGACAATCAGTACACTCTTTTATTGTTGGGACCATCACTTTCCTATCCCCATGGACACTTCTGCAAAAGTAAGAAGAGGAGAAACAGTTCAGAGTAAAGAGGGGACAGCAATAGGCACAGAACTCCTAAATTATCTGGTATGATAAAGAGGTTTTTCATGACACAACTAAGAAAGTAAGTGGACTAATGTCCTGAAATATTGCTATGACTTTATAAGTATATTCCAAACATGAGAAAATTATCAGCCTACTAGAGAATGATGACTTAAGAGAAGCATACACCTACAGCACAGGAAGGCATACACCTTCTGCCCCTAAGGTTTGAAGGTTATTGTGGATGGGAGGACGGAGAGATTATAAGAGCTGAGGGGTGGGAGGAAGGAAGGTTGCTGTGAAAGTGCTGCTTATAGAAATTTCAGAGGGGCTCTACCCATGAAGTCTTATTAACATGGCTGCTTGGACATGGCCTGAAGAATGATGACACTAGTGAATAAGCTAACACGGGAAGAGGAAAGCTTATGAAGTCTCAACCTTAGGCTAATAACTGTGGATAACTGAAGAATTCTGAGAGTGGAAAAAATGGTTACTGGTTAGCCAATAGGGTAAACTCTGAGATCAATTACAAACAAACAACATACTAGGTGTATATTGTTGCATATACATATATGTGGAACAATTTAAAAGAAGAGGCCATGCGTGGAGGGCATTTTGGGGTCCATTGCTTCTAGACACTTGGCAGAATTTGACAGCAGACCAGGACAAAAGAAATAAGCTAAAGGTAGGAATCTGACTTTGGTAGAAATACTCAGGAAATAGGCCCAGATTAAGAATATTTGCATTTGAGTTAATGCAAAGCTCAGAGCTGGTCTGCAAAGTCTTGTGTGGAATTCCCTTTGTCTTTGTCGTCCTGACCAGCCCCAGAAAGTTGTTTACCAGATTTTGTTTATTATCTTACTTGTTCCTTGATCCCCCTCAATTGATCTTATCATTTTGCATGTACTTAAAGTGGTATAAAAACAGATTGAGAAAAAGTTAATCTGCTTCAGCCTTAGGACTGGCTGAGGTCCTAAGGCCACGAAGTTGTCTCATTGTCCTTTTGTCTTTTTAATCCTCACTCTGGCCTTGGAAAACCTGTTGACGACTGAGCTGGCTTGGTCAGCCATGAATTTTCGGGGAGTACATGGGAGGGGCTGAAAGAAGAAAGGGGAAGAGGGGAACAAGATAGTTTATAATTTCAAACCTTAAAAAACATGTAATTTCAACACCATAAAGCTGTTCAACAAGAACATCTCCTAATTTTCAATAGTTTCATATACACCCCACAAAGGTAACATTTTGATTTCCAGATATGTGTCACAGATATCTCTGAAAGATAAAATCAAATTACAATAGTTTCATCCATTTCCTAATCCCGATTCCTGTTTGCTAAAGAAGGGAAGAAGTAAAAGAATAAAAAGCAGAAGTAAGTGAAAACTCAGGCACTGGCTTTTTCACACATATAAACCCTCAAGTAGAGTTACAAACTTTATTGTGCAAAGTAAAGGATACAAACAGTGTTCAAGTGATCTTAGTTGAACTGTCTCAATTTAGACTTCGAATTTCAACGGAAGTTATGAGATTCCCAAGGGAGTAATGAAAGAAAAGTGAGTTTCCACAGTTTTTGATGTTGTTTTTATTTAATATATTGGCAAAGATTTTCCGAAATATTGATATTGCCATTATAATTATGAGTATATAATAAATGATTTAGATATACCAATATCCAATTGATATAACTAGAATGATATCTTTATTTTGTTAAATAAAAATGCCCAGAGACGTGGCTACAAGCCATCTTGATAGTGGCAATTCCTCAACAGAGGTCCAGCATTCCTAAGTGACTCTAGTTTGTTCCAAGTTGATCAGCACACAAAGAAAGAAATGTAATGTACACACATTACATTAGTGTACATACACACTAATGTAATGACATCACATTAGTGATGTCATGGAGTTCTGTCTGTATGGCCTGATCATTGTCCCAAACAACAAATAAACAAACACAAGTTTATCATAAAAAGGAGATATGTAGTATTTGGGCAGAACTCTGAAAGAATAGGATATAACACAAGTTTGATGGTTATGTAAAAATAATTACAACTGCATTGGAAAAAACAAAAACAAACAAACAAAACCCTATCCTAAAGGTGAAACCAGGAGGTAGCAGATATCCAATATAAGCTTCCAAGCTTTTTGAAATGTACAATTTTGGAAACAGCATGGATTGACACAATGTAATGTAGGTTTGTCAGGACTCTCATCTCAAAATATAAAAAAGTTTTGAAGTAAAAATACCATACTTTACAGAACATTGTAATATATACATATATGTGTGTATATATATCCAATATTTTTAAAATTGTATTGATGTTTCTTCAAACAAATGGCTATTTAAAAAGAAACAAATTAAAAGTTTAATGATGTTCTTTAAACATAATCTTGTTTTATTCTTTATTAACTTGACTAACATCTTTTTTAACAAACTCATGTTTAAGCCTATAATATCAACTAGTATTTACTTAAGTACTCTTCTTTATCTTACTTT
Source organism: Rhynchomys soricoides (assembly GCA_019843965.1). Classification (NCBI taxonomy): domain Eukaryota; kingdom Metazoa; phylum Chordata; class Mammalia; order Rodentia; family Muridae; genus Rhynchomys; species Rhynchomys soricoides. Next base: position 12,988,608 of record JADRCH010000030.1, read on the forward strand.
TTAAGTTTGAAAGAATTACTCCTGGCAAATAAGTCAAAGTTTGTATTATGTATGGTTTTATGACTTGTTTTATGCAAGGCCTTCCCAAACTATCCTGGACGGTCTCAGATTCACAATCTTCTCAACCTGGTCTTCTGAGCAAAGGAGATCAGACCATTGTGCTGAACTTGCTTTATAGTTTCTTATTTTTAGGTGAGCAGTACCTAGAGGTTAGATTTTTATCTTTTCTAAGTGAAAATCCTACATTTTAAATTGTTGGCACACAAGTGAAAGACACAAATTTCAAACAAATATCTGAATTTTCCAAATTAAAATTTCCAAACAATACAGCTTGTTAAAATGTCATTTATCATATGAGTCATATGGTATTCATTACATGATTAGGAAGCTCATATAGAGAAATAATCCAATTTTATTAAAGGTAATTAATGGTTTGAATATGAATTGTCTCTCATAGCTTCATGTGATTGAGCACATAGTTGCCAGCTGGTGGGGTTGTTTCTGAAAATTATGAAACCTTTAGGTCTTGCTGGAAGAAGTAAGTGACTATAGCAGGCCTTGAGGCTTATAGGCTAGCTCCACTTCCTGCTTTCATCTGCTTCCTGACTGGGGATTCAATATGATCATCTGGCCTCCTGCTCTGGTTCACATGCCTTCCCTGTCTGAAGCCATGTCTTTTCCACCATGATGGAATGGTGCTCTAAAGTTATAAGACAGAGTAAGATTTTCCTCCCTTAAATTGATTCCTGTCACATAATATACAAGATGATGGAATTTTGGGGAGTCACTTGATCTTGAGCACTCTAATCTCACTCTGAATTACTCCTCAATATGTTCAGAATTGAATGGACTATGAAGTAGTGATGGAAATTGTGAAAAGCAGAGTCCATTGAACAGCCGAGTCCATTTGGGAGAAGTGTGTCACTGGCTACATGCCACTGAGAGATATATGTGCTCATTTTACCTAACTCTCAACTTGATAGAACTCAGGATTATTCAGCAAGAGTGTTCTTACTGAGGAATTGTCTTCGATTCTATAAGATTCCAGAGAATCTATTCTCTAACTAGTAGTTCAAGTTGGTCTATGGATCTGTCTGTGGGAGACTGTCTCGGTTGTTAATTGACAAAGGAAAACCCAGGCTATTATGGGAAGCATAATTGCCTACTCTAGGCTCTAAACTACATGAGTAAAGAAATCTAGGAAATAGGTAGGTATCATGGGTACATTCATTCCTCTCTGTTCCTATTGGTGGCTACTGGTTGTAACAAGCTCTTATCCCTATGGTTTCCCTGGAATGATGGACTGTAATCTGGAACTGCAAGCCAAATAGCTCCTGTTATCTCCTAATTCATTTTTGTCATGGTATTTTAGCATAGCAACAAAAATGAAACTAGAACACAATCAATATCCTATCCCCAACTCCTTCCTCCCCATCTGATTGATGGTTTTGTTTTGTTTTGCCTGCTGAGCCACTGAATAAATCATCTTTTTGGCCACATGCTCCTGTCACCACGGATGTTCTTCTGCCTCACCTCAACTCCAAAACAATGTAGAGTTTACTCAAACATGGAGTAAAACTTCCAAAACTGTGAGCCAAAATAAGCTTTGATCCTTTTAAGTTTCTGCTCTCTGTAATTTGTCTCAATGCCGCAACAGTGCACAATAGTCATAGCTTGGGTGTTTTCATTTGTTCATGTCTTGTACACATAAATGAATAATAGATCATATAGTAAAAATATACTTTCATGATTTTTATAGGTACTGCATAACTGATAATTTTGTATTTCTGACAAGAATGAGAGATTATGCTTAATAGTGGGAGATATTTAAAATTAGGTACACATTTGTTATCAACAATTAGCGTTTGTTTTAACTTTGTGAACTTGATGAACACCTTCACATCGTTCACAGCAGCATGTTATCTTCTCTATGATGTGGCACATAAATCTCTTCCACAAAATCACATGCAAAAATGATGTCTCATTTTGTTTCCTTACTCAAGCCTGTGCATTACTGCACTACTATCCATCCACAGTGTATGTTTCACTATGTTTATTTCTGGGAGTTTAATATTCTCTTTTTACTGTAAATTTCTCAAGAGTAAAGTTTGTGCCTTCATTCATCTTCCTATGTTTTACTCACTAAAATATTTATGGGAAGGAAACCATTTGCTAAGTTAAATTTAGACTTCAGAATACTTTATGCTTTGGAAGACATGGAATAGATTCTTTAATAATGTTAATTATTATCCATATATGAATAGATAAATTTAAGAGGTTTTATAATATTGCTAATTTACTTGATTTTTCTTAATATTAAAAACTTATCTGGTTTTAAAACATATCTATTAAATATAAAAATATGTATGATTTAAAATTTCTCTGGAGAGCACAACTGAAGCAATATACAGGAATAAACTGGATGCCAATGTTAACATACCTACCGCTAAAGTCTCTAAAAGCCTAGGGAAGCTACTAGCTCATAAAGTGAGGATTGAAAGGTATCAGAATTTACCTGGTCACATGGTTTTATAGCTTTATTTTTAGTAAGAAGATAGGCCTTTTGCACTATCCACATAAGTTACTTCAGTTTTTAAAAAACCACTATATTACCACCTTTGGCAATTCTCACATCATACACACACACACACACACTTTTCTTCCTGGCACCTTACATAGTGAATCTTTACATACTTTTCAGAATACTCCAAATGTGCTTTAATAAAGCTTGCAATATTTCTTCTTCTAACACCAGAAAAAGGGAAGATTATTGTCTTGTTGATTCCTCTGTAGTCTGTCAGTGCTCTATTTTCCTTATTTTCATGTGGATGCTTTACCTTTATTTTAAGTTTCCTAAGGGCTGAAGCTATGTTTTACTCAGAACTTATTTGCTATATATCAAGCAGTCAATAACATATTAATATAAATATAAGTGGATGATATAAATGGTTGCATAAATAATGTGAAACCTGGCTTAACCTCAATTGTTTTAACAAACATCAAAATATATAAAAAGAAATCAGTGTAGTAGTACACAATTTTAATCTCAGCATTTGGAGTTGAAGGCATGAATATCAGCAGTTTGAGGCCAATTTGGGCTATATGTGAGACCCTTTATATAAATAAAAATACATAAATAGGTAAGGTTGATGCATGTGTATTTGGGGTCTAATACTTCCAGATAACTCTGCAAAACACACATTCATAGGAAATATGAAATATCTTTCTATATCTTGAAATTATTTATATCATCCCTGCATTTTTCTGTTTCTATATAACTATATAGTTTGTTTTATATAACCCCAAATGTCAACAGACAAAAAAACAAAAGTTGGATACAACAGACAGCTAAACTGGTAAAATGGAACTTGATGATTCCTCTTTGTTGTTAGTTGAGCTGGATGTAGAATTATCATGAAACATGCCTCCAGATGTGTCCCTGAGGATGTTTACCGAAGGTTTTAACTTAGGTGGGTGACACCATTGTATGGGGGAAATCCTTAACTAAACAAAAAGGAGAAGCAAGTGAAGCAGCATCTTCATTTGTCTCTACTGCCCAACAGCAGATGTAATATAAGCAGCTACCTCATACTGCTTGTGTCATGACTTCCTGTCCATGAAGGACTGTACCCCCAAACGATGACATGAAACAAATACTCATTGTTTAAGTTGCTTGACATGTATTTTGTCACCTAATCAAGAAAAACAAGGACTACTTAGGAAACTTTATTCAGGTAAATACATTTCCACGACAAATATATACAAAGCTATCATTGAATAAACACACACCATCTTTATCATCATCAGTATTATTATTAACAATGGTGGTATATCACAGCAATGTTAAAGACAGATGTTTTAGATATGATGAAATGTAGAACAAACAAAATGAGAAGACATCAGAAATTCTATTGGAAACTGCAGCCAGTACTTGAGAGCCCAAATAGTTTCCTGGGTTTTAGTCATTTTCCCATCGCAATGGGGTCAGTACGAAAGGTCTGAAAGAGATGCAGGAATGATAAATGCAGTGAGAGGACAGGTTGGGGAAATCACTCTGAAACACATTATTTTGGCTTCAGATAAAGATATTCTTTAAAGGAAAGGAAATTGGTCGTCTCAGTTTGCTCCCTAGCAATTCTTATAGTCAACTCCTGTAGTGTAGATGCAATTTGAATGCATCAATGTATTTCATGTATTGAAATCACCACGGAAATGTATAGTGAACTCCAGTTGGGGAGGTATTACGTATTATGCTTTCACTGTCAGTAAATGTATTTATTCATCAGGTATCTGCAGCATCCCAAGATACTCAACAAAATTTAAATATTTTAGAAAATAAAAATAGTTTGCAGTTCTCTATAAGTAATCTCGAAGACATCAGGCTAGAAACAAAATAGACACCAAACCTTAAAATCTGAAGGTTACATCACCAGAATGGCCAACTTGGCAACAGATTGGCTAATATTTACAGGAAAAATTGAACATGCCATGAAGCCATTCATAAGCTTATTTTCAGAAAGGAAAACAGTGTCACTTAATCAAAATATAATTCATTGATATGAAACATGATCTGTTAGCACAAAGTCAACTGAGTGTGACTGCTTACTTCCAATTAAGACAGGTTTCCCTTTCCCTACAACTGAACAGCTCACTTTTAAAACCTATTTATAAAATTTAAATAAATACAATGTACTAAGTTTTAAAACCTATCTTTATTTCTTTCCATTTTCATCTTTTGTAATCTTTTTTTTTCTGTTTGTTTTAAAGGAAAATGGTAAGTGATGAGGGTCTGCCATCTAGTGGTATATAGAAAGCATATCTAAACACTACCAGGTGTTAAAATGACTTTACCCAGAAAAAAGAAAAAGTGATGACTAAATTCTAAAAATCAAACCCTGGTTAATATAATCACATGTTTATTCCCTTATTTCTTTCAATAAATCAAATTTCGAAACAGCTAGTACTACCAAGAACTAAGCGAACCACACAGAATGCAGAGTTCACTAAGTCATAGTACTTAGTAGAAAATCATTTCACTCTTCTTGTATATTGTCAATAGTATACAAATATGTTTTATAGTATGCATTTGATTGATTAATGGATTGAGACTTTGCATATTATTCCTAAAAAAGACAGAATATTTAAAGACTATGCCACTGAAAATTTTTTCAAAAGAGCATGCCAAATCCACACAAATCTCATAAATACTTCTTTCATTGCTCATTCAAATTCAAACCATCTATTTCAATATATTTAGCAACCCTTTTAAATATCATCATTTACCAAGGAATGAAAGACAGAAATATAACTCAGTTGAGTTGGTTACTTAACAGGAGAGGGAAACACAAAATAGGGATACTAGAAATGTCCCCAAAACCCCACAAACCAATTTCAACATTTTGATACTGATACATAGCAAGAATATTTAGCATACTCTAGGACGTCAATAACCTTCCTATAGAACCTACTATATTACTGACTCCAGCAATATAGAAACTTCTCAGATAGTGAGACATAATATAAAATCTTTATTAAATATAGAATCAAGGTCATGAAACTGGTCAAATCAAAACAGGGAGAAGATAAATTGTGGAATTGATAACCAATAGGCTTGAAAAGTTAAACAACTCTGGACAATGCTGGCCCTTGCCCAGTGCTATGTTGTACAGTTAGGATCCTCTTTGGAGGTTAAATGTTATTGAAGGTTCTTCAAAGCAATCTTGTCCCTGGTTCATGATGTGGCTATTCATCACTCAAGTTTTACATTAAATATCACCTTTTGAGAAATCTTTTTTTTCTCCTTAAAACTAATTTTAAGTTACTATGCAAAGTCATGTGTTTCAACATGGTGCATTTTTTTATAAAAATGTGACTATACTTTGTTCTAATTCATACACATTCCCCACTGTCCAGGGTGTATTTCTTGAATTCCCATTCCAAGCTCCACTTGCACATTACACTCTTTTACATGATTACATTTGCATCTTTTACTTCAAATTACATATCATTTATTTGCTTCTTTACATATTTACCACCTGTGAATTTGACAAAGTAAAAACAGAAGAAAAATGTCGCATGTCTTTAACTGCTGTATCTTCTATAAACTTTGATGGGGTCTAATGTCTACTGGATGTTACATAAATTTCTTCAGTGATAAAGATATTTTTTATAGGTATGTTTTCATAGTAATACTCTGAACCAAGCAAAATCTGAACATCTGACTTTGAAAGTATTAATCTAAACACTAAAACAGAAAACAACATATGGCTGGCCAAAACCAGCTGCCACCTTTGTTGGTAAGATTGTGTTGAAAGACTATGTATCCATGTGACTGTTTATGATATATAACTGTGCTAATAGTTGATTAGTTGTCATAGAGACAAGCTCAGAACCATAATTTTTTTCTCCCATGTTTCCTTACAGAAACTGTTTGACTTTTCCATTTATTTAATAGTGCTGAGATCAAACCCCAAGCCTCATAGATGATGCCAGGCAAGGGCTCTTCATTGAGTAATGCCTGATCAACTGCCATTTCCTTATACATATACATATGTAGAAAACATGAAGTCTGAAACAGAGTTAAAAGAATAGGTGCAACATTAGCCTTAAACTGGATGGGTGTTCGGTGCTGGTACATATGTAATTCAACTGCCTCCCACATCACAGCCTCCCCCCATGTCTTCCTTGGAGCTAGCACCCCAGGATTTATATAATGTTTTAGTAACAGTTGACAATTCATGTTACTGTTGTGAACTTAAATCTTTAAGCTCTTTCCATCATTAATATAAAAGTAAAGATACCTCACAGATGAATTCTGTAGACCGTCACAATACTCCTAAACTCTGAAATTACATACACTGAAATGCTTTCTCTCTTGTTATGTCATCTGCACTTGAAAATATTACACTTCATGAAATATATTAAAATGTGAACTGTTTTTGTTAAAATCCTATTAAAATGCAATGTACAAAAGAAACAGTAATTTGTCTGTCTAAGATAACTGACCGTTTTAAAACAGGTATTTAATACATTTAGCCTTTCAGACAACAGCAATAGCTGCTAGAAAGGTAATATGTATATAGTATTTAGTGTTCTTGAACTTTTAAAATTCAAATAAAAATTGTTACTTACATATTCAGCTGGCAATGGAGATTTGTGGCCAAATGGAAATCATATACTATTCACCTTCCAGGCCCTTTTGAGGCAGTGGAAAAACTGCCTGACATGAAAGCCTTATATTGTCCCAAGGACCTCTGTCTATGTCAACACCCAAGCTTTTAAGAGATAGAAATTTACTAGTTCCATAAAACAGCTACAGCATACACAATGGCAGTGACAAATGGCATAAGTAGTTATAGAAACATCATTCTCTGCTCTGAGGTGAAAAGTCATTGAGACATCTGATTATAAGCGACAGAAGCACTTGAGGATAGGATTACTCTGAACCCATATTCCTTCAGTTCTTGGCTTTCTCTACTCAGGTATATTCTTGATTATCATCTTAACATCAAACACTAAAGAGGTTAATGATACAAAACCAAAATAAATTCATTGGCAGCCACAGGTGAACATGGAGACATTACAAAGAAACTATACAATATATGAAATAAAAAATGTTTTCATAGCAATTGAACCATTTGGAAAATAAGAAAATAATCTTATTACAGTAGCCAAAAACTACTTCTTTAATCTGTAGTCAAGAGCCAGATTTTTTTTTTTTGTGATCAAACGGCAGGTATATTGACATATATATGCAGTGAAATCAGTCTACCAAATCTTTCACCAGTTTCTAAGACTTCAAAAAATCAAAATGTTTGCCAAAGACTATGAATAGCCACTTTTCACTAACATTCATAATAGAAAAAATTTCTTCTAAAAGTGTAATTCTTACTCAAAACATGTATCTATTACTATGCAAATATTCTTTGGATTCTTTTCTATAAGTGGATCTCTGAAAGGCAAAAATAACTCTTAAGTATTCAGTGACTTACATCAACTGACCTGGAGATTACAGTAAGATCTGGTAATAGGGAGAACACAAATGTCACTCTCTATTTGTGAACCATGTCTTCTACTTTGGAGAAAGGGTAATAACTAATGCTCAGATCTTTTGAGAAGAAAAAAAAACAGAAAAAAAAAACCCTCAATGCTGCACAAAAAGTTAAGAATGTAGGAGTAGAGAGAGAGGTAGAGAGCATCTCTCAAGGACTGAAACTGAGCTGAGAAATGAAGGTTAAGATGAAACGTGACCACAGAAAGAACATATATCCTATTGTTAGGAAAGAATCTTTCATGAAGCACACTCACAATGCTAGAGATGTAATTTCATTGGCAGAGTGTTTAACTAGCAGACTCAGTGCCCTGAATTTAACCCACAGCCACACGTTCATACCTATCATCTCATCTCAACACTAGGAAGGGGAAGGCAATCCAGAGTTCAAGGTCATCCACAGGCATGCATGCTTGCATGCACACCACTTTCATTTCATCAGAATGTGGTATGTGAGGAATAAAACAGTATAAAATGACAGGCAGCCAGGTTTCGCTTTACATGTAACCTTGTAGTAGACAAAATCTGCTTCACATATATGCAAAATACAAAAGGACTATTACATGCCTTTTAGTAGTAATGGTCTTACTTGAGTTTTAAAAATGGGCGTACTGTCTGAGATGTGCAAGCTCTAATATAGAATGTGAATTTATCTGCATGGATGGCTGTAAGAAAGCATCATCATGTAGCTTGAGCAGAAGTTGTTTTATCTTTCTTTTCTTTTTAATTTAGGAGTTCCAGATGATGATACCATCTGAATGATAAAGGTCCTTATGAGAGCAAGTGTTCTCCTGTCTTATTATCTTTTGCCTGTATTCTCATGAAATTGGGGAAGATTAGAAAGGGACTAACTCTATCATGAGGTCTTCCTTCTCTTCACATTTTTTAAACTAAATTTTCTTTTTTTACTTACTCTCTTTACTTCATGCTCACTGCCCCCTCCCAGTCGGCCCCTCCCATAATTCTTCTCCTTTCCCCCTTCCCCTTCTCTGAGTGGGTGCCTCCTTGTGTATTTCCTCCACCCTGGTAATTCAAGTCTATGGGAGGCTAGGCACTTCTTCTCCCACTGAAGTCAGGCAAGGCAGCCCAGCTAGTAGAATATATCCTATGCACAGGCAACAGCTTTTGGGATAGCCCCTGTTCCAGTTGTTTAGGACCCACATGATGGTTAAGTTGTACATTTTCTACATATGTGTGGAGGCATAAGTCCAGCCCATGTACGCCCTTTGGTTGTTGGTTCAGACTCTGAGAGCCCCAAGTTCTGGGTTAGTTGACCTTCCTATAGAGCTCCTATTGAGCCTGCAATCCTTCCTCCTATTCTTCCATAAGAGTCCCCAAGCTCCTCCAATTGTTTGGCTAGGATGTCTGTATCTGAATGAATCAGCTTTCGGATAGAGCCTCTCAGAAGACAACATGCTCTTGTCGGTAAGCATAACAGAGTATCATTAATAGTGTTAGAGACTGGTGTTTGCCCATTGGATGGGTTTCAAGTTGGGCTAGTTATTGGTTGCCCATTCCCCAAGTCTCTGCTCTATCCCCCATCCCTGAATTTTTTGTAGATGGAAGAACTTTTGGGTTGAAGGTTTTGTGGGTGGGTTGGTATCTCTATCACTCCACTGGGGTTCCTGCCTAGCTATAGGAGGTGGCCTCTTCAAGTTCCATATCCCCAATGTAGTAAGTCACAGCTCAGGTAACCCCCATTGATTCTTGGGGTCCTCCCTTATCCCAGTTCTCTGGTCCTGGAGATGTCCTCCCCCCATCTCTTCACCCCTGTTAGTTGAAGATTTCCATTCATTTTCATGGCCATCTAGCCATCTCTCCTGTCCTTCCCCTGGTCCTGAATCCCTCATTCCCCTCCCTAACCCATCCCTTCCAGCTCTCTCCCTTCGTCTGCCTCTTATGACTATTTTATTCCTCCTTCTAAGTGAGATTCAAGCTTCCTTACTTAGGTCTTCCTTCTTGTTTTGGTTCTTTGGGGTCTGTGGAATGTAGCATGGTCATCCTGTGTTTTATGGCTTATATCCATTTGTAAGTAAATAAATACTGAGCATATCATTTGGGGACTGGGTTACTTCACTCAGCATGATAGTCGCAAGTTCTATCCATTTACCTACAAAATTCATGATGTCTTGGTTTTTAATAGCTGAATATTATCCCAATATGTAGATGTACAACATTTTCTTTATGCATTCTTTAGATGAAGAACATCTAGGTTGATTCTATTTTTCTTGCTTTTATGAATAAAGCTGCTATGTACATAATCAAGCAAGTGTCTTTGTGGGCTGTTGGAGCATCTTTTGGGTATATGCCCAAGAGTGGTATAGCTTGATCTTGAGTTATCCCCAGTTTTCTGAGAAAATGCCAAATTGATTCCCAAAGTGGTTGTATAAGTTTGCATTCCCACCAGCAATGAAGATATATTCTCTGGGAGATGGAAAACCTAGGGTAGAGAACAGTAACAACAGATGCAAGCATCACCAACAGAATACAGGTGATGGAAGAGAGAATCTTAGGTATAGAAAGAAACATAAGAACTTGATACATCAGTCAAAGAAAATGTTAAAGCTAAAAAATTACTGACACAAGTCATCCAGGAAATCTGGGATACAGTAAAGACCTAACCTAAAAATAATAGGAATAGAAGAAGGTGAAGAGTCCCAGCTCACAGGCCCAGAAAATATTCTCAACAAAATTATGGAAGAAAACTTTCCCAATCTAAAGAAAGAGATGCCTATAAATACACAAGAAGCTTATAAAACACTATTTAGATTGGACCAGAAAAAATCCTCCTGGCACATAATAATCAAAACACAATATATACAGAAGAAAGAAAGAATATTAAAAGCAGCAAGGGGGGAAAGGCCAAGTAACATACAAAAGCAGGCCTATCAGAATTATACACAAGTTCTCAACAGAGACTCTAAAAGCTAGAAGGTACTGGACAGATATTCTGTAACCTCTAAAAATCCACAGGTACCAAATGAGGCTACTATACCCAACAGCTCTCTCATCAGATTATTTATTTAAGTCCCCATCTCCAAATGCTATCATATTGGGTTTTGTGTTTTAACATGAATCATAGACATAATCCATTCTATATAAGGGACAAGAACAAGTTGCAGTCATTGGCTTGGCCTTTCTAATATTCCTTTTTCCTTCCCTTGACAATGATTTTATTATTAGTATTCTCTCATCTATTACATCCCAACTTGTTTCCCTTTCCTTGTCCCCCAATAGTCTCTCTTCCCCACCTTCCCTCTCCCCCAGATTCACCTCCAGCTTCCCTCAGAAAATACAGCCTCCCAGGGACATCAAACAAGCAAGCTATCAAGCATAATAAGCTACAAGAAGACCAGGCACATACCATCACATCAAGACTGGACAAGGTTACCCAGTAGGGGAAGGGTCTCACAAGCCTGCAAAAGAGTCAGAGATAACCCCACTTCCACTGTTAGAAGAACACAAAGAATACAAGAACGCAAAGCTAGTAAACCATTACATATATGCAAAGGACCTGAGTCAGACCTCTACAGGCTCCCTGATATTTTTGATCATCTTTTTGATCACCCATGAGTCCTGCTCAGTTGATGAGTCCCAGACATATTCTTGTGACCCTTCTGCTGATCCTTTCTCCTGCTCCTCCACTGGACTCCCAGAGGTCTGCCTAATGTTTGGCTGTAAGATTTTGCAACTGCCCCCATCAGTTGCTGGATAAAGTATGTCTGGTCTCTCTGGTGATGGTTATACTTAGCTCTGGTACAAGAACACTCTGCAGGCAGGGCAAACTTTAGGTCACAGGTTTTGTGGCTGTGTTGGTCTCCCAATCCCTCCAATTGAGGCCTTGCCTCAAATTGGTTATAGAGGATGGCGAGTTCAGGCTCCATGTCTCCCCTTATTAAGAGTTTTTGCTAGGACCACTCTAAACCAGAACCAGAAAGAGAAACAGGCTATGTACTCACTTATAAGTGGATAGCAGCTATAAAGTAAAGAATAACCACACAACAATCCACAGATCAAGAAAGGCTAAGTAACAAGGAAGGCTGAAGAGGGGATACAAAGTTCTCCCTGGGAGAGGGAAATAAAATAGGTTTCACTGATGGACTGGATGTGGATGATCAGATTGTGGAGGAGAAAATACTGGGAGAAGTTATTGGAATTGGGGGGGGGGGGCATTTTAGGGATAAAGTAAAAACCTACTGCAATGGAATCTCCAGGGAATAACGTAACGTCTTTATGATCCTTTACAAACTAATCTTTACCCTTTCTGTATCACTATGGTTTGGATGAGATACACCTAACCTGAATTCCACATAACTTGACTAAAGAAAGCAAAGGACCCAACTATGATGGCACACACCTTTAACCCCAGCACTCGGGAGGCAGACAGAAGCACAAAGTGAGTTTGAGACCAGCCTGGCCAACATATCAAGTTCTAAAATATCCAGAACTACATTCCCTGTCTTCAAAGGAAAAATTAGAAAGGAAAGGAAAAGGGAAAAAAAGAAAGCAAAAGGAATGTTGGAGGCACAAAGGTCCTTTCACGCAAAGATAAACACTGAAGAAGCCAGAAATGTTAACACTGAGCCTTGTCTCTTCAAAGAAAGAGACATATATCCAATGTTCACCCAGAAGGCTGGAAGAGAAAGTGGTTAATAGTCTGGGTGATCCCTCTCTAGGCTACCTGTAGAGCCTGGCCAAAACCCGCTTTCAGAGACCCTTCACAGAGGAAAAAACAAAATAGAACAAAACAAAACAGAAGAGGGAAGAAAAGGAGGACCCAAGATATGGTTCTGGATTGTTCATAGGATTGAAATTTGATGTGAGAGCTTTATTTAACTGTCAAATAATTAGGAATTATGAAAAATGAAAATTCTATTTGTCAGTATACCAAAACTGGAAAGGAAAGTTTAACAAAATTCAAGTCAATAAAATTAGAAGAAATGAGACTGATCTAGAAAAGGATGATGGTGAATCCATTTCAAAGAGAAGCACAAAGAAGAGTTGCACTGCATCATTAAAGTATGTTGGCTGACTTTTAATGAAACAGACAAAATGGTGACTAGGAATACTTCAACTTTTTGTTATGTGTTTGGATAAATGGTGCCAACGAGTATAGGGAAATAAACATACAACCAGCAAACAATGAAGTCCACAAACTTGTTCTTGCATTTGTTAACTCTATACCATTGGCACATTTCAATCTTTTGTGAGTAATTGTGTATGAATCTGAATCATAAGATGTTGGTATGGACTGTGTGCATGGGACAAGATGAGGAGCAATTATAAAAGAGATCTCAAAAGCACTCAGATCTAGGCATCAGTTTTCAGTTTTACTTTAGTGAATGTTACTGGCACAAAACAATGTTATTCCCAAGTTAGTGTCGAAGTAGCCCTATAAATAGACTGCAAACCATCAAAATGGAACAGAAGACTAAGGATGGAGGTTGTCACGGTTCATTATACCCTTTTACTTGTAGTAATTTAAAAATGTTAATTTTAGCAGATACTCAATTAAAATATTAAATAACATCTTTATACTAAAATGATCATCTAGAATTCCTTGGAATTACAAATATAAGTATCTTGAGAGCTTCCATTTTATAATTATACAGGAAAAAAGTTTTCTTAAAATATTTTTCACTTTCACTGACAAAAATTGACCATTTGATTATGCTCTCAGAAAATTTAACAGTGGAGATTCTGAACACTTCATGAAGCTACTGGGACTTCCCAACCCTGAAACTCATTTTAGTTTTAAATTTCCGAGGGATAAACGTCAAGAGACTATCACAGAGCAGGAACAGTTTAGTGAGGAAATCAATGGTAACCTGTCATATTCCCTTTGCCTATTTTCCAGTACAGCATCTTAGATAAACCAAATGTTCTTTGTTAACTGAGGACCTCGTGAAGTGATCAAAATTTATAAAGCATCACAGAAACAATTGTAAATTTATACAGAATGCAATTCTGTATGTAGTATGGAAAGATTAGTTTGTGCTTTAATGACTCCCAATGGTTTCATGTTTTTCTAACATAAAAACAGTATATTCAAAACTAGGAGTAACCTAGAGTATTACTTATTTGTATTTATTTGTATTAAGCAAAATAACTCCATATATAGCATTTTAATGTGATATAATGTAATGTATTCCAATTTATTTGTATTAAGCAAAATAACACTACATATAGCAGTTTAATGTTGCATAAATCTCTTGAATTGAATGAAATGAGAGTTTTTATTTAAATGCTCGCTGCTATCTGCACAGGAGAGATGGAATGCTACATGAAAGAGACAATCTACTCCTATGTATTTCACATTCACCTAAACAGAACAGCAAAGAAAGTGAAATAGTAAAGAGCTTACAGAAATACATTATCAGGATTAGAGCAAAGGCCACATAGGAGCTCTCAGTTACTTCTCCAGCACCTTGTCTACCTGCATGCTGCCATGATCCTCACCATGCGTCCTATCATTGTGACAATGGACTGTAAGCAAGCCCATAATTTTCCAGAGTTTCTGTGTTCATGGTGTCTCTTCATAACAATGTAACAGTCAGTAAAGCAACAAGCCATGATTTATGGTGCATTTCCTATGTCCTAGAACTCTAATGATCTATGTATACTTTTATTTTATAAATAAATTTTATGAATTTATTTTATTTAGTCATCATAGCAATCCCTCCAGTTGCATAATTTTGTCTATACTGTACACACATAAAACTGAATCATAATGATATTAAACACTTCCCAAAGTTACAGATAAGCAAAGATATGAAACCAGTAATGGAATCTAGACTATCTGAATCCAGTGCTGGTATTTTTAAGTAATGTCTTTGTCATATGTGGCTCAGGGGTTAAACTGAGACTAAGAATTCTTATGACAGTCTTACTCCACAAAAAGCCTTCCAGTTTTTTGATTGGTTTGGTATGTTGTTGTTGTCGTTGTTGTTCTAGCTGTTAAGCCCAGGGCCATGCGCATCCTAGGTAAGCATGCTAGTGTCAAGTTACTTTTTACTTTCTTAAAACCCTTGTTTTTGGTTGTCATCTACCAAAACCCTGAGAAACTCATCACATTCACTAAGAATTTTAGTAGTTAGCTCAAATAATGTCTTTCTTCTGTGATTTCCATAGACCCTGAAAATTGAGTGGCCACATGGAAAACCTATCCAGCATCATATTTTGATGATTCTCAGTATTCCTCAAGATTTATTATATACATCATATGGAAAGTTTTTTTCTTCTAAAAACAAAAGCATTTCATTTTCATGATGATTCCTTCCCACTAGCTAGCTCAAGCAACCTCTTTGAGATTCCAGGTCCATCACCCTCTCCATTTTCTGTAGTTACAGACTTTGGATTCTTCATACTTCCTACTTATCATACAATCTTTCATTTCAGTCACTACCCTGAGTCTTCCTTGTTAAGTTGCTCAACACCTCCAACTAGAATCAAAAGTCCATTGGTACTGTTCTGTGTCTGTGCTCAGATAAATGAATATGAGTAAATAAAGCATCATTTTTATAATTCTACCAAGAGCCTGACTTACCCAAAATCTCAATATTACTCTATGATTACCTTGATATAACTTACATTATAAGTATTCTAAAACATTGTCTTAGTCAGGGTTGCTATTACTAAACAAACATCATGACCAAGAAGCAAGTTGGGGAGGAAAGGGTTTATTCGGCTTACACTACCATGCTGCTGTTTATCACCAAAGGAAGTCAAGACTGGAACTCAAGCAGGTCAGGAAGCAGAAGCAGATGCAGAGGCCATGGAGGGATGTAACTTACAGACTTGATTGCTTCTCCTGGCTTGCTCAGCTGGCTTTCTTATAGAACCCAAGACTACCAGCCCACAGATGGTACCACTCACAAGGGGCCCTCTCCCCTCTATCACTAGTTGAGAAAATGCCTTACTGCTGGATCTCATGGAGGCATTTTCTCAACTGAAGCTCCTTTTTCTGTGATAACTCCAGCGTGTGTCAAGTTAACACACAAACCTAGCCAACACAAACATCTTCCATTATTGGATACATTGATATCTTCTCTGTTACTCTTTATTCTTAATAGATAATTTAATTGTGCTTAAGTAACATGATAGGACAACCATCAGACAGGAATTCCTTAAACATTCTGTTCTCTGATCTGCCAGCCATTGTTTTGGTTTCAGTCTTTTCCTTAGATGTTTCTGATTTTTAAAAATAGTATATGTTTGTCTTTTTCAAAGGCAGTTTCTTTACATGTTATCTGATGCACAACCCTTTTCTTCAGTCTCCATAGTCTATGTAAATCTTTAATCCATTTACTTTCAGAAAGTATTTTTTACTATGACCCACGTATAAATATATCATATATGTGGTACATGGGATATATCATGTCAATCTAATGTACATGTTTTACATTAAACATATTTCATACATATTTTGTTTTCTATACACTATGCAACTTTGCATACTTGCAAACTTTGCTTTTACAGTTTTAATTAACATTTTATATAAATAATGAAAGTAAAGACTTCATAATAGTCTCCATCTTTGTAGATAGTAGGCCCCAGCATGCTGGACTTATGCAGGAAAAAAAAAAAAACACTCTTTGTGTTTACATACTATTTGAGTATGAAATATCATTCTTCAGCAAATCATGAACCCTTGGAATCATGGGCTCTTGTCCAGGATTCACTAGAGACCCCTCTGACCTAAACAGTGGAAAATTTTTTGATAGGTAAGCCTGGGCACTGGGTTGTCTTTTGTCCATATCTGTGCCTTTGTTTCCGGGTTTAATCTGGAGGCCAAGAGAGACAAAGCAGATGCATATTTTGTGACCTGGCCAGGGGCAACAGAAGACACTCCTGACCACCTGACAGAAGCAGGAAAACTTGCTAGTTCTCATCTGAATTCTGAACTGGCTGTGGGTCTGTGGGCTTCCCATGCTGCAGGGAGGAAGACCATCTGAGACAGCCTTTTTTGTTTTGTTATTTTCCAAGGAATATCTTTCTGTGTCTGTCTGTGTGTATTCTGTTTGTGTTTTTGTTTGTTTGTTTGTTTGTTTGTTGTTTTTTTGTCTTCTTGGACAAATTTTTCTTTGATTCCTAGGATGGGACAGGCACAAAGCACCCCACTGGACTTGATCCTGAACCATTTTAAGGACTTTTGCTGGGTCACAGAAGACTCTGGTCATGTTGTTCATCCCCACAAACAAACCATATTTTTGCAGAAATGAATGGCCCACATATAAAGTAGGATGGCCTGAGGAGGGGACTTTCTATCTCCCCATCATGTAGAGGATGTAGGTTTAGTTTATGAGGCCTGCAGCCACCCAGACCAAAAGCCAGATATCACCACCTGGTAATACCTGTTTGAGAAGCCCCTTCCTTGGATGAGACCTTTTTTGTTATGTGGCCTCACTGCTCTCCACCTTTCTTCCTCTAAAGGAGAGTCAGCCTCGGCCCCCTGCATTTCTCATCCTTTCTGCTCCCAAGGAGTATCTCTGTCCCCATCCTCATGTTCCTGCCAGCATGGGCAGAGGGAGGAGCAGCTCTTGACACCCCTGGCTCTCCTGACTTGGAGTCCACCTCACACTTGATCTCATACTGCCCAGAGGACAAACTCTACTATGGCCTTACCCCTCTGGGCTGCAAGACCCCCCAGATACTCAGAGGAGACAGTTCATGACATATGTGCTATTTTGCCAATAATGATCTTTACAATTAGAATTTGCAGAACTCCCCATTGTTAGAAAGACCATCACCTCTCAAAGGTCTTCTAAATTCAATCACGCTGATTTACCGCCCACCTGTCAGCAATTGCTGTAGGTCCTCTCCACGACAGAGGGAATAGTGAGAACTACCCAGAAATTGGTTCCCAGGAGCAAATGGGCTGCCCATTCAAGTCCAGGCTAATATCAATGCAGCCTTTCCTTTGATTCAGCACTACAGGGATTTTAATACTGCTGAAAGTAAGTAGAGGCTCTGAGTCTACAGCCAGATTCTGATTGGGGGAAGGGAACTCCTGTTGTGAATTTGGTTTAATGCTTGTATTCGGTTATTTGGGTTCACAAATTGTATAAGAATCTCACATGTAAGAAGCTGCAGGTCCCTGACCCCAGTTGGTTCTAACTGGTAAATAAAGTTGTCGGTGGCCAATGGCTAGGCAGGGAGACTGAGGTGGGACTTTAGGATTCATGAGCTAGAGGACAGAGAGAAAAGAAGGAGTTAGTAACACCATGCTGGAAAAGCAGAAGGATAAGGACTGAGAGGTGCAGGACAGACATACAAACAACATGTAAGAGTTGGGGATTGTGTCCCAGTAGGGTTGCAGGCTGGGGCAGCCAGGATGAAATATAGCTTTTAATAAGAAATAATTCAGGAATATCAGCTAGGAGAGTGTTTTAGCGCTGTGGAGGTTTAGGAGTGGTCCTGCTCTTGATCTGCTTAGGGCATATTAAGTAATTAAATATAAGGCTCTGATTGTGTGTGTGTGTGTGTGTGTGTGTGTGTGTGTGTGTGTGTGTTTCTTTCATGAATCCAAACCATTGGGGCAGGTCACTAGGAACTTGTGCTGTCACTGAAGGGCTAATTCTCTTATGAGGATTAATAAATTACAGCTACAGATAGCACCCAACATGGGGCTCGAACTTACTGTAAAAACTAATCGGAGAGTCTTGAATGGAAAACATGTGCCATGACCTGAGATTAGGCGGTGAAGAGAACTGGTATCTTAGCAGAGCTGCAGGTTTTGCTCCATCCTTGTAGTTCCTCCCCAAGCCATGCAGATTCAGAATTAGAACAAAAAGCATGCTGAATTGGGTACATAATTCTGGGGTTCATGGTATGAGTTTGGACATGACTAAGTCCCCCAAGCTGGAGGAAGCTGGGTGGCAGGGATTTAACTTGAGCAATTCTCAAAGGCTTCTAGCTGCCTTGGAGAGTTTGAGCTCAGAGGTGCGGGAAGTACCTGCTGTACAAAGAGACAGGATGCCAGGAAGGCAGATAGAGAGGCAGACAGTAGAAGCTGCTTATAAAAGATAGAGATAAATGAATAAAAGTTGATTTAATTGTTTTTAAAGATGGGATGGAGATATACTGGTAATTGTTTAAGTGTTTTTAAGTATACATGGAATGAAGAAATCCAGGCCTTTGTTGTCAAACTTATGAAACAAAGGCAAGGAGATAGCAAGAAACCCTATCTCGACAAATAATAATGAGATAATAATCTCCATAGAAAGCAGAATGAATGAAAACTGATTTAATTGTTTTTAAGGCTATAAAGGAGAAGAATGCTTTAAAGGAAATTTGAAAAGTTCTATATCAGGGCAAGCAGCAGGGTTCTTTTAACATGGGGTACTTTCTGGGATTGCTTAGCCTGGTATGACAAATTAATAGCCTGAAAATGGGCTCATACAGAAAAATAGAACGGAACTTAATCTAAGTTCAATACATAGGAAAGGATGTTCATCCAAGTTGTATAAAGAGAAAAGGGATATATATATACACAAACACACACACACACACACAGAGAGAGAGAGAGAGAGAGAGAGAGAGAGAGAGAGAGAGAGAGTAATCTCCATTGAAGGGAAAATTTAAGTATACATAGATGAATAAATAAATTTAGGCCTTGATCTCATTGATCTCACTAATCATAATTGATCATGTAAGAACAAGATAGGGGAGAGCAGAGGAGCACTATCTCAACTTTGATTGTTTTGAATTGTTTTAATTATCAAAATGTGTGTGGTTATAAGTTTGGTGGTTATGATATTAAAAATCCTCTGGGAGAGAGGTCATAATAGGGCAGGCCTAAAGAGAAAGGAGGCTGCTAATTTAAATCAATCTATACCTTTGATGATTTGGGGTTACTGGACCAAGGACATGTTATTTTTGGAGAGAGGCTCTATATTTATGTTATTAGGAAAGAATAAAAGGCTTTAGACTCCTTCCAGCATGATACAGATCAGATATGACAGGGTAGACCCCTGAAGATCTTGACTACAGAAAAGAAAAATTCAAGAAAATCAAACAGGACAGGTAACTTGATTTGCTGATTTCTTCACATGGCAACAGCCCTGTAACTGGCTTAGAAAAAAAAATATGTCTAGCCAAAACTTCAGCTAAAATTAGACAATAAATCTTATTGGTTATGGAATCCTTACAATTCATCATGCCATCCTTCACATGTCAGGAAAAACAAAATTACTATAATTGGTTATTGATCAAATTAACTCAATAAAGGATAGTTGTCTTTCACCTGTTCAAAGAAAGAGCAAAAAAATCATCCTTAACTGATCTGTGCACCTTGCACAATCAATACAAATATCTTAAAAGTACTAAAATTTTGGTTATAAAATTCGTATATTATAGAATGTACACCTCTGAAGAGATTTTCCATGGGGATGCAGAAATGTTCTGGCTTCTTGCCTCCTGATGTTGTTTCCAGAGACCTGCTTCCAGAACACCTTCAGAAACAGCTGTACATTCCTAATGGACTCTGGTCATTCAGACGTTTAAACAGATCCAATCAGAACTTCCGTCAAGTCCTAAGCCTTCTAAGCATACAAAGACTGGATGACAAATGCTAAAACTAAAATTTTTAAGTCTAACCAATTTTTCTAATTTTCCTATTTCTCCCCACCCCTTTAAAAATTTCATTGCTCTAATTCAGCAGGAAGAAGATATGGAGAATTGTCATCCTGATCCTTTGGGTTTGGGTGTCTGATTGTGGTTATTTTATAAATTATAGACAGGTTGTAGTTTTAAGGAATAATTTGGAAATGGTCATAATTTTGAATAAGGGGGAACTAAAAAGAGAGCTTATACTTGGGGATTTCTGTCTTTCCTTTCTTTTTCTCTATCCTTTCTACCCTAGGTAAAAAGAATAGGTTGAAGGGGGAAAGCAGTATAAAGTATAAGAAATTAGATATGTGAGATGAATTACTAAATTTTATTCTTAAAAAAGACACTGTATAGCCACAATATTACATTGATAGAAATCCTTATATTTAACACAAAATAAAAGTTATAATCTCTTACATTGGTATAGAATTTATATATTGATACAGATTTAAGGTTTTCATTGATATAAATTTTGTATTGATACAAAATTTAAAGTTTAAAATTTAAAATTTGTTATTCTTAGATAGGCATTGTACCTATGCAACTCATTTAAAAATACAAGGCTTAAAACCAGTCCTTCTAATAACTGCTATTACAAACTATTGAGGATGATTAAATAATGCAAGTTAAGGGCCAGATAGTGAAGTCATGGTTATATTAGATTCTGATTTAATTATGATAAGGTCCTTTCAACAATATTCAAATAGAAATAGCTAAGAGTAGTCAAGGCTTAAAAGTTCAGATATACTATATATAGATAGATAGTCTTTGTTTTAGTTAGGATTTTATTGCTGTGAACAGACACCATGACCAAGACAACTCTTAAAAGGAAAACATTTCATTAAGGCTGGCTTACAGTTAAGAGGTTCATTCCATTGTCATCAATATGGGAGCACAGCAGCAGCCAGGCAGGTATGGTACACTAATAGCTAAGAATTCTACATCATCATTTGAAGGCTGCTGGTGGAAGTCTGGCTTCTAGGCAACTACAGTGAGGGTCTTAAAGATCCTGCCCACAATGACACGCCTAGTCCAACAAGCCCACACCTCCAAATAGCACCACTCCCTGGGCCAAGTATGTTCAAACTACGACAGTCTTCAAAAGCATCAGAAATCCACATAAAATGGCATTTATAATCTTATCATTATTATTAGATTTTTGACTAAGAGACACGTCTGCTCCAGACAGTACCCCCTTCACAGTTCACAGAAGATACTGAACATCATAACCTCCATATAGTGTTGCTCCAGTTGTGACAAGATATCCATTGGGCAAGAATTACCTTAATTTATCTACAGAAAAAAAAAAAATACTGTCCAGGAAAGGACATGGTGGGATAGTCAACAACTTAACTCTGCCAAAACAGAGTAAAATAGTCCTTTGTAGTTCCTGCTTCAGTTATGTCTGTCAAATGGTTCTGGACCAAAAGACTGAAGACAGATGAACCAATGTTTTAAGGAATGGGGTACTGTCCAGGTAATCAACTGTCTCTACAAATTGGTTAAGTTTTGGAAGCTACGTTTTTGTGCTTCCTATATATTCAGATAATATTTAATTCATTCTTGGATCTCTGACGGAGTTGAAGACTAATTATAGTTTCATAATCAAATTTAAGTTATTTAGCATTGATGAAGTTGATATAGATTTAAAATGATGGTTTTCAAATGGTAATAAAAGTTAAAACCACAACATAGTTCAGATATAGGATTATAGACCCTTGAAGTTAGGATAGATATTAGAATAATATACCGAAATTCACAAAATAGATGGACTGGACATTGTTAGTGTATATCATACCTTACAAAATAGATGGACTGGACATTGTTAGTGTATATCATACCTTACAAAATAGATGGACTGGACATTGTTAGTGTATATCATACCTTATAGTTTACAAAGCTGTTATAACTATATTCACTGTATATCTGAGAGAAAGGCATTTTTAATGGACAAAAAGGAGAAAAGTTGTGGATTTGGTTTAATGATTGTATTATGTTATTTGGGTTCCCAAATTGCACAAGACTCCTACATGTAAAATACTGCGTGTCCCTGCCCACCGTTGGTTCTAATCGTTAAATAAAGTTGCCCATAGCCAATGGCTGGGCAGAGAGATAGAGGTGGGATGTCAGGTTCATGGGCTAGTAGACAAAGAGAGAAGAAGTTAGTACCACCATGCCATGCCAGGAAAGCAGAAGGATCAGGCCTGAGATGTGCAAGACAGAGAGACTGCTAACATGTAAGAGCCAGGGATCATGGTCCAGGTGGGCTGCAGGCCAGGACAGGCAGGATGGAATATAGGTTTTACTAAGTAATAATCCAGAAATATTGGATAGGAGACTGTGTTAGCCATGTGAAGGTTTAGGAGTAGCCCTGCCATTGAGCTGCTTAGGCCATATTAAATATAAGGCTGCATGTCTGTATCCTTCATTCAAGAATTCAGACCACTGGGTTATGTAGCAAGGAACTTGCACTGCCATGGGCTAGCAATTAGAACAGATTAACCAACTACAGCTATAGCCTTCAAGAGGACAACAGATGGCCCACAAATTTATCTAAGGTAAGTCAGGAGATGCAGAAAAAGAACAAAAACCCAGGGAATATCTAGAAAAATATTTTGAAGCACCTACATTCCTTTTGACCCAGAAGCCAGAGAGCACCAGTCAGCTGTAAATATGGCTTTTATTAACCAAGCTGCCCTTGACATCAGTTGGAAGCTTCAGCCACTGAATGGGTTTGCAGCTTGCCTCTGGCACTCAAAAGCCAGCCTCTATTTGCCTTTGAATGGCAAAATTTGGAGAGAAGCTTCAAATGACAACTGATTTGGAAATGCCTGCCTCAAGGATTCAAGAACTTACCCACCATCTTTGACAAGACACTACATAAGGACTTGGGTAAGTACCAGTAGGCCCACCCCCAGATAACTGTGCTCCAGTATGAAGATGACATCCTGATTGTTGAGACACTGACCTGGAGACCTGCCAGGCCACCACATAAGACTTGCTATAGGAGCTGAGTCAACTTGGCTATCGAGTGTCTGCTAAGATGGCCCAGTTTTGTCAACTTGAGGTCACCTATCTGGGGTACATATTCAAGGAGAGCTGGTTAACACATGTTGTCAGACACCCAGAAACAAACCATCCTTGGTATCCCAGTTCCATCAACTCAAAGGCAAGTACTGAAATTTATGGGATCTGCTGGGTTTTGTAGACTTTGGGTGCCAGGGTTCACTGAGATAGCCAATCCATTATATTAGGACACCAGAGGCCAAGAAGACCATAAAGGATGAGCCCCTGAGATGAACATGTCTTTCAAGACTCTAAGAAAAGCCTTATTAGAGGCATCAGCCTTGGCCCTCCCAGACATTCAAACCTTTCCACTTGTATATAGATGAGAGAAAGGGATAGAAAAGGGGTGATCACCCAAACTTTGGGACTATGGAAATGACCTGTAGTTTATTTATCTAAGAAGCTCGACCCAGTAGCCCAAAGAAAACTGACTGGTCTCTGGGTCATATAGCTGCTACTGTCCTGCTAGTCAAGGATGCAGACAAAATAACCATGGAGCAGAAACATGTTATCACCACCCCCATGCTATTGAGAGGACCCTCAAGAATCTACCCAGATGGTGGCTATCCTATACCAGATTGGTGCACTTTCAGGCTCTACTTTTAAATCAGCCTCACATAAGATATGACTCATCATCTGCCCTAAACCCAGCCACCCATCTACCTGACTCATCTTCAGATGTGCAACATGATTGCGCTACAGTTCTGGGGCATATGCAGAACATCATGCCAGATTTAACTGATACAACCTGGTCAGACACAGAATGAGAACAGCTTCATGAAGAATGGAATCAAGTATACAGGGGTGGTGGTAATGGACTTGGACTCTGTTATTTGAGCAACTGCATTGCCACCAGAAACTTCAGTCCATAAAGATGAACAAAATGTTTTAACAAGGCTTTAAAACTAGCAAAAGGAGCCATTGCTAACATTTACACTGACAGCAGATATGTCTTTGCTACAGCTCATTACATGGGTCCATATAACAAGATAGAGGAGTATTGGTTACTGACAGAAAAAAAAAATCATCAAAAGTAAGGAAGAAATACTTGCTTTATTGGAGGCATTATGGCTTTCTCTTGAAGTGGCCATAATTCCTTGCTCCAGGCATCAGAAAGGGACATCAGAAATAGTCTGAGGGATATCAGATATCAGGATATCTGATAAAGCTGAAAGGGAGGCCACCTAAGCTTCCACTGCCAACATCCTGGTAGCTTTGTTGTCTCCTGTGCTCCCAACCATCCCTGAATATACTGCTGAAGGCAAATGAGATCAGGAGAAATGCCAAGGAGTTTACAGAAGAGATGTATGGTTGCTGACCTCTGAAGGCTGCACCATCCTACCTAAGGAGTTTGCTAAGCAACTCATCCATCAGATTCGTCAAGCTTGAAACCTGGGTCACCAAAAACTGAAGGAATTGCTATGAGGGAAAAGGTACAAAATATTTGAGTTAGGACACTAAGTTGATCAGGTAATCTCATATTGTGCCACCTACCAAGCTGTGAACTCCTCAGAGCCCAATTGAGGGGACACTCCTGGAACCAGAATCAGGAGTCAATGGCCAGGAGCTAATAGGAAAATAGGTTATACAGAAATAAAACCAGGAACATATGGATATAAGTATTTTCAAGCTTGAACTGATGCCTTTTCAGGATGGGCAGAGACCTACCCTACAATGAAGGAGACTGCCAACATAGTAGCAAAGAAGCTGCTGGAAAACATCATCCCCAGGTATGGTTTGCCTACCCTATTGGGTCTGACAATGGACCAGCATTCATCTCTTAGGTAACTCAATCTCTACCACAGGTTCTGGAGACCAACTGGAAATTATATTGTTCATACAGACCCCAGAGTTCAGGGCAAGTAGAGAGGATGAATTGGAACCTGAATGAGGCCTTGACCAAATTAATCCTTGAAACTGGCAGTGGCTCAGCAGCCTTCCTACCTTATGCCATATATAGGGGTAGGAATATCCCCTATACTTTCTGTCTCATCCCCTTTGAGATACTATATTGGAGGGCCCCTCCTATGCTGCCTAATCTCCAGTCTGATATCTTAGCTGAATATTACTAAGATCAGTTTTTAAAATCCTTGGAATCCCTCCATAGGGTCCAGAAAGAACGCTGGCCTTCCATCGCCAAGTTTATAAGTCTGATCTGCCCCTTAACCTCAATTGCTTTGAACCAGGTGATAAAGTCTGGATTAAGAAAAATAACCACAAGGCCCTAGAATTTTGCTGGAAAGGACCTCACACCATGATACTGTCTACACCTATGGATGTTAAGATAGACATGATCAGGATGTTGATATATTACTCCCATGTTAATGCTGCAACAGTGGATAAACTGGGAGCCTCCTTACTATTTGGGTACTCCCAGGGGGAGATGCAAAAACTTTGTCATCAAGTTCACAGTGGCTGGCAAGAAGGCTGATTGGATTGCTGATTCTCTTATGTCCTCTTGCCCTGGACTTAACACAGAACTGTTGGTTACCAGGCAGGGACTCTGCATTGGAAATAAGGTACCCTCAGCCTATTCCCTCTGCAAGTACACTGTAACCCCTACTGTTGCAGGATACCAGCCAATAGAAACATCTCAAGGATTTGAGATGGCCCAAACCTGAAGGGAAGAATGAGACAGGCTTCAAATTGAAGGAAACTAGGCTACAAGTTGGCAGTTCAGTAAACTAGGCCTGAATCTCTTTTTCCAAGAACTGGGTAAGTCCATGCAAGTCCAGGTCTCAGAAGTTGCCCCACTACCTGGCCCAAGGCAAGGAAAATGGGTTAGCAGCAATATCCAGACTTTCTTGGCAACAGTTCCAGGCTTCCCCAGCCCCCCATGCACCAGCAATGGTTCTGGAATGTCCCTAGAGATAGAGCAAACAGATTAAGATAAAGGTCACCCACCCCTCCCTAGAGTTCCCCTATTATACTTTAAATCAGACCTGCAAGCTCACTTTGGGGTCTCCATTTTTGTAGATGGTAGACCCCAGCATGCTGGACTTCAGTAGAATAAAACACTTTTTGTGTTTACATTAAAAAAAAAAAAAAAAGGAGTTCATAATATGAAATTACCTTGCTAGGTATAAACAATTGGTATTTTTTTCATCTTTGCTTTTCCTGCAGTTTAAAACACTGATTATTCTTCTATAACTTTAACCCTGAGTTGTTTTACCCAAAATCTGAAAAACAAAATCTCTTACTACCAGGTTCACCATCATATGTTTTTGCATGTATAGATTTATAAGGAAGTTAGTATCTAGTTAACTCCTTAGACAAGTCATCTTTCTCACACCCTACTACTCCACAAACCAGCTTTCTTCATGTCTCTGTTTCCTCTGATGAAATTCCATGGCATGCTCCATGGATCATCCCATTTAGTTATTCAGAAGCTATTATGGCAAAGAGGAAGCTGTTTGTTTCAGTTTCGTGTCACACTGTGTTGCAGGAAATTTTTTTAAGAAGAAGGAATATATACCATGTTCCAGCACTACCCCCTGGTTCTCTCAGCCCCAGTGGGCTGGCCAGCCATGCACTGGCAGGCAATGGCCAACCTGCTTTCATCTTGTGGAGCTCTGACTCAGAGCTCCATGATCTCTCCACACAGCTCACTAGGTTCCCACTAGCAGGTCACTACCACCCCAGCCCCAAGCTTCAATACCCCCATGACCTCTGTGGTGCACATCAGGCAAACCCACACTTTGATGAGCCGCCTTGTGAAGGAAAACACAAGACAAACTTAGCTCAGAAACAACAGAAACTCAATTTCTGAGTGCAACAACTAAAACCTAATCTTGTAAACCTTATCAAAGTCTGTACTCCTCCTTGCTTCTTCCCATCTATTCTCTCTCTCTCTCTCTCTCTCTCTCTCTCTCTCTCTCTCTCTCTCT
>JADRCH010000030.1:13016229-13076113 GCA_019843965.1 Rhynchomys soricoides
CTCTCTCTCTCTCTCTCTCTCTCTCTCTCTCTCTCTCTCTCTCTCTCCTGCTTCCTCTCTTCCTCTCTCCAACCTGGAAGTTCCTCCTACTCACCCAGTGATTGGCTCCTTTATTCATTAGGGGATTGGTTCACAAGAAGTCACAGGCATAACTCATGTCTGTCTGAAGCCCCTCCCAGGAGGGCAGAATTAGCATCCAAATGCAAACAGCCCAGGGCTATCCACAACACAATGTACTTCCTGGGTTCTCCCTTCTCTCTGCACACCCTCCTTCAGCCCCTCCTACTGGTTGCTACATAGCTGGGCAGTAAAACATTGCAGAGCACTTGTGCCTTTTGCTCTCTCCTCTCCCTCCCCCCCTCTCTGCATCTCATTCCCATCCTCCTTTTAGCTCTCTTGCTCAAGCTCAGTTGCTCATTCTTATAACAAATAGTTTAGGGAAAATGTAAGATCTATAAATTAGGCATTTTGAATATTAGTTATGTAATACTCCTCTAAAGCGCGCGCACACACACACACACACACACACACACACAGAGCAGAAGAAGAAGAAGAAGAAGAAGAAGAAGAAGAAGAAGAAGAAGAAGAAGAAGAAGAAGAAGAAGAAGAAGAAGAAGAAGAAGAAGATAGGAATGGATTCAATAATATGGAACTTGAAGTTTCTTCTGAACCGTTTTCAGGTATCCATAGTTCTACAACAAAAGTACTTTTCACACACACACACACACACACACACACAGCGTTTTCAGGTATCCATAGTTGTACAACAAAAGTACTTTTCACACACACACACACACACACACACACACACACACACACACTGCTGATGTGCTTTGACCACTCTTACCTCATTTAGCGTTGATAATTACTTGGTACCAAATATAACTGTTTTAATATCAAACAGTACCAAGATTTTACCTAAATCTCTGCTATTTAAATTTTTTTTTCTTTATATAGTTTGCTTGTGCCTGCAAATTAACTGTTCCACTTAGAGGTCAGCTGACAGTGGTTGAAGATCACATCGTTAGCATCAGAAGGCAGACTTTCATGATTTGTGAGTCATCATGCCAGTATTTCTTAGTGTCAAAATACTATGATCTACTGACAAAGATTTTGGCAAATTCTTTCATCTTTAATTGCATTGCCTAGACTACAATGAGAAATCCCTTTTCACACATCTAAATAACAAAATGGAATTCAGCA
Organism: Rhynchomys soricoides; assembly: GCA_019843965.1. Classification (NCBI taxonomy): domain Eukaryota; kingdom Metazoa; phylum Chordata; class Mammalia; order Rodentia; family Muridae; genus Rhynchomys; species Rhynchomys soricoides. Next base: position 13,017,433 of record JADRCH010000030.1, read on the forward strand.
TTTCCCTTTGGTGCATTTCTCCTTAAATCCTATAACTCACTTAGCCTCTACTCTAGGCATACTCATCTAATGTTCCAGTGAGAACTACTTACTCCATTTATAATAACGTCCCACTTTAAAAATCTGTTTCATCCTGTTATGGTTTGTATATGCTCAGCCCAGGGAGTGGCCCAGTGTGGCCTTGTCAGAGTGGGTGTGGCTTTGATAGAGTAGGTGTATCACTGTGGGTGTAGGCATTAAGACCTTCATCCTAGCTGCCTGGATGCCTTCAGGCTTCAGGTGAAGTTGTAGAACTGTCATCTCCTTCTGGACCATGCCTGCCATGTTCCCACTTTGATGATAATTGACTGAATCTCTGAACTGTAAGCCAGCCCCAATTAAACGTTGTCCTTATTAGAGCTGCCTTGGTCATAGTGTCTGTTCACAGCAGTAAAACCATAACTAAGAACATGCTATCTTTCACCTAATACTTTCATTTTAATATTACATCCTTAATTAATAACTATGAATTTTGAGTTGAAGTTAAGGTGCTAAATTAAACTAAAATTAGATCTTCTCATTAGTTTATAAATTTATAAACTAATTTATTAGTTTACCAATTTATAAATCATCTATTTCAGTTGACTAGAAATACATGATCATGATGACGTCTACATTCACTGAAGACTACACACCTATCCATTGCTTTACCAAAATATTGGCAATGAGACTAGAAGTTTAAGTTTAATGTTAAAACTGTAGAGTCTACACATTTCAGAATTAAGTGAAAATGTTAGTAGGAATTTATGCAGTTCTGACGAAAGTAATAAAATTATGAAGAACTTCTAGTCCTTGGAGTAACCACATGTTTTCCCTATGTATTCTGTGGCATAAATTCACTTACAATGCACATATGTAATTAAATTTTGACACATTATATATGAATCAATCATAAACATGAAAGCTAATATTGTCCATGTGTTATTGAAAGCCACTTCATTTTTTCTATAATTTCATCACTCTGATTAATCTTATTGTCCCCAGATGCCTCTGGTTTGGGTTTTAAGATGATTATTTACATTATTCTTCTTGAGTTGTAGAGTTTACTCCATGGTTAAGAACACTGGCTACTGCTCCAGAAGACCCTTCGCCAATTCTTAGCAGGCACATGATAGCTCATGACCATTTGTAACTCCAGTCCCAGTGGGTCTGACCCCCTCTTCTGACCTCTGCTTGCATTGTTTTCATGCAATACTTACACAAGTAAAATAAAATAAAATAAATAAAATCCTCAAAACAATACATTATTCGTTTAAAGAGGATACTCTTATCATTTTCTCCTTGAAAATTATTAAAAACTAAATCATACTTGTGTTCTTTCACCATTAGATTAATAATGAAAGAGACACAAAAATCAACAACACTATAAATGTTTTATTGAGGTAATTAAGATACTAAAACATAAGAATTTGAACTCAATACCCTTAGTTTTCATATAACATTCAATTATTGAAAAATTGCAGCCAGGCAGTGGTGGCACACACCTTTAATCCCAGCACTTGGGAGGCAGAGGCAGGTGGATTTCTGAGTTCGAGGCCAGCCTGGTCTACAGAGTGAGTTTCAGGACAGCTAGGGCTATACAGAGAAACCCTGTCTCGAAAAACCAAAAAAAAAAAAAAAATTGCATGTTGTTCATTAACTGGCCCAGGTAAAAGAAACAGTCTAAATTACTAGGCTACAATTGAGAAAAAAATGAATTTATTTAGGAAATTTATGTTTAATCAGTAAACACCTTTTTATTGGAAACACTGGCATATAGTTTAAGCCCTGTTAATAATATTATTGAAGTTATGAAAAATAAATCTCATCTTAAAAGGGCTAATTTTTTCTAATATATAGAACTCTAAAATACATCAGTATGAGCCACATTAACTTTTGTAGGCTTATTTAATAATAGTACTTTTTGTTTTCCCGATTCTTATGTGAAATATAATCTCTGTATTAATACTATTCCCTCACAACATTAACAGCTTACAGCTGAAAAATGAGCCGGTCATTTTCAAAAAGTGTCCCTAAATAATGCTGAGGTTGTTCATGTAGTAGAGGCATTTCCTAAATACAGAATCACATCGTGCTAGGTATAACAGCCAATGTGTCCTAGTTAGATAATGTATAAAAAGTTGTGTTGCAGTGTACTAACTGGATTATAAGACATTCAAATGTAACTCACACATTCAAATGACTCAAACCTTGACCTTTAAAACCCTAAACTAATAATGATTTTTATTTCCATTCTGGAAGACGTAATATTGAGTAAAGAGTCAATGGAGACATGGGGTGCTGGATCAGGGTGCTGGCTTTGAATGGTGCCACTTATTAGCTATGAGATCTTGGACAAGGTTTTGAAACTCTGTGAATTAGTTACTTCTATTTAAAAATGGAAAATAACAGTAATTATTTTATACAGCTGTTTGCATGGTTACTTGGTGTAATATAGGTGAGGAACATAGAGTAGAGCCTGGAAAAATAAGATTTTGATAGTTAATATAAATTTTATTGTATTTTAACATAAATTTTTTATCAGCATGTTTTGTACATAGTGATTAATTTCATAAAGACATTTTCATATAAATAGGAAGTAAAATGACAATTATGTACATATGTAAAATGAATTAATACACATATGTGTATTAAAGTGGTGACATCTGCACAGTTGTTTAAATCAGTGTTAGAGAAAATTAAGAACCACAGTAAGTTGTTGCTGTGTACTAAAATAACTAAAGTTAAAAGTTTAATTAAAATACAAAGTGCTATCAAGTGAGGCATTACTTATATCTTTCTGGTGGTAGTGCAAAGCAGAACAGAAAAGCAGAATAGCGATTTTAGTTATTTAGTTATCAGATGGCCTAAAGATGCACTTTGGGGGTATTTATTTCAGAGAAATTAGACATGTGTTTGCCTGTTCAATCAGGTGGAAATCACATGAAAAAAATTTCCTAGCAGCTTTTATTAACTACAAACCAATAATCCTCCTCCTCCTCCTCTTTCTCCTCCTCTTCTTCTTCCTCCTCCTCCTCCTCCTCTTCCTCCTCCTTCTCCTCCTCCTTCTTCTCCTCTTCTTCCTCCTCTATGTCTAAATGGTTGAAGAAATTGTGGTAGATACCAAAGAATGATACTCAGCTATGAAAAGAAATTAAATATTGATATATACAACAAATTTAAACTTAATTTCCAAGGGTGTGGTTCTGCATTCTGCCTCACCAGGGGAGGGGGGTGCTGGGACTCCACTTGGGAAGACAAAACACAGGGGTGTTAGGCTACATTCCATTCTCCCCACTGGGGCTCAGGGCACAACACCTGGGAGGGAAAACACAGCCTAAGATAGTGTCCCCAGACCATGTTTCTCTGGGTAAGAAACTGCACAGACTGGCACCAAGACTGGTTCTCAAACTCCTGAGCACCCGGACTCTGCTGGGAACTGCAAAGAGCTGGGGGTGGGGGTGAGATGAGCCTGGGTGGGACCAATCTAGCTTAGCTCAGGGTGAGTGTCAGGAGTGCTAGTGGTTTCTATGGGAGACTTAAGAGCAGCTAGGTATTAATGAAGGCTTCCCCCATGGGGAGGTCCTTAAAGAAGGAAAGAGTTCTTGCTTGTCCAAACTGTTTTTTCACGGTGGAAAAGATGCATACAACTTACTCAGGGTGGACTGGAGATTAAATACCTTTTGCAGGAAGGAAAGTCAATAAAGGGAAACTTGTTAGCTAAACCTTCAGGGCCCATCTAGATGGCCCTCATTAACATAGAAAATTCTGGGCTCTATGCTGTATGATCAGTTGTTATGCTCTTTTTAGAGGGGTGTGGTGGCCATGTGCTCCAGGACTGGAGCCAGGTTGGGAACAGATTCAAATGCCTACCACTCTCAACTATGAGAATTGCTGGGGTTCTTTAATGTGCTCAACCTTACCAGTTTTTCTGTCTGGTGACATGGTTCCACTTGCCCCACACAGGGGAACTATACAGGGGAACTTACACCCACAGGGTGTAAGAAGGGGAATTCTCAATGGTAACATACTGCAGGATTCTACTTACATCACATTTTAAAGTTAAATTCACAGGCCTAGAGAATAGATTAGTGGTCATTAGGAGTTAAGAAAGTGGAAGTGGGGTGTGGGTGAAATTCATACGGGTCCATGTACCGGCTGGTTTTGTGTGTCAACTTGACACAAGCTGGGGTTATCACAGAGAAAGGAAATGCCTCCATGAGATCCAGCTGTAAGGCATTTTCTCAGTTAGTGATCAAGAAGGGAGAGCCCATTGTGGGTGGTGGCATCCCTGGGCTGGAAGTCTTGGGTTTTATAAGAAAGCAAGCTGTGCAAACCAGGGGAAGCAAGTCAGTAAGGAACACCCTCCCATGGCCTCTGCATCAGCTCCTGCCTCCTGACCTGCTTGAGTTCCAGTCCTGATTTCCTTTGGTGATGAACAGCAATGTGGAAATGTAAGCTGAATAAACCCTTTCCTCCCCCACTTGCTTCTTGGTCATGATGGTTGTGCAGGAATGAACCTTGACTAAGACAGTCCATATGGTGGAGCTGTTTTCTATCTTCTCTGTGATAGTTACTACACGACAAAATTTTATGGTACTAAATATGCATGCAGATGAATTTCTCAGCACACAGTGATACTTGTCAGTAAAGTGTGGCATGCCAGGCAGTGGTTATATAAGATTATAATGGAGTTGAGAAATCCCTGCTGCTTGATGATGTCATAGCCGCAGTGCTGTAGATCAACACTGCACAATTATGGAGGAGCTGGAATAACAAACCTACCCCTGACAAAAAAGCATAGTACATCCAATTAATTATAGCAGAACTTTCTTGGACCCGCCAGTGGTATAAATAATGACACTAATATAGTTTAAAGCTTTCACTTGGGCAGTCTCCCAGCTAGCATTTAGACCTGTGATTTGGCTAGCTCTATACCTCTCTACTCTGCTGCAGTCAGTGTCGGTTACTTCCATGTCTTTTCTCGAATCTTCTGCTCCTCCCTTCTCCCAGTGTCCCTCCCTCTCTCCCTCCACATGCTGCCCAGCTGTTGGGGTCAGTCTTTATTACAACCGATCAGAACATCAGATACTATTCTAGATTGCCTTTAGGCAAGTGAGGAAGGACAAATATTTATAAAATATAAGGTTGATGGTGGGCCATAGAAATTACAATACCAGTATTCTGACAGAATTTATCTCTCTGCTGGTACAGAATTAAAAATGAAAAATACAGAGAAACACCTTCACACAGTGTGTGAAGAAAAGGTTACCTTGTCAATTAATAATGATGATAAATATGCTTCTGGTTTGTACATTTAAAGTACTATAGATTTTAGTCATTATTTTACAGTGGATATTTGCTTTTTTTTCTTTCATTTTTTTGTTGTACCACCATTTATTCTTTATTAAATGTGCTATAACCCTTGGGTTAAATTTTTTAATGTTATTGACCCATCCAGGCTGGATTAATTTGGAGAAGTTGTGATGTTCCATTATTTACCATGGTGGGACACAAAGAAAGTAATGTACACAATGCCGGATTCTCATGAACTTATATCTGACATTGTCATTCATGCAATTGTTTGTTATTTTTGTTGTTAGAGGTGGTATTGTGTTCGTGTGGTTCTCATTTGGGTTTGTTGTGAATGATTAATTTCTTAGTTTTTTGGGGGGTGTAGTTTCCCTCCTTGTATTTGAATTTTCCTTTTAGTATCTTCTGTAGGGCTGGATTAGTGGAAAGATATTATTTAAATTCGGGTTTGTCGTGGAATATCTTGGTTTCTCCATCTATGGTAATTGAGAGTTTTGCTGGGTATAGTAGCCTGAGCTGGCATTTGTGTTCTCTTAGGGTCTGCATGACATCTGTCCAAGATATTCTGGCTTTTAACCTGTCTGTTGAGAAGTCTGGTATAATTCTGTTAGGTCTGTCTTTATGTTACTTAGCCTTTTTCCCTTAACCACTTTTAATATTCTTTCTTTCTTCTGTGCATTTGTTGTTTTGATTATTATGTGATAGAGGATCTTCTTTTCTATTCTAATCTATTTGGTGTTCCTAGGCTTTGTGGCAAGCTTTTGGGTCACTTGGCAGGAATTTGACATTGGGCCAGGGTAAGGAAGTAGGCTTCAGGCAGGAATCTGATAATGGGCCAGGACAAGGAAGTAAGCTCAGGCAGGAATCTGATTTGAGACTAAAACAAAGAAGTAGGTTTAAGGCAAGAGTTTGACTTTTGGACTAGGACAGGGAAGTAGGATCAGATACCTTGGTCATCCTGATAAGCCCCTAGAAATAGTGATCAAGGTACTTTGTTTATTGGCTTTCTTGTTCCTTGACTACTTATTTGTGTTCATTGACTTGCTTGTTCCTTAACCTAGAACTGACTTTATTATTTGCATGTAATTAAAACGATATAAAAGCATACTGGAAAAAAAAATAAAGCTGCTTCAGCCTCAGAACTGGCTGGGGTCATGCTACAGTGTTATCTAATTGTCTTTTTTCTTTTTAATCCTTGCTCCTGCCTTGGAGAACCTGTTGTCTGTCTGAGCTGGCTTGGGCAAGGCTTCTTGTATGTTTATGGGCATCTTTTTCTCTAGGTTAGGGAAGTTTTCTTCTATGATTTTGCTGAAGATATTTCCTGGCCCTTTGCATTGTGAATCTTCTCTCTTCTATTCCTATTATTCTTAGGTTTGGTCTTTTCATTGTGTTCTGAATTTCCTGGATGTTTTGGGTTAAGAGCTTTTTGCTTTTTGTATTTTCTTTCACTGTTGTGCCAATATTTTCTATGGTATCTTCTATGCCTGAGAGTCTCTCTTCTATCTCTTGTATTCTGTTGGTGATGCTTGCCCCTGTAACTCCTGGTATCTTTCCTAGGTTTTCCATCTTCAGGGTTGCCTCTGTTTGTGATTTCTTTATTTTATTTCCATTTATAGATCCTGAACTGTTTTATTCAATTCTTTCACCTGTTTGACTGTGTTTTCCTGTATTTCTTTAAGAGATTTATGTGTTTCCTCTTTAAGGGTCTCTATCTGTTTACCTGTGTTCTCCTGTATTTCTTTAAGGGAGTTATTTACGTCCTTCTTAAAGTCCTCTATCATCTTCATGAGATGGGATTTTAGGTCAGAGTCCAGCATTTCAGGTGTGCATTAGGGTATCCCAGGCTTGCTGTAGTGGGAGAATTGGGCTCTGATGGTACCAAGTAACATTGGTTTCTGTTGCTTATGTTCTTGTGCTTGCCTCTTGCCATTTGGTTATTCTGGTGTTAACTGGCCTTGCTGTCTGTGACTGGAACCTGTCCCTTCTGGTAGGCAGGTGGAGCTCTCTGAGCTGTGAACCTGGTTATGAGAGACCTCCTGGGAGTCAGGCTATCTCTGGGTGGGGCATAGGAGTGGGGCTGGATTGCCTGATCTGCCTCAGGTAGAGTTGTGTTCTGGAAAGAAGATGTGTCTCCAGCAGGGTGGATAGGTCCCATGTCTGCTGGACTCCTTAGGGATCCCAGTTAGAACAGGTATTGGGTCACACCTGTAAGCCTGGTTATGACAGATTTCCTGGGAGTCAAGCTGTCTCTGGGTGTGTGGGGGGAGATGGAGCACCCAATCTCATATATTTGCTTTTTAAAAGTTCAATAATATGCCATCTCAGGCCAGAAGCCTTCTCATACTTACTTTACGACACTTCTTGAATGCATTATATTCCTTTTGGTTATTAGAACACAAGAAAAGTTTTGATGCTGTTTTACTCATTATGGCTCTATGAAGAGTAGGTATATACATATCATGTGTGTGTTTATAATATAGCTATGGTGTGTAGTAAGCTAAATAATCTATATTATGTAAAAGTATTCTATATCACAAAATGACAAATTTATTTTTAAAACATATTTCTTATGTCCATGTTATTAATCAGCATTTGGCTGCATATGGAAAGCCATCTGACGGAAGGGGATGGTTTGGATAAGTGTCTTCTTCATCATAGAATTGTAAGACGCTGCTATAGGAGAGATCAGGTAAGGGTACACAGGATTTAATATTACTATTGAAGCTGTTATTTTATAGCAGATTCTGCATTTTCCGTCATCCCAGAACTATAACTTTAAAAAGTTACTTCACAGAGGCATGGTGAGGTGACTCAGTGGTTAAGAACATGCATTTGTTTTGCAAAGGACTCTTGTTCAGCAACTATGTGACTCCATTTAAAATCACAAACCCCTGTGACTCCAGATCCAGGGGGTCCAATGCAATCTTCTGGACTCCCAGGGCACTAGTACATGTATCTGCACATACCAAGTCTGCATATACACATAAATAAAAATAAAATATATCTTTTAAAAAGTTATTCTACAGGATAAAAGTAGTTTTGAAATACTACATCATGTTCTTTCAGAAAGTTTAATATGTAATTTATTCAGGGCACATGTTTGCTATCCATAGTATTACATAATATCATCATATTGAGTACTTAAAAAAATCCAAGACTAAACTATGACTACAATTTCCACCAGAAAATGTTTTGAACTTACTTACACAGGTTACTACAACACGTGTTAGATCTCTGTTGTATGCACTCATTGTAAAACTTCAAATACTGTATAATAAGCAAATTTAAAATTATTTGGTCATAAATAATTGAGTACATGATTTCTGTATACCCAATGCCTGGGTTTCAATTACATCTTTGTAATCCACCCACTATAACAACTTAAGTTGAGCGAGCTATTTATACTTCATATTTGGAACCTAAAATAATGCAGATAACTATGCATCTGCATCAGTTTTTATGGAAATTAGAAGGAAATTCTGGAACAGAGTAAGCACTAAAATTTTATTGTCAAATACAATAATTATCATAAATAAATAGAATAATTCTGTCTTCTCACCTATCATTAACAATAACATACAACACAACTATTTTTTTTACTATTGTTATTTATTATATATAGTGCCATAACACATTATAATATATTGTGGAGAGCTGATGAACTCATGAGCCATATCAAAGACTCCAATACATCAGACTCATAAGAATGGTAAAGCCTTCTGTAAGTCAGGCTCAGGGAAATAACAAAGGTTCACTGGTCCATGTGTGAATGCTGACAATGTGCGCATAAAATATCTACCACAGCTCCCTTCTCCTACAAGTTTATAGCCTGAGACTGCTCCCATATAGGGATTTCCTACTGAGATTAGCTAAGCCTGCCTTCATGTTCAGCTGCATACAGTAAACCCTACTCCTTAGTTCATATGTATAAAATAAACAGGCTGCTGCTGGTACATGTCTATTGCAGAGCATAGCCCACCTGATGCCAGCTTTTCTGTGTGTCTGTCTTTCTTTATTCTCATGGTCAATCCCAAAACCATTCATGTCATGGAAATACATGTGCTGAGAAATAATTTTATGTTATACAAATGAATCAAATATATATTTAAACATTTTTACTTTTTGTTGTTGCTGTTTTGAAAAAATACTATCTGCTTTTACCTTTTTATAGCTTGAAATACCACAATATTATAGACATAGATGCTAGTTGAAATAACTGTTTGGCTTATAGTTTACATCACTGTCTTTCAAAAATATTTGCTTTTCAATGATACTAGAAAACCAACAATAATGAATAATAAATGTTCAACCAATGATGTATTTGTTTTCTGTGGTCTTGAAACCTAATGCTACAAAACCTCATCTTTAAAGGGGGTACTAAGTGTTTTCTTCAACACATGTAAGTAGGAACATCTGGAATTCATTTTTATTTTAATGTGAACAAATTCTACTTGAACCACTACTGTTAAAGCTGATGCCCTTTAAAGTGGTTAACAGATGTTTTCTGTCTTCTTTATTTCTTTTTATTTTCCTTTTCCATTTTACTAGCACTCTCCCTCTCCTACTTTTCATTTTATAGAATTATTTCTCCAGAAAAATATGTATGAATTAAAACATGTAATAAAGCCTGCCAATATTTTATAACACACTTTATTTTCAAAATTCTTTGAGGTTAATCAACAGTCCTCTAATTTGATAAGTTAATAAAACGTTGCTGTATTTCAGTAAAAGACTCAGGTTACCTATACTAGCCACACCCCTTGCTATGTAAGAGCTGTCATTTTACTTCCACTATGCAGAGAAGACGTCCTAGGCAGCTCAGCCACCATATCATACTACTCCAGGAGTTAAGTTTGTAATATTTCCAGGCTGATTTTGAACAACTGAATTCTCATACGTCCCATGGGAGTATATTGCATGGCATGATTTTAGCAGTGGAGCACTGTTCCTAAAACTAACATTTACTGAAAACTTTCTCATAATACTGTAACTCTCAGTTGTTCACCTACACTGCACATTTGCCTTCATGAAACTTGTCACTCAGCTGTTTTGTGACCAGCTACTACATATTTTGCCACTACTAGTTTTTATAAAATAATTTATAGTAACAGCTACTCAAGAAATGAGTTAAGCCTGAGCACATAATACTCAGATCATAGACAACTGGACAAATATATGACTTGTTAGTATCTAAGTGAATACTTACAAAGGAGACATTTGGATAGTTTAAAAAGAGTGAAGTATAAATACAGCAGAATTTAAAGACTCAGTTGGAGGCTTTGATGTTATGACTCAGTGGTAGAATGTTCACCTAGAAGAGCAAGGTCCTAGGTTCAGTTCCCAGTACCAGGGTTGATGCGGAATCAACTTGACAATAAACCAATGCTTGAAATTACCATTTTCCGAAGGCAACTGTTTTATATCTATAAAGAATTAACACGCTCTTACTCCTCTTGCTCTCCATCCTCTCTCTCTTGCTCTCTTGATCTCTTGCCTTGCTTCTTGCCCTCTTGCTCCCCCTCTCTCCCCATTCCCTTCCCCCTCTCTCCACGTGCTCATGGCCGGCCTCCACTTGTCTACTCTCTCCCTCTCTCTGCCTTTCTCTGCCTCTACCACCTTCTTAACTCCCCTTCCCATGCCCTGAATAAACTCTATTCTATACTAAAAAAAAAAAAAAAAAAAAAAGAATTAAGACATGACCTTGGTAAAACTCAGTGTGTCCTGAAAGAAAACAAACAAATAAAAATAGAGAAATGTAAGAAACAGATTTCCAAGAAAGATGGGGACTACCGGGGGATAATCAGAATAAAATTTAGACATATATGAAAATGTCAAAGACCAAAATTAATTAACAAGACAATAAAAATACATGAACAGAAAAGAAAGTCACATAACTCAATACCCCGAATGTGCATAACAATATTTCAAAATAGACAAAGATTCTAAATCTACATGGTTGAAATGAATACAATCAGATGGTCAAGGACATATGATAGTGTTTAATGTCTTTAACCAAGGAAACACAACTCAAAACTGTGGTGACATTTGCACCTCGTGCCCATTACATGATACAAAAATGACCGGTATACAGGCACATGCCTATAATCCCAGCACTTGGGAGAATGAGACAGGAATATAACACTTCCAAGGACAAACTGGGCTCCAGAACAAGACTCCAAAAAAGAACAAGAAGTAAAGAAAAAGAAAAAGTTCAATACAAAATGTAAGGATGTGGAGTAATGCTGCGGGGAGCTGACAGAAGGCTTGCATGCTCTCTTCTCAAACTACCTTCCCTGTTCATGAGTCTCGCCACTACCTCTTTGTTCCTGTTTGCTGACTCAGAGAAATAATGTTTCAACTTGTCTTTTTGGCAGTCGTCACTACTTGGCATACTTATTGCCAAATCTAATCCCTTTTACCCGTTAATAACTTAGCAGCACTTTATATAAAATTATTCCTTATCCAAAAGTCTTTCAATGCTTGTCATCTATAGCACTGGTGCTTATGCAGCCTTCTGACCATGCCTTTTCTGTTCCATTGCCATCTCCTCTACTGCTTCTTTACTCACTTATTGTTACATGAATTTCAGTTACAACTAAAGGATGCATATTATGGTCCCATACTATCTACACACCGAGAAACCCAGAACTTCAGAAAATGGAACTATGATGTGTTTCTGGAGAAATACAATGTGAACAGGTCTGAAAATGCTAAAGAAGAGGTAATGTAAATAAATTTCATTTTCATCACTTTTACAATTATAACATAATTTTGAAACCGGGGAGATAATAATAACCAATAGCTATAATGTTTTACAATTACATTTTAAATTACAAAACTATTCTCTTAAGCTTCTCATAACAAACTGCACAATATATTCCCAGCTTAGCAGAAAACCGCAAGACACACCATCTATTTCTTGAGAAAGTATAATTCAAATTCATCCCTTACTGCACCATTCTTTCCATTTCCAAGCACACTGTAGAATCTGATTCACAAATGGAGAGCTCCTGAATTAATCATGTTTTCTTAGTCCTTACATACGTAGGGTCTTGTAAACAGAACACAGCTAACTGAGAGGTTTAACTTAAGGAATTATTCTTTATTCTTTATGGTTTAGGGAATTGCTGAAGTGTTTTAGTTTAGGGTTTAAGCATATTTAGGTTTAGACTAAACTTAGACATATAGTCATTTGCTACGTAACAATCAGGCACATTTCTAGAAATGTGACATTTGACAGCTTCATTCTTAGGTAAAGATAATAGTGTGTTTTTTCAGAAGTCCAAAGATAGATGACTTAAGTCAACTGTTTTCCATGCCCTCTTGGAAGAAATAAGACACATAATAGACACAAGATATATGAAGCTCTTGCAAACACAATACTGCATGTTGCTCAAAACTCTGATGAGTAAACATATACTCTAAAATCACATGACCAGAAATATATAAGCTGGTAACAGTCATTTACTGTCATTATCAAGGATCTTGTATTATAAAAACCTGCTCATGCTATACTAATATAGTTGGCAGCATTGTTTGTTTATATTGGCATAAACACATGGGCACTCATTCAAATTCAATGCTATCAGTAGAGAAATATTTGGCTTTATTATGATGTCATAGGATTACTGTCGTATGTACTGCATGTCATTCACAGAAATGTCATTATGTGAATTGTATTTTAAAAATTAAACAGAAGTGAAGAGAATGAAGAGGGAATTATTAAAAGACATCAAAACTATAAAGACAGAGCATAAAAATTTTGTAATGGAATTGTAAGAAACAGCAAAGAGTAAAGCAAGACAGCAAATGCATCTGTGGTCCTCATACATTAATTTTTATAGATGAGCATCATCTGCAGTAAAGACTGGTTGTCTGGTAGTGGTAAAATAAATCTTTGCTGCCATCTTGTGGAACAGAATAATTCTTATATTTCATCTATATAGTTGAACATGGTAAGATTTACAGCATATAGTTTTCTCTAAGTATCTTCTTTATTATTTAAAAGGAAATTTCAAATTATCTCTTGATATTTGAATATTCCTTCTGTTGCATTCATTAAAATCATGTTACATTTTCATTTATATGCTTTGGAGTCCAATATATTGCTTCATTAGTTAAATTTCTAAACTAATTCCTTCATTTCACTTTGTTTTTAATTTTGGTCCAAACTCAACAGATTAAGAAAATTTTTCATGATGACTGTAAATTTATTTATTGACTTTTCATAGTAAATATATATATATAATATATTTTATATATTACGTTTTATTATGTAAAATATTAGCTGTTAAAATTACTTCAATTTTTAATCAAAATTTATCTCATGATACACATAAATGGTAGACAAATTGTCTCGCTGAGATTTAAGTGAATGGGCTAAAATTTGCTCACTCTATATTAGGTGCCATGTCAGTCATTGCAGTAACAACTCAGGAAGCAATAATAATGCAAAAATAAAAAATTCCTGCTTTCTACAAGTTACAGTTTAGTGAGACACAAAGCACATTTGAATGGCCTCATAGTTTTTTTTTTTTCACAATATATTCAGCAGAGAGTTTAATTTTCCTATAAATGGTTATATTATTTGAAAATAGCCATAATTTTATTTCTTGCTTTCTAGGGTTTTTTTTTTTTTTTTTGATACTTTATTTACATTTCAAATGTTTCCCCTTTCCAGGTCTCCCCTTTGGAAACCCCCTATCCCATCCCTGCTCCCACTACCTCTATGAGGGTGCTCCCCCACCTACCCACCCACTCCAGTCTTCCCTCCCTGGCATTCTCCTATACTGGAGCATCTAACACCCTCAGGCCCAAGGCCCTCCTCTGCCACATATGTGGCCAGCACCATGGGTCCCTCCATGTGTATTCTTTGGTTGGTGATCCAGTCTCTGGGAGCACCGGGGGGGGTCAGGCCAGTTGACATTGTTGCTCCCAGGCCTCATAGTTTCTTAAAATGTGTTTATTTCCAATAACAAACTGCACTATGCATTCCTAGTTTAACAGGAAACCATAAGAAACACCATCCGTTTCTTGAGAAAGTATAATTCAGAATACTTCAAATTTAGAGTCAGGAATAAAAAAATTCATGCATTGATGATATTTCAGAAAAAATACAAATATAGAAGTTAATGGAAAAATTCAAATTTTGGCTAATTTATTTAAATCTCAGCAAAATAAATTGTCTACTATTTATATGTATCATCAGAGGTAAATTTTGATTAAATCTGAAATAGTTTTTATCAGCTGATGTTTTAGATAATAAAACAGCAATTTTTAGACACTGTGTGCCATTGTTGCCTAAGGAAGTCAATCTTAACTGATAATAGCATAAAATGCTGTCTGCAAATTGTCCCCCTTTCTGTAGAACTTTTACTCCATAAAAATGAGCTATGATAAATTTCAATTTTGAGGCTTTAATTTTTAAAAAGACATTCAGTGAAAATGTATATATTTAAACATATTAATTTGCTTTTGTCTAGGTCCTATCCAAAGGCAAACCTGAAGACAAAAGTTTTAAGCAAATAATTTATTTTAAGAAGATACCAAAAAGAAGAGTACAAAACTGGGAAGAAAAGAAAAGTAAAGGCAAGTCTGTTATATATCACTCTAACTGCTGTGGTATCTGCTGCAGCTCAATCTTAAACCATACAGTAGTATCTTCTGGCTTACCAAATGAACAGACATCAGCTTCTGCCTACAGTCAGCTTTAGACAGAGAGCATAGAGTGTTTCTCTATCAGTTCCCAACCATAGGTTGGGTAAAGGTTTCACCATTTTATACTTTTACTCTTGTACTTCCAGGTTTGTGATGGTAAAATTTTTCTAAGTGACTCAGCTGACTGGTTACATAGTATTTTCTAGCAGTGTTCTATTTACTCTTTAACAATTTCATACATATACACAACGCATCTTGATCCTAACCAACCCTTCCTCCATCTCAGGGCTCCTCTGTAGACCCATACACATCACCTAATTGTGACCGAATACAACAAGTTCATGGATGTGGGGCCATACACTAGGACATGGGGAACCTATCAGTGGCCAATCTTAGGAAGAAACTTCACCCTTCTCCAGTAGTCACTAATCACCAATAACTCCTCAGGTAGGAGTGGGTTTTGATGAACCCCCATCACCCATCAGTTGATAGGCTGGGTCAACAATGTTAGACTTTGAAGACAATATTTCACAACATTCCTCTACATCATTCAAGTTTTTGTCCCCTTCTTCTTCAATGTTACCTGAGCCAAGGCTGAGTAAAGGAGTACAGCAAAAATGAGCCCAGTGTGAACTACATGAGATCCTGTGTCAAAAAAAAAAAAACAAAAAAACAACTTTATAAAACTTTGACATCTTGAACTTTTGTAGCAATTCAAATTGTCACATATATAAAGATATTGAGCAATTCTAAATGATCTGCCAGGTTTTGGAAATCACATAAAATGTGTAAAAAGTATGAATCAATGGGCAAAGAACCTACTTAGTCACTTCAATAAAAAAGAAATGTAAAGCATAATAAATGTGAAAAGTATCCAAATGTGAAAAGGTCAGAAAAATATAAATTCAAACCTCAGTATGATATTTTCAAATACCAGTGATAATGATCAAAAACCACGAGAGCTTCTACCTCTTTTTTATACATTCTATGAAAAGGTAATCATCATATCAAAAGCATCCCTGTACTTCTATGTCAATTACAGCCCTATTCACAATATCCAAGACATAATAATAAACTAATGGTCCACAGACAAGTGACTCCATAAATAGCACAGGATTATATACACAAACACAAAGGTATATTATTCAGCCTATGAAATGAAGGAAATCTTGTCATTCCTGAAAACATGAATAAGCCTTTGATATGATGTTATGTTATGGGAAATAAAGTCCCAAATATAAATATTAGAGCTGGAAATGTTGCTGGGCAGTCAACCATTTGCCAAGAATGTAAACGTTACCAATATTACACAGGAACAAAAGTGACAAATTCTGCATGTTCTAATACTTAAAGTCCCAACTAGAGTGTCCTAGTCAGTGTTCTTTTGCTGTGAAGAGACACCATGACCAAGGCAACTCTTATAAAAGAAAGCATTTAATCGGGGAATTGCTTACATTAACATCTGTATAAATTATATACATACTAAAACGTTTCTTTCTGGGTAGTAGTTAACATTGGCAAGAAGAATGGAGGACAAAGTGCAAATCTAAGTAGAAAACAGTTTATATATTGATTAAAACAAAACAAGTAATAAAAATCACAATAACAATTAAATTTCAATTTCTTCAAACATCAAGAAGACGAACATCTCTATACACTATCACATTATTTCTTCTTCCATTCTTTTTAAAGTTTTTAATCATATATATTTGTTTGTGGCATACGTTCGTGACCCACGTGCATGTGTTTGGAGGTCAGAGGAAAACTGTCTTTTTAAAACGACTTAACCTCAATTCTTGGTAACTGACGCAGTCCCAGAAGAGCATAGGTGCTGAGGCTGCACAAATCTGGACCGAGAGTCCGGGAAAAGGGGCGGTTCTCACCCCTCACTCACCCTCCGCCAAGCGACCGCGGCTGCGCGGAGAATTCGGCGTGCTGCGCAACACAAAGCACCCAGGGAGAATGGGGGGCGGAGTACACAGAGATCGCCGCTCGCCGAGTCTTCCGCTTCCGCCCGAGGGTGTCTCACTCATAACTGTCCGGGTCCACCCCCACTGTGCTCACCTGTGGGAGTCCGGCAGGAAATCTACTGCTCACCGCCCGGCGCTGGCCCTTCTTCCCGTCTCTTCTGCGCCTGTGCAACTCGAACGTTCGGGAAAATTCCTGAAGCAGTACCGGCGGATTCCGGAAGCTAGCTGCGACCTGAACAGTAGCGCCGGTGCTTGGCGTGGTGATTCATTTCTAGTTCTGGGTGGTGTGGGTTTCGCCGGGAAAACGGAATGGCGCTCCTGTGTTACAACCGCGGCTGTGGCCAGCGTTTCGACCCCGAGGCCAACTCGGACGGTAAGGAGGACCGTGGCCGGCAGCCTTCTCCCGGCTCCCTCTCCCGACCCCTGGCCTCCTTCACCTGGCTTCACCCCATGCAGTCCCCGGAAGCCTCCCTGGTCTCTCATCCTCTCCGGGAGCGCAGGGCCGGGCGCTTCGGTGTCCCCGGAGCCCCTCATTCCTCAGTGGGCATCCCCTGGACTTCCTCAATTCTAGGCTATCCGAACCGGTTTACACTCTTGTCACCGTGGTGATTCCTGAGCGTAAGAGGTATAAAGAGGTGCACAGTGGACCATTCTTGTATTAGACTTCTTGTTGCGTTTGAGTACTAGTGAAAAGCGTATTGTCACTTGTCAAATTAAATAACCGTGCTGGGCTGCGGAAATGACTGTTAACACATCCGCTCCACAATAACGTTTGCGGCATACTTTTGCTGGGACCCTGCAGCATTAAACTACGATATTCCAGCATAAAATGAGTCCCGAGTGATGTTCCTAAAACCAGTGTGGTCTAATTTAGATGCACAGTGAAAGCAAGCACCTATGCTGGGTGAAACCAGAGGTGTGAAGGAATCTCAGTGAGTGGAATATTTATGCAGATTATTGAGCTATTGTCGGAATAAACAACGCTTACCTCAGATTTGTCTAGTATGCTCTATATATGCATATATATATGCATACATACACACACACATATTCATTATATAAGTGAACCACATTGAAGTAACTCATCACACACCGGAACACCACATGGTAGTAACACAGTTCAGCTTTGTGAAAGAGGTTAAAACCAATCCCTTAGTGATCTTGGAACACAAGTAAACTGGTAACTTCTTTCAAACTAAGATAGGGACAGGGTTTAAAGGGAAAGATGCAGCCAGTGTACGAACACATGTTAAACTGTCATGATGTGTGCATATTCTACTTCAGTACTGACTACGTTGATGCCTTGTAGCATGGAGCAGTATTTTTAGGGTACTAGATTCCCGTCCAAAGTTCAGGAGAGATACCAGCTTGTTGTTGGAAGTTTGTCTTGTCTGTGTGTGGGAAATGGAACAAGAGGCTAGGAAATCCACGAGTAAATAAACAGTGATCAGTTGGGGGCTGTTAACAGCTTCACATATATCCAGTGAGCTAGCTAAAGTTTATTCACATTTGAAAAGTGGGAAATGTAAGGGAAGTAAGGGTAAATGCCAAGTAAATTGGTTGAATGAATGACAGTTGATAACACTGCATTTAGGAGAAAGCTTTTTAGAATGGGAATCATTTGACTTTACAGACTAAAATTACAAATTAAAAGATTAGTGTTGAAGGTACTAATATGTTCTTGTTTTCAAGGAGTACAGTGATAGATGTGTTACTTGTAAGGAGCGGCCAGTGTGTCCAGTCCTCCTCTTCTGGTGCTGTCGTGTACTTTCCACGCTTACTGCCTTATTTCATGTCGTTTTACATTAGTTGTTTTGTTTTGCCTGTATATAAAAATTAGACTGTCTTCAAGATGATAGGGCATTTTAGTTTGTAATTCAAGTACATGTTAAAAAGAAATATGTATTGTAACTTGCATGTGTTAAGCAGCTAAAGTAGACAAACTTTTACAAACACCACAGCAGTTATGAATGACAAGTGAACATTTCAGTTAAACCTGTGTAAAAAAGGCCTCAAAACTTAACCACTAATGTGTTGTCGCTTCCCATCATTAAATATGAATTTCAGGAAAACTGTTAAATGTGATAAATGCTAGAGAAGAAATGTCTATCTAATTGTCACTTCCTTTTGAAAACAGTGGTCTTCCCATTTCATTCATGCCAGTTACACTGTGGAGATCCAGCTGCTCCTGACCTCCTGGACTGTTTTACACGTGGCTGTGTTTAGTGTACTTCTGCAGTGACTGTACATTAAATTCAGTTTTAAATGCCTCCCTCCAAACTTCCTATCTTTGTGCATACACATTTCCATTCGGAACTTCTATATTCGAACTCTGTTGTACAGAAGTAATAGCCTCGGGTTCCATTGCATTAACTAATATTTTGTATACATAGCATTTTCTAAGAAGGTAATATTAACCTAGTAACAGAGGGTAGACAGATTTCAAGGCAACACCAGGAATTGGATTGTAGGGAATTAAACTTGGAAGGTTGAGTGAGTTAAGAAATTTACAGAGGAATAAAGCCTCTTTTCTCTACCTTCATGGCACTATGTTGTCAGTGTGTCTGTTATCTGATTGTTTTAAACAAAACACTCCACAGTGCTGGTGGTAATAAATGTGTTTTATATACAAAATAAGTTAAAACTTTTATTCTGTAATGTGGAGAGAGACAGGAAATACAAAATAATAGCACCAATGAAACAGATTGTAGAAATCTATGATTTGTAGCTAGGAATTGGTTAAGAATGCTATTTAGTAATTAGATATCAGAGCAGTTACTAAAATGTTGAGGGCTTTTTTTTTCCAAACTCTTTTTAGAGAATGTCTTGGGACACTTGTATGGATAGGTTTATAAGTATACTTCAGTTTGCTGCTTTCCTGAAAAGATACAGGCGAACAGAAGATGGGAGGAGTGTTGAGAGACTGTGCTGTCAGCTAGTGCAGAGTGAGAAGGGGGCAGTGGGCCCTCCGGCTAAGCTGAGGGTTTGCTGGCAGTTGGTGGCTGCTGGGGAAGGAGTTAATTTGCCAGGTGAATACACATTCAGGCAGTACTAACTGGACCTAGTGGACATGAAGTTCAGGGCGAAGGAGATGGGTTAGTGGGTGCATAGCAGCTAAGAGAGTTGGGTATGACTGAGATACCTTGTATACACGTATGAGATTTTTAGAGAATAAAAAATAATATTGCCAGAATCACTGGGATTTAAAGTTTTATTAGCAAACAAATTTTACTACAAAAAAATGAAAGAATAGCAGTGGTAATAGTAGCAGAATTGCAGCTATGAAGTAGCAAACAAGATAATTTTATAGTTGGAGGTCACCAGAACGTGAGGGTCACCTCATTAGGAAGGGTAAGCACCTCTAAAACAGAATGTTTCTGAATGTTAGACTTAAACAGTTCTGGGTTAGTTTTGACCATGTTTCGTACTCTTAGAGATTTAATTTACTATTTTTAATACAAGGAATTAATAAAGTTTTAAGGAGTAATTGCCTGCATTTGGAAAAAGGTTGAAATCCTAACACCTGAAGAAGTGATGTATGAGCAGAAGTTTATAAGCAGCTGTGTGATTTTTCCTTGTCTGTTTTTGAACAGATGCTTGCACGTACCACCCGGGTGTTCCTGTCTTTCATGATGCCCTAAAGGTAGGAACAAGATACCTTTCCAGTTTCTTTGCATTTGCATAATAAACGTAAAGATAAAATAAAACCTTTTTTGTTTTTTCCTTCCTCTGCTTGTTAGTTTTTCTTTCTTAATGACCATTTTGGGTACTTTAATCAGATTGTCTAAAGACAAAGATAGTTGACAGTGGCATTTCCAGTTATAAAGTTATTTACATTCCAACCCACTTTCCTAATGATTTATTCTAAGTTTGAAGTTGAGTAAAAGCAATCCTATTGGTCTGAGTCTTGATTCTGTCACTGTGGCTAACAAGAAAGGCCTCCTCTGGATATTAGAAGTAGTTGCTTCGGGTGTTTAATGCTTATACACGTTTAGTTGGAGTGGTTTGCTGGAAACATGATACCATATTTTCTCCTTTTATTTCCTTAGCAAGCTGAAGGATCAGAGAAAGGGTAGAATGGTTTTTCTTGTTTCTGGGTTGTTTGTTTGTTTTTCTGACCAAATGTTCAGTGTTACCTGTTAAACTTTATGATTAATATGAGGTATGTATGTTCTCAGTGACTTACACATTTTAAAAACAGGATAAATGTGTGAACATCAGGTAACTTTCTGTATTTCCTTGAATGTTAATGTAAGCAGAACTTTTTCTCTGAATATTCACCTTATGACATTAAAGTGTTTTTGTTGTTATTAATATAAATTTAACTACTCATTTGGTTACACATGAAACTAGCAAGCCGTATAATGCTTGCATTACCTGAAATTTACTGGGGCATGGAATCCAGCGGCTTGGAAAGCCAAGGTTTGCAGTACGTATTTATAGAATACAGACAGACAACAAGTATCTGGAGAATTATTGTCAGTGACAGCACTTGCCATCCAAGCAAGAGGATGACCTAAATTTGATTCCCAGCACCTACATAAAACCAGGGTGAAAGGCGTATCTTTGCCACAGGGTAGAGAAAAGTGGGTCCTTAGGCTTGTCTAGATGAATTACCAAGTTCTAGGCTCTGTGAGAGACCTTGTCTCAAAAAGTTAGGTGGAAAGAGATAGAGAGCACACAATGAGCTGAGTAAATAAAAGCTAACACAACTGCAAAAATGAGGGTAATAAGAATATTTCAGTTTATGATGAAATGGTTTGATATTGTCGGTAGGACACAGACATTCAAATGTGTCCTAAGAATCACTGGCCTATAGGTAACAACTTGCGGATACAAACGAATGCACTTGCAAAAATGAGGAGCATCCCTATGGATAGGAAATCAGAAATACTAGAAGGGAAAAATACAAAATTAAAAAAAGTACAGTAAGATAGGTAATGAATAAGTCAAAAAATAATTCTTTTCCAAGAAAGAGAAGTACACCTCCATAATCAGTTTCAGCACATTAAAGACTATTCGAGGCTAAAATGTGCAAAGCAAGAGCCAGAGGAAGGGCCAGAGCATTGTTTCCTTATTGTAGAACTGAGCAGGTAACACAAACTTAGCAGACTGCACCTTTGTTTAGATTTTTTCATGTATCAGTTAAATGCTAAGTATCTGACATAACTTTATGTATGCATGTAAAAGTCAGTAAAAGTCTGACAGTACATTTTTTGAAGACTATAGATAATATCAGCACTCTTTAAACTCTGTAAGATTGGTAATTGGTTCATGTGCATCTCAATCCAAGGGTCTCAAGAAAAATTACAGGATATTCAGTTTTTCCTTTTAAAAACAGGAAAGAACCCTAAAAGAGCATATAGTGGTAAAAAAAATCACTACCAAAACTTCTATGCTGTAAGAAACTACCCATGTGAATTTAATATTATTTTAGGGACACAAGGATATTGTATTTCTATTTCTTTACTCTCTACTACATTGGAACTAAAAATAACTGAAAGCCACCTTCAGTAAGCTGTTCATGGTAAACTATGTAAAAAAACCACCTTCAGTAAGCTGTTCATGGTAAACTATCTGTTTATTGGGTGAAATAATTTTGAGACCTCTTCAGCGGCATAGCACCAGACACAGAAAAAGATGAAGGCCA
Organism: Rhynchomys soricoides; assembly: GCA_019843965.1. NCBI lineage: Eukaryota > Metazoa > Chordata > Mammalia > Rodentia > Muridae > Rhynchomys > Rhynchomys soricoides. The sequence goes on from JADRCH010000030.1 coordinate 13,040,041, forward strand.
GACGAAAGCCCAAACAAGCTCTTAACCTTACTTTATTTTCATTGGTTTAATGTTCTAGTCAGTTAAGGGCTTTTCCTATTACCTGCATCTGAGGATGTATGTTTAAGATGGGAAAGCACTAAAATTATTTATTACTCTGGGCCTTTTAAGCTCTGGATTGACTAAAGCTGCTCTGCTGATAATTCATTAAAAGTGTTCTGTGCTGGCTCCTTCCCTAATTTTGTGGCTCCTTGCTTTAATACCAAGGAGGCCCTTGATAGTTTGCTTAAACTGCACTTACCTCAGTTGCTTCTGTCTGTTTTACTTCTGGCTATAAGGTTAGTTTACTTTAGAAACTAAAGTACTATAATTTTTACTTAGTAGATTTTTTTTCCACGGAAATCACCTTACTCCTCAGTTCTTTTAAATCTGTGAATTAGGGGGAGGGTGTTGGAAATTGAACAGGGGTCTTGTGTACTTTGGCGTGAGCTCTTCCAGTGAGTTACATTCCCTCATCCATAGATGGTGTTAAAGGGTTGTTTTTTTCTTTCTTTTTATTTATTTATTTTTTTCAAAAACTCAATACTATTCTTAAAAGCAGCTTCTGATTTTTTATTTTAAGGAAGTAATTGTTTATGTTTTTAAACAAAATCATTTTGTGTGATTAGGAAACAGCATACAAAAGCAAAACTGGTGTGTATGTAATTTCAGGATTCAAGGAAATCAGTGCCACACGGTTTTAAGGTTATCTTAGTTTGTTTTCCCATGTTTTACAGGGTTGGTCTTGCTGTAAAAGAAGAACAACTGATTTTTCTGACTTCTTAAGCATTGTAGTAAGTACTAGTTTATTCTTCTGTCTTGTTTTCCTAAAAGTACATACATGTTCCTGGAGGCTCCAGATTGTGCAGTTAGATAACTGATATCCATTGACTCAAATATCAGGCTATACCATACTTTATAAAGGGGCTGCATCTCCTCCATAACCTCTGAAATCTTTGTTTGCCGTGGAGAATTAAGATTTTATTATGTTAACTATTCGTTTGTCATTTTATGTCCTTGATTTGGTGTTCTTGAAGAGAACATGAGGAAGGAATTTGTAGGCAGGCAATGACTGGGAGCGGATGCTCCTAGTACTGCAGTGACTTGATGTGCTGGGGAGGGGCAGGGTCTAGTGTGTGAGGGGGTGAGGAGGAGAAGGAATGGGGAAAGATCTGGGTGAGGGCGAACTGAGAGGAGAAGGGAGGCTGATAATTGGGAGATAAGATATATAAATACATAGAAAAAATAAAAATAATATCAGTTATAGGCAGTAAATTTTACCAAGACATCAATGAGATGGTCCGTTGTTTTATATGGCACCAAGAAAGAACAATCGTTATTTCAGTGTTATAGATGAGAAAAATAAATTTTAACAAATTATTTGGGTTAAGGTCATATTTCAGCTTAATAGGAAAGAGGAAGCTCAGATTGTTTTTATGTTATGTCAGGCAGGGTCTTATGCAGTCCCAGTTTGTAGCCAGGGATGACCTCGAACTCCTGATCTTCCTGTCTTCAAATACAAGTGCTAAGATTAGAGATGGTACCATGCCAGGCTTAGTAGTGCTGGAGGTCAAACCCAGGGCTTTGTACATGCTAGACAAGTATTCCAGCAACTGATACCTGACTGAGACCTGTTTGAATTAAGAGCTTTGGCATGTATTCCAACAGACTGAGACCTGTTTGAATTAAGAGCTTTGGCATGTATAAATAATTAGAACTGCCTTTAAAACACACTAAGTACGAACATACATACATAAAGTAGGTCAAAGCATAACCGTTGACATCTTTTACTAACAGGGCTGTACAAAAGGTAGGCATAATAGTGAGAAGCCACCTGAACCAGTCAAGCCTGAAGTCAAGACTACTGAGAAGAAGGAACTCTCTGAATTAAAACCCAAATTTCAGGAGCACATCATTCAAGCCCCTAAACCAGTAGAAGCAATAAAAAGGCCAAGGTATAATCTATACAACTACTTATATTTGTGACAGGATCATACTGGAATTTGCTGGTAGGGTTTTCTTTTAGCATTTTGTATAAAGACATTTGCAGTGTCCACTCTTAGTGTGTTTTCCTTTGATAGTAACCCTGTAACTTTGGAGGCTATGCACGTACAGTTGGAGGGCGGTATGTCTTTGTTTTCTGGTGTGCATTCTCACGGTGGTATGGTGAGATTTGGTAAGAGAATTGTTCTTTTATGTAGTTAGTTTGAATTGAAGAGCCACGGAGACCTGGTCACTTACTTTACATTTAGATTAGTACTTAGGGAACTTTCCCTTATTTGAGTTAGGGTATCCTCTCTACCAAAATACCTTAAAAAGTACTTGTGCTCACCTTGAAGTGGAATTAGACTGATTGTTCTAATCTAATCACCGCCTGTTCAAACCAGACTATGTTTTGAAATACCTTAATGCAGTGGTTCCTAATGCTGTGACTCTTATAGGGTTCCCCATGTTACGGGGACCCCCCAACCATAAAATCATTTCATTGCTACTTCATAACTGCAATTTTGCTGCTGTTATGAATCATAATATATTTATGTTTTCCGATGGTGTTAGGCAACTCCTTTGAAAGGGCTGTTTGACCCCACCCCAGAGGAGTCATGAACCGGAGGTTGAGAACCACTATATTAATGAATTTACTCCTGTAATGCAAGATCTTCAGTCTGCATTCAAATAGTGACAGTAGAATATAAATACAGAATTTGGGCTCCAGATGTTCCTCGGGTGAGTCCTTTTAGTACAAGCCCAGAAAAACCATCAGAACCAATTGAAGCTTGTATTCACGTTATAAATTTACAGTGTTTCCAACTCTGTCTTTTATTATGATTAAATAAGTTTATAGATCATTACATAATATAGCTCCAGAATAAGAATCCTGACCTTTGATGTTTGTTTGCTCATTTTTATTTTGAGGTATAGGCTGTAATTAAAGGTGAAAATGCTTTTTTTCTATCTACAGTATTAATTCAGTCTTCAGAGACATTCAAACACTAGCTTACGCAGTTAAACAGATACCAGAAATGGACAACAATTTTGTTACAGTACAGTTCATCCTTAAATCTGTTATATCTCAATGCAGTCTACTAGAATTTAATGATGTATGAGTTATTACCATTTCTTTAAATGAGAGACTACATAGATATATAAGCTTTACATAAGAGGCTATGAGAAAAAGTAAATGTATTTTAATGTTTTGTTTTATCTGTAAGGGCATGTTTTGCCTGCATGTGTGTCTGACTACTTGCATCCATGATACCCATGGAGAACAACGGTTTCCCCTGGAACTGGAATTGTAAACAATTTCTGAGCCAGCATGTGGGTACTGGGAATCAAACTCCAGTCCTCTGGAAGAGCACGAAGTCCTCCTAACCACTGAGTTAGCTCTGCAACACTTAAATGTTTTATTTTAAATCTATCTGATACATGAGGTACATAGTCTAGTGTATCCTGTTAATGTTTTTAAGTTATTGTAGATGCAGAGTGAATAACCTATGATCTTTTTATTGCCACATTTATTAATAGCCTCAGTATGTGTTTACTGAATAGGCTTAAACAAATGTGTGTGTGTGTGTATGTGATCATTATGAAGTACTAGAAGATGGTGGTGGTTTTACACGGTCATAAAATTTTATCTAAATTGAAAAATCTATACTCTCCACATAAGTAAATTGTCTCAGCTAGTACAGATGAGTTTGTCTTCACTTAGTGCTTGAGAATTTTGCTTGGGGATGAACTGAAAAAGATTCGACAGTCCTTTACATGGGGGTTACTCATCTTTACCAGCTTGAATCCCTAGTCTTTTCCTCCCTTCTCATAGTCCACTGTGTAGTGGTATCTTTATGCTAGCAGTGGCATGAATATTTGAAACTTAATTTCTTAATAGATGCAGCATTTTATTGAAAATTAGAATATTGGTAGATTATGACATTTATGAAATACTTTTAATTAGAAATAATTTAATATACAGATAATTGACATATGGGAGATTTTTAAAGTTATCAATTTTAAGTACAAAAAAGTACTTTGGTCTATTAATGATGATAATAAGACTTCAAAATTCTCTAGCCCAGATGAGCCAATGACAAACTTGGAACTAAAAATATCTGCTTCCCTAAAACAAGCACTTGATAAACTTAAACTGTCATCTGGGAATGAAGAAGATAAAAAAGGTAAGACATTGGGTTTTATTTGATTTTAATAATCTTCTGTCTAAGTAATAGAGATAACTTAATAATTTTCTGTCAAAATAGCTAGCTGCATTGCACTGTGTGAAAATGTAGCATATTGTAGCAGAGAACCTTCCCAAATGCTAATAACATCATAGAAGGAACGTGTGGTTCATTGATTATGTCTTTGTGTAAACTTATCATCCCTTAATTATTATATCAGTTAAATTTCTTCAATAGCTAAAATGTTTCTTCACACATCATATAAAATATTTTTATTACCCATTTGATCTCTGCCTAATATCAACAGACAAAAATATCGTCCATGACTTCTGTTTCACCAGAGAATATAAGATTTTATAAGATTGGGTGATCACTGCATTGTGGACTGAAACATCAGATATATATTGTTTGAGGGCATATAGGCAAAAAGTAGGTATAAGGTTTGTTGTTTTGAGAGAAGACATTGTCCAGTAGCTCCAACAGTTCTGGATGTTGTTGTGTGATCTAGGATGTCTAAGAAGTCATAATCATCTGCCTCAGTCTTTCAAGGGCTGGGATCTATGTTTGTTTTTGTCTAACTGTTTTCCTTGAATTAGACTTGTTTTAAAAGAAAGGATACTCTTAAAGAATGATACAACAGTGGAAGTACTATTCTAATATTGTAGTTTTAGTCCTCCTGTTCCAAGAAGAACACAGTTAGGAAACCTCATGTTACCTTCTTTTTTCTTCATTGCAGAAGAAGACAGTGATGAAATTAAGATTGGGACTTCTTGTAAAAATGGAGGATGTTCAAAGGTATGTATTATAAAACTTTGGATTTATACAGTAAAATTTTAATTTCAAACAAAGGACTGCAGTTCCCTGTAAAGTTAGCGAATAGCTGCATGCTGCTTACATGTTTGGAGCGAATAGCTGCATGCTACTTACATGTTTGGAGCGAATAGCTGCATGCTACTTACATGTTTGGCGCTTGGCTGAAAGCTAGGGCTAAAAATACGGTAAGACCTCTGAGAGGAACATCTGATAGAATGATGGGAATAAATCTAATTTGATTAACATTTAGTAAGGACTTGTTATGTGCTAGACAAGTTTCAGGGGCTGAAGATAATAGTATAAAATTAAACAAAAATTTTGTTCTGTAGAGCATTTTCTAATGTGGACAGGAGGGTAAAAATAGGCCATTGAGTAATTCACTCAGGCAGACCTGAAATAAATACAATAGACTTAGCAACTGCAGTGGCTCCAGTTGGGAGCTCCTTATGTAAGATTTGTCAGTGGCGCTAGGTAAGAATTCAGCGGTGAGGGATAGGGGGTGGTGCTAACCCTGGGAATAGCTATCCACAGAGGGAACCATGCAAGTAAAGAGGCTTTAGAGATAGGCTGCCCAGCAGATGGCAAGATCATGGGGCTTGGGCAATAATCTTAAAGGAGTGGATGAAGAAGTAGACGGGGCGGTGAAAGGCCTAACCCAGGACAAGGGTCTGGGCTCGTCACACTGATGGTAGGTTATCTGCTTCAGGGAGGTGTTTTGTTTTGTTTGTTGAAACAAGTCTCACTGTATCCCAGCCTGGCCTCAGACTACAGTCCTTCCTTCAGCTGAGTGCAGGATTACAGTTGTGTACCACCATGCCCAACTCAGGGAGAGAGAGAGCTCTGTCATAAACTAGAGTCAGAAGAAGGAAAACCAGCGTCGACCCTATTAGAGAAAAACAAATGGTGTTATTCCAGAGAGCAGGTTGCTGAGAAATGACTAAATGTAGAGCATGGCTAAACATCATGACACCTTTTGCTGTCTGCTCTGTATACTTGTTCGTGCTTTTCCTCTGTGCCACTCACCTTTACTTGACTTACTGTCTTCCCAACTGCCTCCATCTCATGGTGAGGAGTATAATACGGTTTCATTTGCTTTTTGTTCTATTTGAATGCTTAGCTATGTGACCGGCATATAGCTGATCTATGTACAATTAATGGTATAATTTGAATATTTGGGTATTCAAGAACCTGGGTAATTGATGGACTTAAAGTCACAGCCTGTGTCCCAAGAAGCCAAGTTCAGCCAGCCATCTTTGATAATTTAGGTAAAACAGGTAAATTAATAGTGAGAAGCATAAGAAGACCTTATTCGTGTGATCACATTGGGGAGAGGGACAAAGACCCAACAACAGCCACCCAGAGTCCATTTTGGCTGAGAGAGGTCAAGGCCTACACGGAGGGCTAGAAATAAGCATAGCAAAGCAGCCCCGGCCAGCGTGGGTCCACCACCGTAAACTGGTCATGGTTTGGCCTCCCGTTTGACCTGGTACTGGACTTCAGCCTTCTGTTCTCCTGGTTTGAGATTCTTGGGTTGGGGGGAGTATTCAAAACTTAAGGGCGTTCAAAATAAACATGACAGTATTGGGAAGGATAGCTTAACTACTATTTGACATTTTTCTTTCAAAGATTTCTATCAGCATTTAGTTTTTGCTTGTTACTGATGTCAGTGTAAAAGAAATAATAAAACTTGCCCTCGTTCTTAATCTCTTTGTTTTATGGAATATAGCCATAGTCTGGCCCGTTTTGGAGCTTTGAGGGTGTTATTGCTGAAGTGTACTGCAATTGATAATTGATTGTTCCTTCCTATTTTGTTAATAATGTCATTCTAAATATTTCAGTGTGTAACTTTAGTGACTAGAAATGGAATTGTGGGTGTGTTCAGTTTGAGCTGATATGGAGGCGTTTGCACATCAGTTTTCATGGCTTCCACCCTGTTGTCTCCCACTGGCAGTCTTGTCAGCTTTATCCTCTAGCAGCTCTGGTAGAGGGGCAGTTTTCTTCTTTGCTCTTTACCTCCGTCACTGGTGTTACAGTTGAGACCTGTTCTTATGCTGACTAGCCATTTCCTTCTTCTCAGGTTAAATGTATGTAATCTCTCACCTACTTTTTGGCCATCTTTTTCTTAATAATTTCTTGTAGGAAATCTTAATATCTTACAGCTGCACGTCCTTTGTCAGATATTTTGTGTAAAGATTTGCACTGACCTGATGTCATTGATAAGCAGAGGGACTTTTAATTTTCATGCAGTGAAGTTTGTCTGTTATTCTGTTTATGTAAGAAATACTTCTAAGCTACCGTCATTTTGTCATGCAGAAAGGGATGTGTGAAACACCTCTAACTGAATATGATGGTGTTTAAAAAAGGAGCTGGAGAAGAATGGTAGTTATTAGAACACTGGACCCAGGAGAGAAGAGAAGTTATGAAGTGGGAAATGGGAACAGTGCACTGGCTCGTTCTTGAGTGAGGTTAAACTGATATGTGTTTGCATGAGTTTGACAAGATTTTTGATAACGTTAGAGGTAGAGGGGACAGACTTACTGATTCAGACGTGGAAGACTGAGTACATTTGGTGCATTGAATATGATGAGAAAAGAGACATTTTTAGGTGGCAGTAATAAGTTCAGATTCTAACATATACTTAACGGAGATAAACTCCTAGCACTTTGTACTTAACAAAAATGAAACTGAAAATTTTGGTCTTCTATACTTTAGTTAATATGAATACAAAAATAGAGAATATACTGCAAGCTGCATCCATATTTTATTAACATGACTTTTTGTGAATTCACCTGTAGAGCCTTCACATAGAGCAGCAGTGGGGCCCGGATCTTCCAGACAAACCATGGATGTACATATAGGTCTGCAGCTCATTTTACCATTTGTAGGGTTAAGAAATCAGTATTCTACTGGAACTTCAGAAATGATTATTAGACTCCCCATATTAATTTGTAATGCCCACACAGAGTGAATATACTGTGCATATAAATCATGTTTCTAGTGAGAGTACAAGTCCTTCGATTCCAACATGTTTCTGTAAATTTGAATGCTTGAATATAAATCAGTGTAACTTCATGCCTCAAAGGCTAAAACCATCTTATGTAGTAAGTTGCTTACCTTTCTGTTTGCTTTCTTTACAGAGATCTAGAGTTTAACCATGTCCAAAAGAGGGTCATTTTTCCATTCCTTGGTGGACTTACCAGTGTTCTTGTAGCTGCTGTTATTTAAGTATTATATGAAGTAAGGTCTTATGTGTAACCAGGGTTTCAGATAGGTATTAGAAGATGCAAGTGTGAGAAAGTGTGAGAGAAACAGCTAATGTTCTTCCTCTGTGTCTTTGTTTTATAGACATACCAGGGTCTACAGAGTCTAGAAGAAGTCTGTGTATATCATTCTGGAGTACCCATTTTCCATGAGGGGTAACTGACATATACCTAGTTAAAATATGTATAGTATTGATTCAAAACATTAATTAAACCTTTATATCTTTAAACATCGCCATGTCGTTATAGTAAAACTTTTACCTACATTACTACTATTTAATCCTTATAATAACCGAAGAAAGTGGGCAGGTGCAGTTGCTTTCGGAACCACAGGAGAATCTTTGTGATTCTGCAGTGTGATCTTATTTGGACTTGTTTGTGGTTTTGGTTTTTTTGTTTGTTTTGTTTTGTTTTTTTAATCTGAAGCAGAGTCTTATGGGTTGGGTGGATCCTCAGGCCTTAGCCTCCTGTGGAACCGCTTACAGGCATGTGCTACTGTGTAGCCTGCCTTACTTTTCTTTGTGTAAAGGACTGACATTCGGTTTTAGGACATTAGTTTTTTTAGTCATGGAGCAGTGAAAGCACCAGTACCCAGGAAAGGCCATGCTTTTTCATAACTCTCAATTAACAGTCTGTTTCTATGTTATGATATAATTATATATGATTAATATATAGAAACTATACTGTATTAGACTTTTCAACTGTTTACACGTGCTTCAGGATTTTTTAACCTGGAGATCTATAATTTTTCGTTCCCTGTGCAGGGTTGTTTCTTAAGTTAGTAGAGCTTTTACCGTCTTTGCGATCGGCCATCATGTATGGAAACACTAGTTCCTACTTTGTTCCAAGTTCTTTACTGTATTATTGAAATGTGAATATTAGTATCTTTGGTCATACTACATTTTGGTAGCTTCATGAACAAACTCAGTGTACATTCTCCATGAGAAACTAGACCTGGAATTGGGATGGTTTTGTATATTTACTCAAAAGCTGAGTTAATACAATAAATAACACCCTGGTTTTTAAAATGAGTTTCCCTACTATGTACGTATTTTAACAGTTAAGTACTTGTAAGATATTTAAAGTTTTTATTTCCTAATTACATTTGTTATAATGATAATACTGGCTGTAATTCATTGTCTAATTTAAAGGATGAAGTATTGGAGCTGTTGTAGAAGAAAAACTTCAGATTTTAATACATTCTTAGCCCAAGAAGGCTGTACGACAGGGAAACACGTGTGGACTAAAAAAGATGCAGTGAGTAACCTTTTCAAAGTCACATGCTCATCTGCATGCATCTAAATCATTTCTGAGAGGTCTGAGATTAGTATGTATCTGTATTTAAAAAAAAAATTAGCTCTCTTAGAGGGTAAAGCATTGGCATGTGCACAAAGTACTTAATCTCAATATCTCAGGGATACCTATTGACAAATTAACCCTTGTATGTATATAGAGAGGTATATAAGTTTTCAAAAACACCCTACACCTGCCGGAATTGAAAGATCTTTGTCTTACTAAAACTACTTTCATAAAAGCTGGAGAGTTGGCTCATTGGTTAAGTGCACTTGCTCCTGCACAGAACCAGGGTTCAGTTCCAGCATCCACAAGGCTCACCACTTCCTTAGGCACCATGCGTGTATGTGGTCACAGACCACATTCAAGAAAGCACTCATCCACATAAAATAAATCTAAAAAAAAAACTAGTTTCACAGCTTTTTCCAATTCTTAAAAATTATTTTATAAAAGCACTTCCTATTAACTTACTGTTACTAAACTAATATTTAAATCTGATTTTTTTTCTTTTTTTTTTTTTTCTATTTTTTTCTTTTTCGCCACAAAATCATTCACCCATACATACAGTCTCTCTATCTAGTGGCCAAAAATCTTAGCCCTATGAACATAATTCTTATCATCCTTTAAGTTAAAGCAAGAAAACCGGTTTGTTGTTAAATAAGGGTTTATATGCTAGATCTTATTATTTTAATAGATTGATTAATATAAACAAATATTTTGTGTTATGCTGTTATTAATAACATTTTATGATCCTTTCTACTTCATAAAAATAAATCTTTAACTCAAGGCTTTACCTCAAGGATGTTCAGTATTTGAGTATCTCATTGTTCTTGCTTTTGAATCATAGTTTACTGACCATAAAACTTGCAGAAATATTTTACTAGCAAAAAGTGAGGTATGCTTATACATTTTTCTTGTCAAATCTTAACAATTTAAACTTAAAAAAAATAAATTGTGCTTTATTTTTTGTTTAAAAATTTTCATAGTATAATCCCTAGTGAAATGTAACTGTTTTGAAAATCGTTTTTAATATAAGTGTTTCAGAGTTCCCTGGATTTTATGGCTAACTTGTTCTTTCTTAGAGCAGTTTACTTAGAAAACATCACCATTTGTTGTTGAAATCCAACTGATACCATAGTGTAGCAATGGAGAATAATGTTCCTTTCTATAAGAGCAGTCAGAAGATGATTTCTGTAAGTTGGGACATTATCTGCATGTTAATATGAAAGGACAAGATAATTTAATAATCATAAAAGTAGTTATTAGCTAACAGTTTGTGTTTATATGTGTGTATGTGTGTGTACGTGTGTGAAGGTTTCAAGTTTTGACCACCTTATTTCATGAAATATGGTCTTCCTCTGAGCCTAGAGCTCATCAGTTCAATTTTGGGATCTTGTGCTGAATTCTCCAACATTAGGGTTACAGATCCATTCCAGCACATTTGAACATCTTTATGTGGGTGCTGGTGTTCTAAACTCAGGCTTCTTGCTTGGGAAGCAGGCACAGTACTAGCAGAACCATATTTCCAGTCACAACATCCCCCATTCATTCATTCATACAAAATAAACTTCTTAATGCTTTCAAGTTACCATACAAATGCCTTTCTCATTTCTGTCTTCAAAGAATGATTCTATGACAGTACTTAGTGGACTGTAAGATATTAAAATGGAATAAAAGTTTAGTGAGGCTTGTAAAATTATCTCCTAAATGGACAGTAACAATGTAACCTTAAAGAAGAAAAACCAAATTGAAGAAATGAGGGTACTCACATCATAAACTGATAAGATATTTTGTATCATAGTTTATTGTTTAAGCCTCTCAGTAGAATCTTTAGAAGTTGTAGCCCTGAATGCATGATGTGCTTAGGTGTGCATAATAATTTTTCCTCTATTAGCTAAGCCAGTTCTTTTGAAACTGGTGATTGTGTGGTGGTTTTTAAGATTACAAAGTTTTTCTTACAGGGGAAAAAAGTTGTTCCATGTAGACACGACTGGCATCAGACTGGGGGTGAAGTTACTATCTCAGTGTATGCTAAAAATTCGCTGCCAGAACTCAGTCAAGTAGAAGCAAATAGTACATTGGTAAGTATATTAAGTAACTCAATAGAAATTACCTTAAACACATTGTTTATATGTAAACATTTTCTCAAAAGTTCTTATGTCTGATCAGAGAGTCACAATTGACTTCCATAGAAACAATATTTTAAGTGAAACTCACATTGTAGAAGAATTTATTCTAATGCTATCTAGAAATATAGTAGCTTAGAAGAGACACAAACCTTCTAGCTAATTTTTCCTGTTAATCATTTTCTTAAATGAAACGGTGGGGCTCAATATTGATATTCTCTCATGGCTTGAGTAATGTCAGTATTATCTTTTTAGTTAGTTCTTAGTTTCACAAACCTTCAGTGTGAATTTAATGAATTACTAGTCTTAACTTGGTGTGGTTCAGTGTTTCAATGCATGTTTAGTGTATATTAAGGTTGTGTTTTCAATACCTAGTACCAAAATAATGACAATAACTTGTCTATTTCAGTTAAATGTACACATTGTATTTGAAGGAGAGAAAGAGTTTCATCAAAATGTGAAACTATGGGGTGTAAGTATTATGAATCCATCAATGTTTCCTGATGCTTAAAAAACATATTTAGGATGCTTATGTAAAATTCATGAATATAACTTTAAACATGTCCTATCAAGATACTTAAATTGCATAAAAATGGCTCCAGAAGCTTGATTTTGATATTAGAATAAACAAGATGTGTTTTTCTGAGACCAATAAAAGCACTGGGTTAACTCTTACTCTTGATGTGTTGTAGGTGATTGATGTTAAACGAAGTTATGTAACTATGACTGCAACAAAGATCGAGATCACTATGAGAAAGGCGGAACCCATGCAGTGGGCAAGTCTTGAACTACCTACAACCAAAAAGCAGGAGAAACAAAAAGATATAGCTGATTGATTAGAAGAGAACCAGAAATCTCTTGTCTATTTTAGAGTTCTTAATGTGTGTGGTGAAGTAGTTGCTTGCTGCTGTAATCTTTTGTCTTTTTAATCTGCCATTTTGGGGTTATCATGAGGTTCTTCAAAGCCAAAGTCTGTTAAATTTTCGTGCCTCTATCTTCCTTTTGAGTTGCATAATATGATTGCTCAGATCTTCTCACTAGAACTGTAGCTGTTGCTCTCACACTTGAAGGGAGGGAAAGAACCCATAAGTATAATTGCAGTATATTTTAGTTTAAATTATTATAAGCAGGAAAGTAAAGAGGATTTTTTTTTTGACCTGATAACTCCTTATTCCCTTAAATGGGAAAGCAAAGTGGTATTAAAAAAATTGAATAGGCCTCTCCATGATCTTTTGTTACTATAATTCTTGAAAATCTTTAAGGAAAAGACTTTTCTTTGTTTTTCCCTATGCAGTGGTTACTTTTTGTAGTACTAATTCTGAAGCAGTGGAGTCAAACCATCTGTGTGTATTGGTGAAGTTTAATTCGTTTACAGTTCAATTAATTTCAGAAAGTTGCATCAATACTTGCATTACCTGGCAAGCAGTATAATTTAAGTCTATAGGAAATAAACTAAGATTATAGAATTATCAATTTGGTTAAAATTCATCATAAGAGTAAGCAATAATGTTAAAATCTCTTGATTATTTAAAGGACTCTTTATGGTGGTTTGACTAAATTGTATTTGATTTATAGTCTAAACATTCTCATGGATTCTATCTGTGTCTCTGATGAAATACTGTATCTGTTAAATTGTGAATACGTAGCTTTGTTGAAATATATTAAGGTGTGTGTTGAGGCTTGAATCTGGAATGTCCTGGCGGCTTGTTTTGAGCTGTTGGTCATTCAGCTTAAGGCTGTCTTTTGAAGACGGTGAAACCTTTAGGGTATTGAGGGGTGAGCCTTTGAGGATTATACACTCCTGCTGGTCTGATCCAGTCAGGACATATGAACCACCTCTGTCCCATATTCCCACTGCCGCCTCCTCAGCCATTATAGATTGTATGCTCTGAAACCGTGAGCCAAAATAAACCTCACCTCGCTTGAGTTGTTTCTGTCATGTGCTTTGGTCAAGACAAGAAAGTAATATACTATAGGAAAATTATAGACTGTGTCTTAGAATAGCTGAATGTTGTATGTTAAATTAATGTAGTAGTTTAATTCTTGGGAGCTATTTTAAGGGGTTCCTGAAGAGTTTTACACATATAATGGTATGTGTTATATTTCATTTTCATTAATTGTAGATGACACAGATAAACTTAGATAGGCCAAAATGAAAGTTGAAGGTCTTTACTTCCCAGACTCTTTGGTGAATCCTCACAAAGTTTCATTATAGCCAAAGTTTCATTTTAGTTAATAAAGAATCTGTATGGGGGCTGGAGAGACAGCTCCTTTAGGAGTACTGGTTCATGGGTTCAATTCCTGCATCCAGGTGGCAACTTAGATACTTCAGGATCTTCACATCAGATACAGGTCCTTCTTCTGGCCTCCATGGGTATCAGTCAGTTATGCTGTGCTCTTTGATACAGCAGACAGCCTGTTTGCATTTATCATCATTCTGCTTTTAGCAAATAACTATTAAAGATACTAGTATAGGCAACAAGTATAAAGATACTAATCAATCCTTCAGGACTTAATGAAGCAAGAACATGCTAAAAAAAAATTGGCAATAAAAAATTAGGATCCAAATAGTGTTTCTAAATTTCTACTTAAAAGGGAATGCATTTAGAAAAAGAGATCTTGTGTACTACCTGAGGAAAGGAAAGAGGTTGAGACATTTTTTCATACTTGTGCGGCGGCTACATTTATGACAATTTAATTGATGTTTCAGAACTTCTGCATGGCATTCATACAAAAATTAAGTGAAATTTACCCTAAACTCTAAAGCGAAAGTATTTTTAAGAAAGAATATTTTACCCTGTCAGTTTATTGAGAAAAGTTAATAAAAATGCTTGTTAGCTTTGAGAAGTTATTTATTTCTGTTAGATATATGCCTTTCGTTTTTATTATAGCATCAAAACAAACCTAGGTATATTTTATATCCGTTGTGACTCAGATTATCATGGGAAATTTAAAATGCAGTTTTTCTTGTCTAGCTTTTGCTTGCACAAAGGAAGTAATATCCTAAGTTGACCTGTTTTTCCTAACCTTTCATTTTGCAATAACTTTGTGTTGGTGAAATTATAAAAATAGTGCCAGGAGTATTTTATAGTAAGTATATCGTCTCCCTGTGTTAAATTTTACATGATATTTTACAAAACTAAGACCCTTGGTATAATATTTTAAAGTAGGAGTGTCAAAGACAGCTACTTCATCTACCTGAAAACAACAACAGAGATCTGAATTCCATCAACTACCTTTCAATTCTGATTTTCTCTCATTTGACTGCTTTAGAAAGACTTCCTGCATTGTAAAGACGACTCCTCTGCTCACTATTGTTGATTGGAGGACATTTCAGAAATGCTTGCTGATTGTGACTTAAGTTTAGGATTAAGTAGTTTTAGGGATTATTTAGTGTGTATCAGACACTTTGCCAGGTATTTTATGACTAGATTACTGTCATTCATATTCAGAGGGAAGCGTGTCATTAATTTGTCTAAAATCACAGATGGAATAAGGTGCAGTTCAATTTTAACACGACGGCCTTCGTCCCCAAAGTCCTTAAGCTTAACCATGACCCTAAAGATAACATGCACAATCAGAATTGAAATTGGTGTTTATTTCTGCTTTTCTTATATCAAATAACTGAATTATTATAAAATGTAAGCATGGTTTGAGTTGTAGTAGTTGTGATGGCAGTCGTTATAAGTGTCACTTCACCTGGGAAGGAGAGTCTTAATGGGGGGTTGTCTAGACTGTTATCCTATGGGCAGATATTAGAGAAATCTTGATTACATTAGCTGAGGTGAGTAGACCCTGCCTAGGATCCTGGACTCAATAAGAGTGGTCTGAGTAACAATATGTATGTACTCTTTGCTTTTGATTCAACGTGACCAGCTCTCTTGCTCCTGTCACTGTACTTTGTCACAGTGATAAAGAGTTTGACTGGAGCTCTGAGCTATAATGAGCCCTTTAGTTGCTCTGAGTTGTTTTGTCAGGGTGCTTTATCATAGCCATAAGTGAAGACACTAAGTAGTCAGGTGGTATACTTTTTCAGTGAGAACCTGTAAGGGCAGTTGACATAAATCTTGATATTGTAGAGGCCTTGTGGACTAGTTTGTTTCCTGCAGTTCTAAAGGCTTCTGCATGTAAAAAACCTTGGCTGTGATCATCTCAACTAGAGTGTTCTACCCCTCTGTTAGGTGTCCATGTTTCTAAACTCTTAGTACATTAGGCAGGAGAAGCAGGGCGCTAAAATTGGATAGTAATGTATCAGACAATATCACTCATTTCAGCGTTGTAAAATAGGTTTTTATTTGTGGAGCATTAGCAAACATGCCCCATCACAAGGGAAAAACATTTTCTGAGAGCAGGGTAAAGCCTGATCTCAGCAGGTTCACACTACTTAATAAATTGTGTGTCCCACAGGCTTCCATCATAAGAGTTTTTCTTATATATCCACTGATCGACAGGCCTATTCGTATTAACTCCTAATCAAGAAGACAGTAATAGGTCTATTCTTTACCAGAAAGCCAAAGCCAAAGATAAGACTTGGGTTCTTTTTTTTTTTTTCTTTGAGAATTGTGTACATGTGTACAGCGTATTTTGATCAAGTAAACACACACCCCTCATTTCCCCCTATTATGTCACCAGCATTCCCCCCCTTATTTCATGTTTTGGAGTTGGTTCTTTGCCCCCTTTACACCCACTGAGTTCACTTAGTACTGTCACAGTGTACTACATCTGTCTACCAGAGCATGGGTAGTGTCTCAGTGGTCGGACTAAGACTGTCTACGTCCCTTCTTCTCCTTCAGCAGTCATTAATTACCAGCAGCTTCTCAGCTAGGTGTGGAACTTGTCAGGTCTTAATCTTTTCGGGAGAAGAAAAAAGTTGTCTAAAAGTAACTAAAGAATAAAAAAATGAAAAATCTCTAAAACTAACCATGTTTGTGTCTTAGAAGGTTATCTCAGAAGAGTTCACTGCTCTTCCAGAAAATCAGAAGTCAGTCCCCAACACCATGTAGCGACTCACAACTGCCTATATGACTCCAGTCCTGGAGGGTCCAGTGCCCTCCTCTGACCTCAGAGGGTGATAGGCACACATGCAGTACAGACAGCTATACACAGACAAAACACCCATACACATAAATAATATTTAGTTCATAAAATAGCCTTGATTTACAGTAGAAACTAGCCTTAGTGGCTTACAAGTGCCCTGCAGCTGCTTTCCTCCTTTTCATGCGGTATTTTAAACCTCAAGGAGAGGCTCCTGTGACATTCCTTCACACATTACTGATTTTCACTTCCCCAAAACTTAGGATGATGGAGGAGCACATCCTGGGTGACCTGCAAGCCTCTAATTTTAAACTCCCTTACTAACAGTAGCATATGTCCTCTGGAGTTATGGGTGTTTGCAATGCATCTGGCATAAATCCCATATTTTGTCATTAATGATTAGCTGTTGACTAAAATTAACAAGATAACGAATTCAGAATGATAAGTTGGAAGTTTTACTATTTACCCCTAACTCACATTGCTAATCATAGGTGCTGTTTGCCAGCCCTGTTTTCCAGGAAAGCACTACCAGGTATAATTCTCAGAAATTTCAAAACTTTTCTCTTTTATCTCCTGTAGACCTGATAACAAATTTTGATGTTTTGAAATGTGTGGTGTGTCATTGACTTGGATAGTGAGAAAGTGTAAGCAGCAGGAGTGGGGCTGGGAATAGCATCTCACTGCCTCCTGTGTCATCTGGAGTGGTTCTTTCAGAGACTTCCACTCAGGCGAAGCCAGTATGAGGCAGAAATGCGATTTATTAAGGTGAGATCTTAATGCAGATTGAATGATAAGTATTAGTAGAGAGGTATCATATTCCAAACATATGCTGCTTGGCCTTGCCCAGCTGCTGATACCTTCCCACCTTCAGAGCCGACAAAGTCTGGCATCCTCACTTCTAAGGAGTTACTAGCTGGGCATAACCAGACTAGGAAACTGACAAGTACTCTATGACTAATTCTCACTTCCCCAAAGAAATTTATCAGGCTACCTAATCACTAGAGGTCACTGGTGACAAATCCCCTCTGAAGGGCTTCATTAACTATAAAAAAATCGAAACCTTCCCCCACCCCTTCCTTTGCCACTGGGAAAATCAGAGCCTATGGCTTATCAACTATAAGGCATAGGATCTCACCCTCTAAACCAGTGGTTCTCCACCCTCCTAATGGATCTTTACACCCAAGGCCAGGTGAGGGCTCCACGAGGGTAAGGAATGCTTAAGCATCTTAACAAACAGCCACATTAGACTTTTATGCAAAGGGTTGTCAAGAAACATACTTTTGTTTTGCTTTTGATTTCTGTAATTGATATTGGTTGGTGCCCAAGGGTGCAATGGGCAAGATTATAGGCTGATATCACAAAACCACAGGTCACCAGGATTTTAAATCACAATAAAACGTATATATGGTTTTGCTGCAAACACAGTTTTTTATAGTCTTATGAAATCCTTCAACTATTACAGGTATAAGTAGAAAAGGAATAAACCCAGACTTAGAAGTCGTTTATTCTCATCCTAAATGTAAGCGTGTCTAAAATACCATTTAACATTCTTAATCATCTCTCTAGATAAACGTATTATCCATGTAGGCAGACTTAACAGCACACTGTTAGTGTATAGTCCTTCAAGACCTCAGCCAGACTCTGCCTGAGGAGCTCCCTTTTCTCCATGTTACCTTGTCCTTGTCTTTCTGTCCTGTCTCTTACTCATTGTACGGGGTTCAGCAAGCTTTGTGTTTGTCTAATACTCCATTCATTAGATCAGACTGTCTTGTTAGCCAGGATGGAAGAATAATGTGATCATTTCTTCTTGTGCTCAAACTTAGCTATTTTAAATATTTTAGTTACTTTGCTCTTCTAAGATTAATTTTCTTATTCTGTTCATAATTTCCTGCATGTGCATGTGAATCTTTTGAGCATATTCACCCCAAAGTACCGTCTCTTACCACTTTCCCACTCCCTTCAAAACCTATCTTCCCAACACCTTCTACTACTTTCGTGGCTTTTCTTTTAAAAAAAAAATATTCTGAATTTAATTAGATTTGCTTTCATGTTCGTGGTAATGGGTCTGTTTACTGAACGCTGGACAACTTAGCAGTGGCTGTAACCCTAAAAAACTAGCTTCCTCTCCCCTAGCCAGTAACTACCAGTAGTTGTTCATTTGGGGGTGGGACCTCATGTGTCCATCTCCTGTCCTGGAATCTTTTGCTTGATCGTGTGTAGATACACAGTTGTACAGTTCATGTGTGCACCAGTAATGTCCAGATGACCATTTCACAACACTGCTTCCCATTCTCCACCTCTTATATTCTGTTCATACCCTCTCCTTTGATGCTTCTTGATGCTAACAGAGTAAATTAACTTTTTATTTTCAATTATTTGGTGAAGTAAAGAACCAAGCTTACTTGATATGAGAATGCATGCATGTATGTGTATATACCACAGTGAGTCCAATCATCTGCCTGTGAGCACTGGGGATGCTTCCTCTTTCACTTTCACTGGATATGCATATAAGAGTTTAAAGAAAAAAGCCCTCTTTACAGACAAATAAGGTAGAAGGACAAAACATGTCATGACAATCAATTTTAGATGACAATCAGTTTTAGGATTGTCTGGCTTTGTAAGTCATCAGAGAAAATGATGCCCTTTTTTCCCTCAGATTTTTGCAGGACCTTTAGCAGGGAATCCATTTGGCCAAGACCCACTCCCCGACAGTCTGACTGTCGGACACTGAGCAATACTTTCATGGTGATGAAGCCACTTGACAGAAGCCTTCCTAGAATACATCTGTCAGTGTCCCTGCTGCCGCTTGAATCGTGAAAGCTGCAATGGAAATATGTCTCTTCACTTCTGCCCAGGCCAAGTGAGGCTCTGCCTTATTTTCAATATCAAACATGGCATCATAAATCCCAGGGAATGATTCTCCGGCATATTTGTTGTGGCTGCTAGGAGCAAAGATGATGTGCCTAAACAAACAAACAAAAATTTCTTGTTTTTAAAACAAATGAAGAATAGATGTCAGAGCTATCTAAGAAGTTGTTGGGTAAAGTGTAAATCGGCAATATGTCATACAACCGTCCTAGAAAACCTTCACAATAACATAGTAGGTGTATTCTAGAACACTGCTATAGACGGAAACTGCAATATGAACTACTTCAATATTCAAATACCTAAATATTCAGTTAACCAAAATGTATTTCAAAAATACAAGGTAGTGTTTTGGAAGACATTTTGATATATTCTCATGTGTTGTCTTTTTTGGCACTGAAATACCAGGGCCTGATTAGAAAGATATTAATACTTATAAATGTTCACATAGAACACAAGGACATCTTAAAGAAGTGGGTTTCATGGTGGTTGAGAGAAGCTCATGTAACAGACCTCAACAGTCCATCATTAAAACTGCAACGGAAGCCGAACAGGGAAATGCTGTATAGGGGATTAAATTTCTAAAGCCATCTGTGCTGACGGTATTAGACGGCCTTCTGAGAAAAAAGTATGGCTCCACTTGTGTAAATATAAATGTTCTACTTGAAGATGTGCGTGTGCGCGTGCGCGTGTAAAAATGCCCATGTTTACATACAAACATATGAATATACTAAGTAGTTACCCTTAAATAAATATAGCTACATGAAACATGCATATAATGTGCAAATTTAGTCAGAAATACATACATACACATTATATAAGTGTGTTAACACATCACACAATGTTGAGTTTCCCTGAAAAGAAAGTAGCAGAACTCAATTAGCAGTTGAGTGAGCTGAAGTAGAACTGTCACTAGACTGCATGCTTCAGAGTCTGGACATTCTTTAAAGTACATTTTCATTATAAAAATTAGTTCTAAAGGGATTAACAGACAAGTAACTTCCGAGAAAGAAGTAAAATTGTAGATATTTCTTTTATAACTGTGAATAAACATTCATAAATATAGCTCCCATTCCAGAGCGTCTCCCTTTTTGAGCTTACCCGGCAAATGCCTCTACAGGCCTCAGAGGTGAACAGCTGAAATCTCCATTTGTAAATGAGAAATCCAAGGCTTTGAAAAATAGTTTCCCAGGTCAGAGTGGAAGATCTGCGCTCTAAAAGCTCCATTTATATCATTTGAGTGTTAGCACTAACCACTGACATTTAGAAAAGTGATAGCTAGCTTTGTAAAGCACCATTTATTAACTCAGACATGCAAATCCTAGAAGTGACATGCTCACATCACAGAGCAGCAAAACAGACATAATCCTAAACCTGCATGAACAGGAACACAGACTTTTCCGACTTTAATTAAATGCTAGGGCCTTCTTAATTTCCATCAGGGAACCATTTAAAATATTGTTTAGATTTATTTGTTTACATTGTTGTGTGTGTGAATGCTTTGCCTTGTTGCAGGTGTGTGTTCCTCATGTATGCCTAGTACTTGCAGGGCAGATGAAGTTTCAGATGATTGTTAGCCACCATATGGGTGCCGAGAACTAAGTCTGAGTCCTCTACAAGAGCAACAGATGCTCCTTCTTAAAAGATTGATTGACTTTATGTATGCAAGTACTTACTTCAGACATGCCAGAAGAGGGCATTGGATCCCATTACAAATTGTTTGTGAGCCACCATGTGGTTGCTGAGAATTGAACTCAGGACCTACCTCTGGAAGAGGAGTCAGTGAGTCAGTGCTGTTAACTGCTGAGTGCTCGTAATCACTAAGCCATCTCTCCAACCACAAGGAACTATTTTTTAAAGACCTTGAGAAAATAGACTTTGGGGACTGAAAGCCAAGATACTAAAAGAAAATATGACATAAATACAAAATACTACTACTACTACTACTAATAATAATAATAATAATAACAACAACAACAACAACAACCAAGAACAAAACAAAACTTTCATTCCAGGAACATAGCAGCTATCTTAACCTAAATCATATGGAATGAAAGCTAAACTTATTAGAAAGATCAGATCAGATGAGACCATTACAGGATAAAGATTTGGGATCTTTATGAAGGAAATTTTCTAATAACTATGTCTTTAAAATAGAATGGGCTTCTTCATGAAGCAATAAGCTTTCCATCACTAAGTATGAAACTGACTGAATATTTACTTACCTGGAAGCTCATAAGATGTATTCATTAGATTGTTGAGTGAATGAGTTCTAAGATCCCTTTAGAACTCTGGCTTGACCACTTTTTTCAGGTTCTTTCTTAGCTATAACTGGCACATACTGAAGAACTAATTGATATGAAATATACTGCTCTGATACTACATAGTATACCATTACTTGATACGTAATCTTACCCATATTACATTTATCATTTATATTACATTTAGTATATTTAGTATGCTGTATATTTAATACGTTGTGATCATCTTTTATACGCATCTTTGATTATAGTGAGGCGTTTGGTGCCCTCTGTGGCACACCCATCTTTCCCTTACCTGTAGAACTGCCTCCCAGGTAAACCAAGAGGATCTATGAATGCTCGTTCAAGAAGCATCTGTTGGTCATTCATAATTCTCACTGCAATAGGACTGGAAGAATAAGATACACATCATTAAACCCTTTTCTAGTAAGCCGCAATTAAACTAAAATAAACATAAGGCATGGGAAGATAAAGTAATCAATAAACCATTAACCAAATTAATGTTAACACAGTAATATGTTATAGAGCAAGCAACATATAACAGCAGGGCCATCTCACTAGCATTTATACTAAACATACAATGCTACTGAAAAGTAATTTGTTTTGCTTTTCAAGGTCACAGAGGGGTGAAGTAAAAGATAATCTTTACTTCTCTGGATGATAACCAGACCTCCCAGAAAGACAGAAAACTACCAAGTTGTTCTTTATGAGTCACACAATCTCACCATATCTGGGTTGAAAAAAGAAACAGAATAAAGGTAAGGAAAAGAACTAAGAATAAATAAAAGCAACATCAACAACAATAAAAAAATCAAATTCTGAACTATGAGAAAGGCAGGGGCAGCTTTGTGTAGTAACTAAGAGAGGTCCTTTCAGATTCACAGTCCTTGTACTGCTTTATGGGCAGCTGAACTACATGTCTGAGCTTTCCCACAATCCAAGGGAGAAGAAAGCCTCCTCAAAATGACTGACAAAGCTTGCTGATCAAGTCTGAGGGAAAAAAAAAAACCCCTATATTTTGATATAATTCATATTTATTGTATAATGTTTTAATATAATTTTAACATTTTCTACCTAAAAAATGTCAATAACAAAAAAGTTTCAGAAAAAAAAAGAACTATAGAAAAGGAAATGGTTGACGAGTGAATAGGAATATTGAGGACTAGACAGGAATACATTCAGAAGCTCCTGAGCTTATAGAGTTAGGAATTACCAAGTGTAACTCTCGTCCCAAATTCACATAAGCGTTAGTGCAGTTGTCTACAGTGTTACTAAGAAACATAACTGAGGGCCCTGTCATGGGAAAACAGGCCAGGAACTCTAGAATGAAGTAAGGGAAGGGGACAACAGAAGAGTTAAAGAAATAGTTGGAAATGATATATGACACTCAAACAAGTTATAAAGACATCTCTTAAGTATGTCCTGCCTCCTAACATGCCAGCAGTTGTGCTGATGCTGGAATGGTGCAGACCGGGGTTTAAGCAGCAGTGACTTAGAGGAGTTCTACACATATGTTCAGGAAGATAGTCCATCCTTTTTCAGTAGAATACTTCATCTGGAACTTACTTATTAAGATCAACTCGTGTAAGTCTTCTGTGAAAGTCTGAAGCAGCCTCTGAAAAGTTTTTCACAGCCGAAAATAAGGAGTCTTTAATGAATAGAAAAATAAAAGGGAAGTAAGTTAGTGGTTCACATTTTAGAGGTACACATTCCTGTCCTCTCCATGATAGGACAGAACAAGCTGGGGAAAACAGTATTTTTTGTGGCCCTTCCTATAAATGCATGAAAAGTACTGGGGGTGGGGGTGGGGGGAACAGGGTCTTGTCTTTTTCTCCAATTTCATCTCTTCATTTCCCTTATCATGCCAGCGAACTCTTCTTTCTTTTTTTTTTTTTTGAAGGGGGGGGGAGATCTTGCTATCTAGCTCAGGCTGGCCTAACACTTGTGATCCTTCTGCCTCAACTTTCCAACTACTAGGATTACAGGTATTGACCTACACACCTGGCACTTTATTTCATTTTATGTTCAAATCGAAATACTTGTGGGCTGGCAGGATGGGCCAGTAGTTAAACACACTTGCTGCCATGTCTGCCATTCAGTGCCCGAGACTCACAGACTCGGAGAGAACCAACTCCTACAAATTGTCCTCTGACCTTCACATTTACATAGTAGCATACATCTACCTCCACAAACAATGACTTGAGAAATGTAATTTTTTTAACTTAATTTAAATGAATAAGATACCTGCTGTTCTTCAGCAATATTTAACTTCAGAAATATTACTGATCCTATGTAATAAATAACATTGAAATATCATTAATAACAAATTCTATTCTGTCTCTTTAGTTACACTTTTTTGTCACTCTAATAATGTTTCATCTGCATTTGTCTTCCCTTCGCTCACATGAAATTTCAAGCTCTTTGAAAACATTAATATCACTCAATAATGTACTTGGTACACAGTAGACATTCAATAGAGATTTGATTATTTTATATTTGGAATATACTAAGAATATCTGAAAGTCCGGAAAGAAAAGTTACAGTTAGTGCCAGTAGGCAACATTTGCTAACCACTAAAGGTTAATCTATACTGATCCGTATATTTCCTAATACTTTCTCTAGTACTGAGTTATGTTGTATCTGTTCATGCTTAAGAAATTGGCAAAAGGAGCTGGAGAGATGGCTCAGTGGTTAAAAGCACTGACTGCTCTTTCAGAGGTCCTGAGTTCAATTCCCAGCAGCCACATGGTGGCTCACAGCCATCTGTAATGGGATCTGATGCCCTTTTCTGGTGTGTCGGAAGACAGCTACAGTGTACTCATCATATATATAAAATAAATAAAATCTTTAAAAAAAAAAAAAAGAAAGAAAAGGAAATTGGCAAAAGCTGACTGGTGGTGGTACATGCCTTCAATCCCAGCAGTCATGGGTCAGAGGCAGGCAGATCTCGTGAGTTCAAGGCCAGCCTTGTCTACAGAGTGAGTTCCGACATCCAGGAATACACAGAGAAACCTTTGTCATTAAATAACCAGAAAGAGGAGGAGGAGGAGGAAGAAGAAAGAAAGGAAGTTAAGACATGTTCTAAAGATCACTAAATGGAAGAGACTATCTAAGTCAGGCCAACTTCTTCCAGATACCATGTTTAATGCCACAGAATTGTGCTATGTTTCATCCCTACTTTCTACAAGACACATTATTGGCAGCCATTTGTAAAAGGAAATACTGTATGCAAAACACCTTCATATATGCAAATATTGATAAATATATTTTGCAATAATTATACATACTAGGACTTGTGAATATAATTTTTAATATGTAGGGGGTATTAATAAAAGCAATAACATAGGAAAATGTTTACATGACTTAATGTTTGCAGCACTATTTAATGAGTAATGGATTCATCATAGACATTTCATATTAAATCTGAGTCAGTATTTAAGATTTTTGTCAAAAATAATTAGTAAATTATCTGGGATCCCTTCTAGAACTCATTGACCATAATAGGAGCTAAAAAAGATCTACATTAAAGTCTATAAAAATAAAGTCTAAAAAATTCTTACCAAATGATACTCCATGGTTTCTCAATTGCTGGTCATGTTTCCTGGATAAATTGAAGATACTTGCTGCATAGTTTTTCAAGGCTTTTGCATAGTCTTGAATGTTGAAAGGAATGACTACAGAGTCTGCAAGCTCATATACCAGTGCTCCTCGTAACTGAGCCACAGAAAGCTGCTTTTTAAATGTGGGGTCATAAAAGTTCTGTACTAATTCAAATGTCTCATAGATGGTATGGTATACAGGATAGCTACTGTATTTATCTGTTTTCTAAAATGGAGAAAAAGTTGAGAAACAAGAATTAATGTTCAGTTTATAATATTTTAACCATAAAATGATTAAAGAAAATATATATGACAACCCTGATTTCATCAATTTAACAAATTTAAGATCTAAACACAAGAGCCAAAATGCTCACTGATTTATATTTTTATACTTCTGTCTTCATTTTATAATATATGTAACCATCATTCAACCTTTTGGTCCTAATAAATAAATATGTATTCAAACCAGAACAATCAAAATTATGAACTAATCAAAGGTATAAAAAGTTCTGGATAGCTTAGTATTTACAGAGCTCGAAGGTAATGCATTCTTTTTCTAACCAAGCAGTGTTCAGTCAAATTCTGTTAGCCCTTGATAACATTCTGGGAGTATCTGTAATGAACATGTTATTACATGTTACTATGATGTAGAAGTAAATTGAGGTCTTTGCTCTGTGTATCCTAACTGTAGTTTTTACCATCTTCTATCTTTTTTACGGGGCCATGATTCTTACTGCTACTTGTTCATTAAAAATCAATCCTGATTCATCATCCTCCAACCCACTTCTTCTAATCACGTGCCACTGTATTCTTGAATATTAGGCAACTTTGTTCAAACTGGTGACTGTAGTGGAAGTTTCTCATAATTGATTAAATAATAAAGACAACAAGAAGCCAATCACTGGGTGAGGAGGAGGTGGGCTTTCTGGGTCAGAGAGGAAGAGGGAAAGCAGGAAGTGGGCACTTCTTTTTGGACAGCGGGAGCAAAGCATTGAAGTTGTAAGCTGGGGGACTGATAGTTCTGGTGGCAGAATCCCCCAGGATCTGTCACGGGTAGATTTCTAACATAGAATAGTTGGTGAATTTAGAATGATAGATTCCACTCCCAGCGATTGTGTTATCTGTTGGTTCTAAACTAAGATTGTCTGGTGTTTTCCATTTTGCAGCTGTTCAGCTGAGCTCCAGGGAAAGGTAACCACTGCAGAGCATGGGTTTGGGGTTTGTCAGAGTGTGTCCCCAGCTAGCCTCAGAAATTTGGGATTGCTGATCAGTTTGACAGCAGCCAGCTGTGCAGGGAGTTGGGGGTCGGGGGGAGGTTTAGATGACTGGGGTTCAGCAGGGTTCAGCATGGGGCCAGGGAAACTGCCTGGGGCGGGAGAGTAGCTGATAGCATGGATTGATTGTTTTTGAAGCTCAAGAAGAAGGAAGACCAAAGTGTGGGTGCTTTAGTCCTTCTTAGGGGAACAAAACACCTACGGGAGCAAATACAGAGACAAAGTATAGAGCAGAGACTGAAGGAAAGGCCATCCAGAGATTGCCTTACCTGGGGATCCATCTCATATACAGTCACCAAATCCAGACACTATTGTGGATGCCAAGAAGTGCTAGCTCAAAGGAGCTGTCTCCTGAGAGGCTCTGCCAGAGCCTGACAAATACAGAAGTGGATGCTCACAGCCAACCATTGGACTGAACTTGGGGTCCCCCATGCAGGAGTTAGAGAAAGGACTGAAGGAGCTGAAGGGGTTTGCAACCCCACACAAAGAACAACAATATCAACCAACCAGAACCCCTAGAGCTCATAGGGACTAAATCATCAACCAAAGAATACACATGGAGGGACCCATGGCTCCAGCTGCATATGGAGCAGAGGATGGCTTTGATCATCAATGGGAGGAGAGGCCATTGGTCCCATCTGTGATGGGATCCAACGCCCTCTTCTGGTGTATCTGAAGATAGTTACACTGTACTCATTCATAAAATAAATAAACCTTTAAAAGAAAACATATAAGATCTACATAACTAGACTATAAAATAAGATTTTATTTTTAAGTCAGAGTCTTGCTCAGGCTGATCTTAAACTCTCCATGTGACCAAGGAAAACCTTGAATTTATGTTCCACATTGGTTTCAATCCAAGTGCCTAGATTTCAGGGATGTTCTAACATATTCCATTTTAGGGAACGGAAGCCAGATCTTCATTCATCCTAGGCAAGCACTCTACCAATTGAGCTACATTTCCAGAACAAAATAATATTTTTCCAACCAATTCTGTTTTGAGAAAAGGGTATAAATGGTTAGCATGTATAACCAGCTACGAATCTGGCATTTCCACATGAATTACCATTTCACTGGAAAACCTTAGTAGTGGTACATTCACAGAATAGTCCATACCCCTTCATAGTGTGTCTACAAAAAAGTGGGAGCAAGCAATCTGTCTGTATTCCTAAGATTCTCTGGTCCTGTGTTCACCTGTTGCCTGATGCCATACAATTCAAGTACAGGTCATATTAGTAAAATGTTGTTATGCTTTGCATCTGGAATATCTGCACACCCCATAGCCCCCTAAAAGAAACTTGTAAGTTCAAGTACCCCTAGTATGACACTTTTAAAGTTTTCAGAAACATCTTAAGAAGTATTAAAGGAAAATGGGTGAAGCTTGAGATCATCATATTAAACATACAAACAAAAAAAGCCATACAGAGAATAATATGTATGGAGTGTTTTCTCTATATACAGATATCTAAATATAAAACAAAAAGCATGAAAGTTGATGGAGGACTATTTGTAAAAAGAAGAAAACTACTGGAGGATTATGAAGAGATGAAGAAAGTACAAGGGGAGATAAGCATCATTACAATTCCATATATATATATGAAGATGTCATAATGAAACCCACTATTTCATAGTTAAAACAAAATGTCCTCAGAAAGAGTTATTGAAGAGTAAGTGCTGATCCAACCTCTTGTTCCCTCTTTGCTTCCTTTCTGCTCTAAGGTGAGCAGCTTTCCTCACAACATCTGCCCACCATGATATGCTGACTTACCACAATCCCACAAATACTAGGACAAACACTATAGACTGAAACCATTGAAACCATGAGCCCAGTGTTTTTATGAGATGATTATTTCAGATATCTTGTTAACGTAATGAAAAGTAAATAACATGCACTTCATATTAGAAAAGATTAAATGGCTTACCTTGTTCTTAGTGTAGCGAGCTCTGCCTGAAGCAATTCCAAGTCTTTGAAAGTAAGCCTCAAAATCACTCCCAGATCCCAGCTTATTGATTCTAGGCATATAGAATATGAATAAATATATGTGCATAAAAGAATAATACCAAGTCAAACAGATGAGGAAATGAATCCTGCTTCAAGAGTAACTAAGAATTTTCATATCAAATTATTATAGGAATTAGTAAAAGCTAAACAATCTTGAAGATATTGTTATTTGCTAGAATATTAATGTGACAGGCTACACTGAATATAACCAGAGTTTGGCAGTACTGTGGAACACTGCAGCCTAATTTTTTTTTTTTAATGAACAGAAAGATTCAAACCACTTAATGAGAAATTTTCATAGTCCATCTCAAGCTGTTTATAGAAAGAGTCTGTTATTTTCTGCTGAATAAGCATATGAACATTCTGTAATGGATTTTATGGACCAGCAAGATGGCTTAGAGGATAGTGATTTGCCAGTAAGGCTGAGTTTTCTTGGGACCCACATAATAGAAGAAAGGAAACAAGGACAAGTTGTCCCCTAGCCTCCACA
Source organism: Rhynchomys soricoides (assembly GCA_019843965.1). Lineage (NCBI taxonomy): Eukaryota > Metazoa > Chordata > Mammalia > Rodentia > Muridae > Rhynchomys > Rhynchomys soricoides. Next base: position 13,069,245 of record JADRCH010000030.1, read on the forward strand.
CCATGTGTGATACATGAATTGACACAGACACATAGAGAAAGACAGAGACAGAGAGACAAAGACTAAGACAAAAAGAGACAGTGACAAAGAGAGACAGAAAACATCAAAATTAGAAAGGGGGGAAGAGTGAGAAAAAATAAATAGCATTCTTCTTCAGGGTCTAGCCCAACACAATGCCCAGATATCATCATGAAAATACAAATAATATGAAATGTCAATAACCCCCCAACACACACATACACACACACACACAGAGAGAGAGAGAGAGAGAGAGAGAGAGAGAGAGAGAGATTCCTCAGTTTAGCTAGTGAGAATTACCTAGATAAATCACAAGATGCCCATTTAAAAAAGAGTTATAAATTTCATCAAAATTTCAAAGGGTTTAAAAAAAGAAAGAAGTAGCTCCATCAACTTAAAGAGAATAAATGCCTGAGTAATCTCCCATAAAAGACGAATGTTAGACTGATTGAAATTATGGAGACAATCTGGCTTTGAAAACAAAATTCAATAAAGAGAAACATTGAAGACTGTAGCTGAAATGAAGACAGTATTGGAAAAAATAACACACTCAACTGGAAAACTCAAAGGCCCTATAAGAAGAATTAATCAAGTAGAAAATAGAAGATTAGGGCTCTAATAAAACAGAGGATCTAGATGTGTGATGGTTTATATATGCTCAGTCCAAGGAGTGGCAGGATTAGAAGGAATGGCCCTATTGGAGTATGGTGTCACTATGGGTGTGGGTTATAAGTTTCTTATTCTAGCTGCTTGGAAGTCAGTATTCTGCTAGCAACCTCTAGATGAAGATGTAGAACCCTCAGCTCCTCCTGCACCATGCCTGCCTAGATGCTGCCATGCTGCTGCCTTGATGATAACTGACTGAACCTATAAGTCAGGCTCAATTAAATGTTCTTTTTAAGAGTTACTTTGGTCATGGTGTCTGTTTACAGCAGTAAAACCCTAACTAAGACAAGATGTGAGACATATGAAAAAAAGAATTTGAAAAACACAAAAAAGTAACATACAGGAAATGTGAGACACTATGAGAAGACTAAACCTTCAAATTACAGGACTAGAAGAGGTAGAATAATCCCAGATCAAAGACATAGACCAGATCTTCATGCAAATCATAGAAAAAAAACTTTCTCAAACTAAGAAAAGACATATTCATATAGATAGCAGAAACACACAAAACACCAAATATGCAAAATCAGAAAAGAAAATTCCCATGGTATATTCTAGTTAAAATATTAAATATATATAACATAACATGGAGAGTATTGGGAGCTATAAGAGAAAAACACATGAGTCAAATATAAAGAAAAATCCATCAGAATAAGAGTTGATTTCTAATTGGACATTTTGAAACCCAGAAGATCCAGGGTCAATGGATTATAAGTCCAAAGAAACCAAAATGTACAATCTAGAATGATTTATCCAGCAAAATTAACAATCATAGTTGAAGGAGAATAAAAAAAATTCCATGATATATCAAGACTAAATAGATACTATCCTACAGTAAAAAAGACAGACAAAAAGAAAAACCTCCAGTTAAATTAGACCAGGAAGCAAATAAGTCTGAATATCATAGTATCTGATAAAATAGGACGCAAACGAAAACTTAATAGAATTTTTTAATCAAGGGAACAATTAACCCAGAAGACTATACTATCTTAAATATATATGTATCAAACTCTGGAGCACTTGTTTTCATAAAATAAAATAAAATGAACATACTATTGGAATTAAAGTCACAAATCAACATCAACCCATAAATAAGTATAAGTGATGTCAAAAATTCCACTTTCTATTTTTTTTTTTCAGTAGTAAGATCATCTGGACAAAAATAAGAGAAATACAAAATTAAATGACATCATATATCAAATGGACCTAAAAGAGACCTATAAAAGAGTCCAGGCAAACACTGAAGAAAATATATTTAACTAACCAATCACAAGGATACTTTTTTCCCATATTCTTAGATCAAAACAAATTCTTACAAATTCAGAAAATTTGAAATAATTCCATGTATCATCTTTGACCAAAGAAACTTAAAATCAACAGCAAACAAAGCTAATAAATACACAAATTGATGGAGATTAAACAACATATTATTGAGTTAAGAATGGGTACAAGAAGAAATTAGAGAAATAAAAATTTCCTGGAATTAAGTGAAAACTAAGCATTACAACACCATAAGATCTCTGAGGGGTCCTAGGACTTAAAAGCAATCCTATGCAATTTATAGCTCTAAATGTCTACATTCAAAAGTCAGAAAATACACAAGTAAATTATTTAATGATGCCATTCAATGAAGTTATAATTGGAAATGAAAAAAAAAAAAAAAAGTCTCCAGCAAGAAATAATAAAAACCAGAACAGAAAAGAAGAGAGAGAAAGAGAGAGAGATGGAGAGAAAGAGACAGAGAGACAGAGAGAGAGAGAAAGAATAATACAAAACAATTGGTGAATTGAATATTGAAGAGCTGGCTCTTTGAGAAAATAAGATCAACAGACTCTTAGCCCTATTAATTCCCCCCCCCCCAAAAAAAAATGGGAAAAAGGGAACCAAATTAACAGAAATCAGAAATGAACAGTAAAACATTAAAACTAACATAAAAAGTCAGAATATCATATGGGAATAATTTAATAGCTTGTACTCTATCAATTTGGAAAACCTAAAAGAAATGAATACATTTCTGTATTCATCTAAATCACCAAAATTATCAGTAAGAAATGGACAAGTTAAAGAGACCATAACAAATAAGGACTTTGAAATAGTTATAAAAAGACCAACTATAAGAAGTCCATGACCAGATGGATTCACAACAGAATTCTGTAAGAATGTCAAAAAAGATCTTAACTCTTCTATATATATATAAAAAAAGAGAACCATAAAGAGTGCTTTGAAAACTTCTTCCATGAATCCAGTATCACTCTAATACCCAAATCAGATAAAGATGTAACAAACAGAAGAAAACTATAAGCCAGTATCTCTGATGAATAGAGTCAATAAATTTTTTTGTGAAACAAATACAGACATGCATCAAAAATGTTATCCATTAAGTTGGCTCTGTCTCTGAGATGGATAGATGGTTCAACATACAAAGTCAAAATATGTTACAAGGCAAAGAAATTTACATAAAAAATAAAAATCACATGATCATCTCAATAGATACAGAAAATCCAGCATGGCTTTTTGCCAAAAGTTAATATGCCTTGATGATAAAAGTCATAGAGTGAGTAGGACTGGAGAACAGGCCTCAAATAAGAACTATATATGAGAAACCCACAACCAACATCGTTCTATATGGAGTGGCCTTCTGGTTTCCTTCTGAGGCCAGAAAGCTGATCCCATGACACAGGGCTCCATACTCAGTGCCAGGAGACAGCTGGTCTCCCAGGAGTGACATCACACCTTTGAGCACAGGAAGACCACCACTTGTGTTCGAATTCCTGAATCAAGAGGGACCCTCACAGAGCCATCAGGACACAGAAACCAAGGAACAGCTGGGGACAGACTCCTGGTTTCTGTCTGCACCCAAGAGCTGACCATGTACCACAGCTCTCCTAACCCAAATTCCTCTCAGAGAGAGCTGGTCTCCAAGGAGTACTGAAGAGAAGGCCTGCAGGAGGGACAAGCCACAGAGAGAAGAAGACCAGCTAACACCAGAGATAACCAGATAGCAAAAGGCAAGGGCAAAAATATAAAGAACAGAAACCAAAGCAACTAGGCATCATCAGAACCTAGTTCTCCCACCACAGCGAGCCCTGGATACCCCAACACACCAGAAAAGGAAGACTCAGATTTAAAATCACTTCTTATGATGATGATAGACGACATTAAGAAGGAAATAAATACCTCCCTCAAAGAAATGCAAAAGAACACAGGTAAACAACTAGAAGCCCTTAAAGAGGAAATACAGGAGAACACAATCAAACAGGCAAAGAAAATGAAAAAACCATCCAGGATCTAAAAATGGAAACAGAAACAATAAAGAAATCACAAAAGGAGACAACACTGGAGAAAGAAACCCTTGAGATCAGGAGTCATAGATGCAAGCATCACCAACAGAATACAAGAGATAGAAGAGAGAATCTCAGGTGCAGAAGATACCATAGAAAACATTGAAACAACAGCCAAAGAAAATGCAAAATGCAAAAAACTCCTAACCCAAAACATCCAGGAAATCCAGGACACAATGAGAAGATCAATCCTAAAGATAATAGGTAGAGAAGAGAGTGAAGATTCATAACTTAAAGGGCCAATAAATATCTTCAACAAAATTATAGAAGAAAACTTCCCTAACCTAAAGAAAGAGATGAACATAAACCTTCAAGAAGCCTACAGAACTCCAAATAGAATGGAACAGAAAAGAAATTCCTCCCGTCACATAATAGCCAAAACACCAAATGCACAAAACAAGGAAAGAATATTAAAAGCAGTAAGGGAAAAGGGGCAAGTAACATATAAAGGCAGACCTATCAGAATTACACCAGACTTCTCACCAGAGACTATGAAAGCCAGAAGATCCTAGAGAGATCTCAAACAAACCCTAAGAGAATACAAGTGCCAGCCCAGGCTGCTATACCCAGCAAAACTCTCAATTACCATAGATGGTGAAACCAAGATATTCCATGACAAAAACAAATGTACACAATATCTTTCCACTAATCCAGCCCTACAAAGGATAATAGTTGGGAAACACCAACACAAGGAGGTAAACTACACCCTAGAAAAAGCAAGAAAGTAATCTTTCAACAAACCCAAAAGAAGATAGCCACAAAAACCTAAAAATAATATCGAAAATAACAGGAAGCAACAATCACTGTTCCTTAATATCCCTTAACATCAATGGACTCAATTCCCCAATAAAAAGACATAGACTAACAGATTGGATCTGTAAACAAGACCCAGCATTTTGCTGCATACAGGAAATGCACCTCAGGGTTAAAGACAAACACTATATCAAAGTAAATGGCTGGAAAACAATGTTCCAGGCAAATGGTCCCAAGAAACAGGCAGGAGTAGCCATACTAATATCAGATAAAGTCAACTTTCAGCCAAAAGTCATCAAAAAAGATAAGGAAGGACACTTAATACTCATCAAAGGAAAAATCTACCAAGAAGAACTCTCAATTCTAAACATCTATGCTCCAAATGCAAGGGCACCCACATTCATAAAAGAAACATTACTAAAGCTCAAAGCACACATTGTACCTCACAGAATAATAGCGGGAGACTTCAACACCCCACTATCATCAATGGACAGATCTTGGAAACACAAACTAAACAGAGACACAGTGAAACTAAAAGAAGTTATGGACCAAATGGATTTAACAGATATCTATAGAACATTTCATCCTAAATCAAAAGAATATACTTTCTTCTCAGCACCTCATGGTACCTTCTCCAAAATTGACCATATAATTGGTAACAAAACAAATCTCACCAGATAGAAGAAGATTGAACTAATCCCATGCATCCTATCTGATCACTGCAGATTAAGGCTGGTCTTCAATGGCAACAAAAACAACAGAAAGCCCACATACACAAGGAAGCTGAACAACGCTCTACTCAATGATAACTTGGTCAAGGAAGAAATAAAGAAAGAAATTAAAGACTTCCTAGAATTTAATGAAAATGAAAGTACATCATACCAAAATTTATGGGACACAATGAAAGCAGTGTTAAGAGGAAAACTCATAGCTCTGAGTGCCTCCAAAACGAAACTGGAGAAAGCATAAACTAGCAGCTTAAGAGCACACCTGAAAGCTCTAGAACAAAAAGAAGCTAATACTCCCAAGAGGAGTAGAAGGCAAGAAATGAGCAAACTCAGGGCTGAAATCAACCAAGTAGAAACAGAACTATACAAAGAATCAACAAAACCAGGAGCTGGTTCTTTGACAAAATCAGCAAGATAGATAAACCCTTAGCCTGACTAACCAGAGAGCACAGAGACAGTGTCCAAATTAACAAAATCAGAAATGAAAAGGGAGATATAACAACAGATTCTGAGGAAATTCAAAAAAATCATCAGATCCTACTACAAAAGCCTGAACAAAACTGAAAAATCTGGATGAAATGGACACTTTTCTAGACAGATACCAAATAGCAAAGTTAAATCAGGATCAGATAAACCATCTAAACAGTCCCATAACCCCTAAAGAAATAGATGCAGTCATTAAGTCTTCCAACCAAAAAAAGCCCAGGACCAGATGGGTTTAGTGCAGAATTCTATTGGAACTTCCAAGAAGACCTAAAACCAATACTTTTCACATTATTCCACAAAATAAAAACAGAAGGAACACTACCTAATTCATTCTATGAGGCCACAAGTACACTGATACCACAACCACACAAAGACCCAAGAAAGAAAGAAAACTTTAGACCAATTTCCCTTATGAATATCGATGCAAAAATACTCAATAAAATTCTTGCAAACCGAATCCAAGAACACATCAAAACGATCATTTATCAAGATCAAATAGGCTTCATCCCAGGGATGGAGGGATGTTTCAATACCTGGAAATCCATCAATGTAATCCACTACATAAACAAATTCAAAGAAAAAAAAAATCCCACATGGTCATTTCATTAGATGCTGAAAAAGCATTGGACAATATTCAACATCCCTTCATGATAAAAGTCTTGGAAAGATCAGGAATTCAAGGACCATACCTAAACATAGTAAAAGCAATATACAGCAAACCAGTAGCCAACATCAAACTAAATGGGGAAAAACTTGAACCATTCCCACTAAAATCAAGAACTAGACAAGGCTGTCCACTCTCTCCCTACCTATCTGTTCTATCTAGAGCAATTAGACAACAAAAGGAGGTCAAAGGGCTACAAATTGGAAAGGAAGA
>JADRCH010000030.1:13076213-13103080 GCA_019843965.1 Rhynchomys soricoides
AAAGTCTGGGAAAGATCAGGAATTCAAGGACCATACCTAAACATAGTAAAAGCAATATACAGCAAACCAGTAGCCAACATCAAACTAAATGGGGAAAAACTTGAACCATTCCCACTAAAATCAAGAACTAGACAAGGCTGTCCACTCTCTCCCTACCTATCTGTTCTATCTAGAGCAATTAGACAACAAAAGGAGGTCAAAGGGCTACAAATTGGAAAGGAAGAAATCAAAATATCACTATTTGCAGATGATATGATGGTATACTTAAGTGACCGGAAAAACTCTACCAGAGAACTGCTACAGCTGATAAACACCTTCAGCAAAGTGGCTGGATATAAAATTAACTCAAACAAATCAGTAGCCAGAAACTGGAACCAACCCAGATGTCCCTCAACAGAGGAATGGATACAGAAAATGTGGTATATTTACACAATGGAATACTTACTACCCAGCTATTAAAAACAATGACTTTATGAAATTCTTAGGCAAATGAATGGAACTTGAAAACCATCATCCTGAGTGAGATAACTCAGTCACAAAAGAACCAACATGGTATGTACCCACTGATAAGGAGATATTAGCCCAAAAGTTTGGAACACCCATGATTCAATTCACAGCAACAGTTGGAGTGAGCATGGCGTCCCAGATGGAGGATTTGGAGAGGGGAATGAAGGAACTGAGAGAGTTTGCAGCCCCATGGGGAGGAAGCAACAGTGTCAACTGCCCCCCCCCCCCGTGCTCCCAGAGACTGGACCAACAACCAAAGAATGCATATGGAGGGGCTTATAGTGCTGGCCACATATGTGGCTAAGGATGGTCTTGTTGGCCATCAGAGGGAGGAGAGGCCCTTGGACCTGAGAGAGTTAAATGCCCCAGTATAGGGGAATGCCATGGAGAGAAGAGGGGAGTGGGTTGGTGGGTGAGGGAATCCCTCATAGAGGCAGGGGGAGGGGGGATGGGTTAAGGGGTTTCCAAATGGGAGACCTGGAAAGGGGAAAACATTTGAAATGTAAATACAGTATTAAATAAAACAAGAAGAAGGAGAAGGAGAAGGAGAAGCAGAAGAAATGTAAAGAAAGAAAGAAAGAAAGAAAGAAAGAAAGAAAGAAAGAAAGAAAGAAAAGCCAGTAGAAGCCAGTCCCAACTAATATATCTACAACACAACTTCTGAACCTAAGACTCAGGGATCATTGTGGGATAGGAGTTAGGAAGGTTTTAAGACCCAGAGGAACAGGAAATGTCAGAAAACGTACTCCCAGGAAATCTCACTAACATGGCTGCCTTCACAAGAAAAACACCTATAGATATGCTAACATGGGAAGGAGAAAAGCTTAAGAAGGATTAACCATAGACAAAAAACCTCCAGACAACTAAGGAATGTTGAAAGCAGAAGAAATCTTCCCCCAGGAAACAGCACATCAATTGGCTATTCAAACCCAAATGGTCAGCCCTGAAAACATAAATAAGTCATGTTGTGCGGATTGAGTTGTATGCATACATTTATACCCACAGAATTTGTGCACATCTACAGACAAATATGTAACATCAATTAAAGAAAAAGAGACCATGGATTTGAAAGAGTACATGGGTAAGGTTGGACGGAAGAAAGGAAAGGGGGAAATGAAGTAATTATTGCTAGCATTCTGTCTAAACTCTGCCCCACAGTTACCTGGCCAGCATCCAGGTGGGCCGGACCACTCTGAAAGGGGCTGCTTGCCCCTCCTCCCTCTCTTACTCTTGCTTCCTTCTTGCTTCTCTCTTACCCTCTTGGGCCCTTCCCTTCTCCCTCCCTTCTCCATTCCCTTCCCCCTCTCTTCATGTGTTCATGGCCGGCCTCAACTACTCTACTCTCTCCCTCTCTCTGCCCTTTTCTGCCTCTATTTCCCTCTTCACTCCCCTCCCCATGCCTTTACTATGCCGTCTGTGGTTGGTCCTTCAGGGAGAAGGGATCCCTTGTCATGGGCCCCTGAAACATACCTGACTATACCCCCAGAGAACATATCTTTTTCTCTCTTTATCTTTATATAAACACATCAACTATAGTCTCAAAAAATAGAAAAAAATTAAAACTTATATATAATTAAAAATAAATAAAATAATATTTTAAAGAAGTCTTTAGAAAACTAGAATGAAGTCATAAACTACTACCACTTTCCACTAATTTTAGGAGTTTCCAATTCAAGTTTTAGCAATCATACTATAATAAAAATGGATAAGTCTATAATAAATTCACAAAGTTACTATAGCATCAATGAGAAAAAGTTAATAAAAATAAAAATCTAAACTGATTACAGGAAAGCACACAAATAGGTGATTATTGGTAATGTTCCTTTATTAAATATAAAATAAAAATACAGGTGTCTAGGGAGATGACTCAGTGGGCAACGTGCTTGCTAGGCAAGCATGAGGACTTTGAATTAAGATTTGCACAGTCCCCATAAAAGCCAGTCTTAACCACTCACATCTCAAACCCCAGTGTTGGGGGTTGCGGGCCAAGACAATCAGGTCCCAGAAATTCACAACCAGACAGTTTTGCTGGGTGCTCCAGGTTCAATGAATGATCTAACATGAAAAAGTAAAAATGAATAAGGTGGACAGCTTGAAGAGATGGCTCAGTGATTAAGAACACATATAGATTGCCCAGAGGACAGGAGTTCAGTTCCCAGAAATCACATCAGATGGCTCAAAACTGGATGTAAATTCCTGTTTTAGTTTATGCAACTCATTTGACTAACGAGGGCACATGCATCTACCTACACAGATACATTAAAAAATAAAATAAATCTTTTTATAAAAGGAAAAAATAAGGTTGGAAATCAATGGAAGAAAACACCCAACATCAACCTTTGACTCCCACCAACACACACACAAATGCACCACACACACACACACACACATACACACACACACACACACGCATATCCAAACAAATGAACACACACAATACATTTGATTTCACACAAAGTCATACTATTATTTAAAGCACGTTCTACATATCTAAAATTAAGGATGCCAGAAAATGACTAATATACAGCAAAGTCTCCATATGATCCATCTTATTCACCTACTACAACAAAATGTGTCTGAGATGATTAGTAAGCTAAACAGCAGCTAGCTGACTGGACAGTTTTGTTAAATTTATTTAAATTATTAATGCATGTTTGGAGACGCAAGGGAAAGGGGGAATCCTTATTTATCCTGGAGTAGAAAAGCTGCATACATTAATTTACCTGGGATATTCTTTATTTTCAGGTGAAGGGTCTTTTTCCAGCCAGCTTTCATAAAGTGATTTACTTTCAAAGCCATCATCAGGACTGGAGATCTAGAAAAACAATCAGAGGGCATCAGCAAGTATATGACCAATATACCTCCATGTGGACTTTAGGATCAACTTTCATTGCTATCTGTGTGTACAAACATGTTATGTTCTCTTATACAAAAGTATATTTTGCAACTGATAAACTAGCCTAAATGCTTCATTTATTATGGCTGTTGTTGGTAACTTTGCCAATTACTTAAAAAGGAATTTCCTTTTTTTTTTTTTTTTTTAACATTTTAATTAAAAGTTTTAAATTGTTTCAGGTAAAGATAGTGGGGAAAATGTACATATATTTTATTTAATAAATTCCTTTTATCCAACCAGACAAACTCTACCTTTGCTAGAAAATAAGTCGGTAGCAGTGAGTAATATTTTGTAGAGTTTTTAAATTATGCTTAAGCAAAGCTGCATTTTTTTTAATGTGAAGAAAGGGAGAGCCTTATACACTAGTACAGTTATACACTTATGCACTATAGGTGTGGAGTTTTCTCAAAATCAAAAATAGACCCACATATGGCTCAGCTATACCAGTCCTGCACATATGCCCAAACACCTAGCAATAAAGATACTTGTACATTTGTGTTCATTGCTGCCCTCTTCACAGTAGCTACAGATGGAACCAACGCAGATGCCCTTCAACTGCAGGCAATGAAATAAATAGTAATCAATGAAATTAAATAAATAAATAAAAACAAATAATAAAGTCGGTAATGAAATGAAAATGTGGGACATATATACAATGTAATTCCATTTAGCACCAAAGAAAAATAAAATTTGTAGGAAGTTTACTTCCTACAAATATTGTAGGAAAATGGATAGAATTGGGGGAGAAACTAGTCTAAGTGAGGTAATTCAGGCCCAGAAAGCCAACTACCATGTGTTCTTTGTTATAAATGTATCAAACCTTGGATTTAATTTTGTATTTCATGTAGAATGTCTATAGAGACTAGAGAATTATAAACGGGTACTGAGGGTTAGAGAAGAGTTCTAAAGATGGGCACATAGTAGTGCGCACAGAAAATGAAAATGGGAGGGGATGTAGTAGGATGCGGACAGTTAATAATGATGTAAGAACACATGCAGAAGACGATTATTCTATTACATAACATTTTTTTGAAAAATGGCTTTTTTAATGCAAAAAATTTATGGGTGATGAGATGTCTCAACAACCAAAGGCACTTGCCCCCAGGTCTGACAGCTGAATGCAGTCTCCAGAACTCACATGGTAGAAGGAGAAAACAGACTCCTGCAGATCTCTCTCTCACACACACACACACACAAACACACACATACACAGACATATATACACACACATGTGTGCACACACATACACACAGTATTATTATTATTATTATAATTATTATAATTATTATAATTATTATTATTATTATTATTATTATTATTATTATTAAGAATATAGTCGAGGAGTGGCTCGGGAGTTAAGAAGTATTTGCTTCTCTTGCAAAGGACACAGTTTCAATTCCCAAGACCCACTTGGTGGTTCAAAGCACTCTATAACTCCAATTCTAAGGGATTTGACACTCTCATCTGGCCTCTGTGGGCATTGCATGCATGTGGTGAATATACAGACATTCAAACAAAACACTCATACACAAAAAATAAATCTTGAAGGAGTATGAATGGAGATACCTATATAAACAAGTGGATAATGCCAATTCCAGAAACCAACATAATCAAAAATCTCAGAGCTGAGAAGGGGAATGAACACAAGCTTCCATCCCTAACAAAAAAGCTATCTCTAGTTCATATCCACTTACAAAAGGAAAATTAGTTTTCTCCACTGGAATCTCAGTGTATATTAAACACACTTAAGGGTAGACCTGATGCCCAGCCGTAGATGGCTAACTCAAAATGCACTCAGTTATATTTGTATAGGTTTTTTTTTTCTCACATTGCTTTGTTTGGATAATTTTTTGGTCTTATTAGTTTTTTCTTACATATTATGGTTTCTGATTTTGTGCTTTTGTAGGTTTTGTTTTGTGTGTGCATGTTTCTTATGCTTTTTGTTTGATTTTTTTTTTTCATTTTGGTTTGTGCTATTGTTTGCTTGCTTGTTTTTTGGTTTGGAGGAGTTTTTGGAGGGATTTTTGGATTTTTTTGTTTTGTTATTTTGTTGATTTATTTTTGTCTTAATTTGTTTTTTTGTTGTTGTTGCTTTGTTTTTGCTATTTTTTGAGAGCACATGAGAGATAGATGAGGAGAGAGAGAACAATGGTGTGGAGTTGGGAGGGTAGGGGATCTGAGAGTGGCTTGGGACAGAAAAACTGTGACCAAAATAAATTCCATGAAAAAAAATCATTTAAAAGAAAGGAAGAAGATGAGTTGAGTTTTGTATATTTTAGAAGACTAATATTTATTTTCTCTGAATTCAGCCAGGAGTTGTCAAATTATTTCTAGTTGAGTGTGACAGTAGTAAGGTTTTCAAAACCTACTGAAAACAAGTAACATTGAACGATTTATGAGATTAGGTTGTGTGCTATTTTGGCTGAAGTCAACTTTCCTTTGTCATTTCAAAGGAGAAAAAATGAATGGCCTATAAAACTGTAAGAGTTGATCTGTCAGAAATAATTTCTGACATATTGCATAATGTTTTTACAAAGTGATTTAATTTATTTTAATCATATTCATATTGTGAAATTATAAAATGATGATAATATTGGCTTCTAAAGTTTTAGCCTAGAAAATAGCATTTTAATTATTATAGAAATGTCTATAAGTAATTTCATAATTTATTACTTCTGTATTTTATTTTGACATGTTTCTCATTGCATATAATACTGTGATAGATATCCCATAGTACATACATATTTTTGTCAACATAAATTCCTAGAAATAAGTTTACTTGATAAAATTTTATGCCCATTTTATATTTTGGTACTTGTTGGTAAACTGTTCATTAGAAGTACTGAATTGATTTGCACTGTTATATGGAACATTTCTCTAAAATTCTCCAACAATTAAATTTTATTATAAAAAAAATGGCACTTTCCATTAAGGCTGACCTTAACGCATCAAACAATCTCACAGGTATGTTCTTTTGTTTTAAATATTCATGTTATTTTTATTAATGTGGGGTGTTTTAGTTGTTTAGTGTGTGTGTGTGTGTGTGTGTGTGTGTGTGTGTGTGTGTAGGCACCATGTGTGTTAAGGTGCCTATGGAAGTATAAAAATGTCAGATCCCTTGGGACTGGAGTTACAGGCAATTTTGGATGCAGGAAAAACTAACTCACATTCTCTGAAACATCAGGAGGTGCTCTTAACCACTGAGCTCCTCTCTAACATCTCTGTGAGGGAATTCTATACTGGAGAACTACTCAAATGAAGGGTACAGATACTGTGAGTACGTTATCAGATTTTATTTTGAGATGCATTGTGCTTTAGTTCTCAAGAGCATTTAATATAGGATTAGTTTAATGCTTAGAGGGTTTCTATGTATTCACCAGTTGCAGACATCCTCCCTTTGCCTTTGGACTAACTAATGTCCATTCTACTCACTATCTTGACATACAGTGAACTGCCTGGTGATAAGTTCCAGTGATTCTACATTGGTCAATTTCTAACTTCCTTGACTTACTTTTACTACTGCATTCCTTAGCATCTTCACAATGACACCATGAAGTAAGCTGTATATTACAAATCTTTTCTCAAAATTAAGTAAGTTGCTCTGATTTACCTCATCAATTTTTCTGATAGCAATTAAAAAATAAATGTAGCTAATGAAGACAGATGTGTTATCCATTACTCTTAAAATAGTGAAGCCAGGTATTATTATTATTATATTATTATTATTATATTATTATCATTTACCTCTCTTGCCACTTTATACACCAACTGGTGTAGAAGAGGAGTACAATCAACTCGGAGAGTGTAATTACCTGAAGAATATTTCAGCACAAAAGTATTATTTCAGCAACAAAATGAAATACACTTATGCTTAATTGCACCTTCCTATTTCAAATATAATGTAACAGTTTTTAAATTCAAAATGCTCCTGGGGAGTGAGGGAGGCAGAAGTGCATTGTTTAAACTGATAAGAAAATGGTGAACTCTAGTGGCTGAGGTTGTAGCGCCCACAGCCAGCATCCACTTTTCCTGTAGCAACATTTCTCAGGGGATAATGTCAAAGAAAGCATTAAGACTAGAGAACTCATTCTTCATTCTTTCACTCAAATCAGTAATTTAGATCAATATATTAGACATGTGGTGTGCTGTAACAGCTTCAGGGCCAATAAACAAAACTGCACTGCAAATCTGGAGGTAAATACAATGTGTCAATTCAAAAGCAGTTCCAATAAATAGGGGAAGTACTATTTTAATTTTTAAGAAAATATTTTATGAAGAAAAGAATTTCTGTACAATATTTTCTGCAGAGTATTTCTTTTGAAATATTCCAGCCAAATTTCTCAAATTCCTCCACAAGAAAAGTATAGTGGATATTAGGACTTTAAGTAGCCATCTAAAACAAGCAATATAAACCATAGAGCAAGAAACCAGGACTCCGAGCTCACTTGTAAGTCATAATGATTGATATGAGTTATTTTTCTATAGTGAAATTAAAATCTAAGTTATTACTAAATAGTCTTGTCTAAACAAAAGATTTGAGATGTATTAAGTTTGAATTTATATACGTTAAAAAATTATTAAGCCCAAAAATCTTTTCAGGCACTCTGGTGCACTCCTGTAATCCTAGTGCTTAGGAAGTAGAAGTGAGAGGATGGGGCATGCCAGGTCATGGCCACCAACAGGTTTGAGGCCAATAGGGCATGCCAGGTCATGGCCACCAACATGTTTGAGGCCATCTATGAGACTCTGGTCTCAAGAGAGGAAAAAGGAAGAGCAAAGAAACAAAAAGCATCCTAACTAGAAATGAATTACTGAAAATGGAACTTAGTTTTTAAACACTGTATTTGAAAATGAAAGAAGATGTACCTTCTATAGCGGAATCTGAGTTGATATAAGCAATGCTTCTCTCCTGTAGGATCTTTGCATTCTCCTGCAGTTGAAGCAAAGTTGTTAATTCACAGTATACTATGAACATATGAACAAAGTAATGACAACAATCTCCTGGAAAATAAGGCCTACTGATGTTTATAAGTCAAATACAGTATCTTTCCATAACCACAAATTTAAAGAAAAATTTAATAACTGCTTAATTGATGATAGCAATAAAATTAAAATAAGAAAATAAGAATATTATGAAGCTGTGTACTAAAAACAAAAGGCCCAAGAAAAATATTGTCAGGTGTGATTCCTTGATTCTCTGTATCAGAATACGCTGAAGTGATGATCTAAGATTTGGCAGCCCTGCCCTAACTCTGCTGAATCTCAACTGTTCGAAGTGAGGGCTGAAATTTGTTTTCAAACAGCTGTCCCTAGAGATTGATCCATATATCTACTGAAGTTTGAGATCCATGAAGTGGATTCCTAAGTATAGTATAAGGGAGAGAAATATAAAAGACCATTTATCTATTTTTACAAAAGCCTATAGAGAAGTGAAAGAACAAAATAAAGAGTAAAATGCCCATTCTGTGTGTTCAGGTCATGGCTGAACAACCAGCACCAGCACTCATTTTTTTCCAGCTTCCTGCCTGTGGATATAACGTCATCCTTTGCTTCACAGACCCGCTATCCCTGCTTTCTTACCATTATGGACTGTACCTTGGAACTACGAGCAGAATAAACCTTTTCTACCTTGAGTTGCTTTTCTCAGGCAAATTGTCCCAACAACAAGAAAAGTAATTAATATAGTTGCCTTGATTATAATCAAAGTCTCTATGACAGCCTTTGCAGTGTCTCACTGTGTACCTGTGGCTGGACTGGAAGTCATACAAACTTGGCTGGGCCGAATTTAGAGACCTTTCTGCCTCTGCTGCCTGAGGGCAGGAAGTAAGGTGAGCATACATAACTTCATCTACGTTCTTTCATAAATTAAATGTGCTGTTGAATATAATAACATGTCTTGTAGAAAGCTAGGCAGAATGTTGAAATGATTTCTAAACCCATATGTTTATCAATGCATATTTACCATCATAAATCTTATGTTTCTTTGTTATTTTAAATTTCTGAAATGAAAGGAACAAATATACTTATGTACATAGATATTACAAGAAGTCACACATTCTAAAAAAATTTACCATGATCAATAATAATATTTGATCACTCTAAATTAATGTCCCACGTTCAAATTGCATATTTATAATACTAGTATCAAAATTAAACTTTACAGTGTGTACAGAATTAACAAAGTTAAGTGATGTCAGAAAAGTATATATAATTTTGCTTCTTCTTATTATTTTACAGTAATGTAAGGAAAACATGAATCAGGGAGAAGACATTTTTAAAACTATACACAGATATGCATACTTTACTTTAGAATACATGAATAAAATTTATACTTATATGTGATAAACAGATGGTAGAGAAATCAGGTATCACAAACCATATCTAACTTTATGAAAATGTGTGTGCTCCCTTTAGACACTTTAGTCAAAATTTTGATAGTACCAACAAAGGAGAATTGAAAAGAAGAAAGGAGGTGCCTAGGAGAGGCTCTTTAAGAGTTAAGAGCTTGTAAAGGAAAAGAAGACAACACTGTGAAATAGTACAGTAAGCTACTCGATCACAGTGATTTAACTTACAGAATTATCATTTCATAATTAACCATCAACGCATATAACTTTTATGAAAGGCACGAAAAATTAACAGCTTGCAAATTCGGATTATTTTAGGAGCTTACTAATTTTATTTTCACAACCCAAATACAGAAAAAATATTTGATAATAAATAGTGTTAACTTTTATTAACTATTTATAAATAGTGTTAACTTTTTATTATTATTTAGTGTTAACTTTGCCAAACAAACACCACAGTAAAAAAAATTCTATGTCTTTGTGAATTTAACTTGAGTCGCTCTCTATTAGGAAAGAGAATCTATACAATATTATAATAAGTACCTTCCATGCTACTTACTTCAGCCCATTCAGTTGAACCCAGCAGCCCAAACTCCTCTGCATCCCAGCTGGCAAAAATTATAGTTCTCCTAGGTCTCCAGCCTGCAATCATGCCAGTGTACTTGGTTAGCTATGGCCACCTACAACCATAGGAATACTAAACAAGTCTCTTTCAATTACCAGTGACAGGAGAATTGTTAGTTACCTCCATTCACCAGTTTTCCAAAACTTTGTGCAATTTCTTGCAAAACTGCTGTCCCGGTGGTAGGGTCAATTCCTCCAAACACCCAGGAGTCACGATGTCCTCCGAGAATGACAAACCTGTCTGGACAAGAATGTGTTCCAGAGAGATTCAACTAGCCCAGGTTATAGGCATTTGTCATTTGTGTATTGAATTAAACTTTCTCCCCCATGAGTTTCCACCACAGATGACAATGAACAGTGTAAAGTAAAATCTTTTAGAATGGTAACATCCTTCCCCTGAATTTCAGTTTCAAATCAGCCAAAAAATTATGTTATTTTCAGCATTTCACCTTTTCTTAATCTTATTTTAAAAGAAAATGTTTTTAAAATGTTAAGGACTCACCAGGCTCTATAGACCCTCTGATAGTTCCAATTACGTTGTAAATTCTTGTTATTTTGTTAATTGTATTAACATGCATTCTAACTTTCCTAGAATTTTGAAAAGAATAAGTTAGTTCATATGGAGCACTGTATTTAGTTTTATTTAGCATTTCATTGAAAAATCCCCAAACTACAGAAAACTCTTCAATAGGAGATTGAATGCTCATATCTCTGCCACCTCAATAATTCGATTATTTGAAATACTTACAAAGCATTATTATAATTTTTTCCTATGGATTTAGGCCTGTACCTTAAAGCCAGCTTTCCAAAACAATATTTTATATTTTTCTTCATAGCTGTATTACTGATTTTTACTTCTCAAAATATTCTCTTAAACGCCTTAAAGTTGTTTTGTTTTGTTTTAACCTTATGTGACAGTTGTGCAAAACTGAAAAAATAAATCTATTGTTTGAACATATATTTGTATTTATATCAGCCCCTGCCCAGAACAGTGTTGCTTAAGTCAATAACAAATCACCTATGATAGTGTACCTAGGATTACAAAGTAATTGAAAGCACTATTGACACTGAGGCTGCTATGATGTCGTAGTATAATGAATTACTTATATATTTATGATGATACTAACAACATTCATTAATATAGAGCAATGCAGTTATTACAATGCATTATATACTTTCATTGTTAACTTCAAGTGTATTTCTACTTACTAAAAAAAAGAGTTTCCTTGTCCCAGGTGTTCTGACACACCCAGGATCACAGGTGAGGCCACAATATCTGCCCCATCACCCCGAGTAACTAAGACCCATGGGATCCAGGGACACAGGAACCCCCACTCATCCAGAGGCACAGGTTCTTTCTGGTTTAAACCTGTGCCCAGAGCAGACCTGGGGCACTGGCTTCTCACTCACTCATTTAACACCCAGAGGAAGTTCAACTCCCAGGTGCTCTCACACAACAGGATCTCAGGAGCTCAGACACACCAGGATCTCAGGATGCCAGAGGCAGCTTGACTCCCAGGAGCTCTGACATACCCAAGATCTCAGGATCCCAGAGACAGCTGGACTCTGAGGAGTTCTGACACAACCAGGCTCACAGAAGAGACAGCAACAGAGAAGAGACAGCAAGTTAGTACCAGAGATAACCAGTTGGAAAGAGGCAAGCACAAGACCATAAGCAAAAGAAACCAATGCTACTTAACAACATCAGAAGCCAGTTTCCCCACCCTAGAGATCCCCGGACACCCTAAAATACCTAAAAAGCAAGGTTCAGTTCTAAAATCCCATATTATGAATATGATAGAGGAATTTAAGGAGATAAATAACTCTCATAAAAAAAAAAATACAGGAGAACACAGGTAAACAAGTAGAAGTCCTAAAAGAGGAAACAAATAAACCTCTTAAAGACACAATGAAAGCAGTGCTAAGAGGAAAACTCATAGCTCTGAGTGCCTCCAGAAAGAAACTGGAGAGAACATACACTAGCAGCTTAACAGCACACCTGAAAGTTCTAGAACAAAAAGAAGCAAATACACCCAAGAGGAGTAGACCACAGGAAATAATCACACTCAGGGCTGAAATCAACCAAGTAGAAACAAAAAGAACTATACAAAGACTCAAGAAAACCAGGAGCTGGCACTTTGAAAAAATCAACAAGATAGATAAACTCTTAGCCAGGCTAAGCAGAGGGCACAGAGACAGTACACAAATTAACAAAATCCGAAATGAAAATGGAGACATAATAGCAGAAGCTGAAGAAATTTAAAAAATAGTCAGATACTACTACAAAAGCCTATACTCAACTTAACTGGAAAATCTAGATGAAATGGATGATTTTCTAAACAGATACAGGTACCAAAGTTAAATCCGGATCAGATAAACCATCTAAACATTCCCATAATCCCTAAAGAAATAGAAGCAGTTATTAAAAGTCTCCCAACCAAAAAAATCCCAGGACCAGATGGTTTTAGTGCAGAATTCAATCAGACCTTCAAAGAAAATGTAATGCCAATTCTTCTCAAACTATTTCATAAAATAGCAACAGAAGGAACACTACAGAATACATTTTATGAAGCCACAGTTACACTGATACCTAATCCACACAAAGACCCAACAAAGAAAGAGAACTTCAGACCAATTTCCCTTATAAATATCGATCCAAAAATACTCAATAAAATTCTCCCAAACTGAACTCAAGAACACATCAAAATGACCATTCACCATGATCAAATAGGCGTCATCCCATGGATGCAGGGATAGTTTAATATAAGGAAATCCATCAACATAATCAACTATATAAACAAACTCAAAGAAAAAACAACCCCCAAGATCATCTTATTAGATGCTGAAAAAGCCTTTGACATAACACACTCAGCACCACAGTAATATGCTCTAACAGAATCGCAATTAGTTCACATACATTCCAACAAGTATCGGTTCATTTTGGTTTAAATACAATGGAGATATAATTCAACTCCGGGTTAACACTGGAGGATCAGATACACACTAAATACACAATTCAAGTGTAATTTGATTACAAATAGCATTTGGGGTTAGAGAAAAAATTGTTATATTTCTTCTAATCAATATGTACATATTTAATTATGCAAAATATTAAAACACCACTGTTACAAAAATTCTAAAATATTTTTAAATTCAGTAATAAAACTTTTAAAATATTTTCTGAAGTTCCTACATGCACTTACTATATAAGTCTTAGTAAGAGAGCACTCATTTTGCTGTGGGCATACAAAAGAAGCTATCTCCTTCCTCTAAAGTATAAAAGCTATACACAACTTATCTGCTTTTAGTTTCTTTAGCTTTCCCCTCAAATAAGTCACAGGAAACAGAAGGGAGAGATGAGGAAAACACAGAAGTGTATTATTGAAAATACACAGAAATCTTAGGCAATGTTCATCGGTGCCAGTATCTCATCCTAGAGAGAGGTTCTGCATACTATTATGCAAAACCACGATACACTTACCACTGCACTGGCTCTTCTAGTAGGAGAATGTAAGTTAAACCAGAGAGAGAAGGAGGGCTTTAAAAGAATAACCTAAGAAAAAATGCCTGGTGCTTCATTTACAAGGAAGCCCGAGGGCACAGTCTCAGTTCCCAGCAGGCGCTGGCTGTCATTTCAGTGCTGCTCTGTAAGGAGCACAGCAGCGGCTGCACAGGCTTCAGTGCTCAGCTAGTTTGACTAAAATCGCAACAACTGCCCAATAAAGATAGCACGACATGAAAATTAAATCACTGTGAGTTTCGATGTGCCATAAGCAGCGAGCAGCTCCTGAGGAGAAAGGCCCGATATCAAAGCAAGGAAGTCTTGTTTTAGTTTTTTAAACAAACAATAGGTAATGACTCTTTCTCGTGTTATAAGATTTCAAATCTTTTACCAGCATTTTCCCTCGCAAAGAAGAGCTTTACGTCTTTTTAAAAACATGTATAGAAACCAAGTCAAAGAGACCAAATGTATAACAGAGGGTAACTTCAGAACGATCTTTCTTCCTTAGAAACTGCAGAAGATGGACTTCTGAGTTCTTCCAACGTCCAAAAATGCTGTCACAAGAATAAAGAATTAAAAAATAGGGCAGACTTGGGAGACTACAACAATGCAGACAACACTGAGAGCTGTTCCCCAGAGAAAAGTCTTCTGTTTCTGTGGGCCCCTGCAGAAAGAGCTGCTGGCTAGGAACTTTCAAGAGGAGATAATAGAGGTGTTCACCAGAGCCCATTAAGAACTCAGGGCTAGTAGTAGGCAGCCACGAAGCCTCCCTCGTCCCTCGTGTCCATCAATTACAAATAAGAATACTGACTGATCTTGGTAGGACTCAGCGGGTATCCAGTATCAATTGTTGAGTCTTGGGAAGACCCAATGTAGGACTGAGTGGCAAACTGGTGTTGGTACTGAGCAGGGGCTACACTGGCAGAAGTAAGGAGGCTAAGCCCAGCACTGACAGGAACCTGAAGCACCATAGTGCTAGGGTGGGTGGTATAAGCTGCAGCATGCCTTGAGGAATCCTGAGGGGAGAAAAGATGAGCAATGGAACTGCTGGAACCCAATGCAGCTGCAGACGTGGGGGACAGTGTACGTATACAGGTGAGGCTGGCTTGGTAGGTGAGCAGGGGCTGGGGCCAAGTGTGGGTGCCCGGTCGAATGCAGTGGGCTGCCATGCTGGAAGGCGTAGGGGGTTCGGGAGCGCCGGGCCACAAATGCCTGCTGTCTGCGGGGAGCAGGGTAGCTGCTTCTTTCTTGCGAGGTTTAAGCTGACGATGACTTCTGGTTCTGGCTAAGGTTGAGTGGTTGCATAGCGTTGGCTCCCCCCTCTTTGAGCTTGGTACCCTGTGGGAGTGATACAGCATCCAGATGACTGCCCACTCACTGAGGCCACTGGCTTGGTCTTACTGCTAAGGAGACCTGAGGCCTGTGTCGCTACAGTGGAGTCGCCAAGCTGTGTTTTCAAAGGAGGCACAATGATAGTACGGGTGCTAATCCCATCTGCTGCAGTTCTGCCAGGTCCCTCTAGAAGTGGCCTGCTGTTGCCCCGCAGAGCACTCAGTGTCTGTGGGATACAGGCTGCTCAGGGAGGAGTCAGAGTCTGGAGAATCATTGACAGTAACATAACTGATGACATTAGACCTCACCTTCAGGCTCGAGCTGTTGGGCTTGTATTTGTTGTCCTCTTCTTCATCAGTGTCACCAGGGATAGTGATGACACTCACAGGAGGGCTGGGAGTGTCTGGAATGATGATTGGCTGGTGCTGGTCTTGGACAAGTTCAAGGGAATTATAGGTACAAAGAGGACTGCTCCCAACCAGAGAATAAACTTGGGAAGGCAGGACTTCCAGAGAGGACTTGGATGAGATGGAACAGACTGCTTATTCTTTGAAGGGAGGGAACTAGACTGTTGTTGTCTGACAACATGAGCAACACCAACCTTCAGAGGCTGAGCAGTGGCCAAGGTCATATGGTTAGTCAGCAAAGACGGCTGTTGCCACGAGAATGGGCATTCTTCCAGTCAGCTAGCTGCTGGCTGCTCCCCATGGCCTCTGGAATCACTGCAGTAGTCTGGACAGAGTTGTGTAGAGCTACCCCAGGCAACTGCTGCCAAGCTGAAGGCAGGAGAATTTGTTGGGTTCCGCCAGGCCAGGCTTGCAGTACAGCAGTAGTCTGTTCAACCAGCGCCGGCCAGCCTGCTGCGCAGCTCAGGGTAAAGGGCACCGCATACTGAGGTGTGACGGTGGCTCCTTGAGGGTGGAGAGTTGCTATCATTAGTGGTGTACAGTATCCCTGTGTGAGTACTCCTGACTGTATCTGTAGCGGCTGAGCAGTAGGCGCCTGGGGTACAATCCGCACAGAATTATCTATCCTCAGGGAATCCAGAATGCTTTGTTGTTGCTTGTAGTCCAGTGTGAAAAGCAGGTGGACACACTATAAATATCTGTTAGAATGGATCTGTCTGACTGCAGATCTGGGTGGTTCCAGGCTGTAAGGAAACACCCTGCTGGAAACTGGCACTGTGGAAGATGAGTACAAAGCTGACTGGTAGTTTAGCATCGAGACATCTTAATTAGCCAGAGAAAGAGTAGAAGCTGCTGCAGTAGAACTAGAAGCTAAAACACTGGCAGTGTCATACATGTGAACCATCGGCTTGCAGATCTCCATGTTCTAGAAACAAGACTTAACATGGTTACTGTGTGGAAAGTCCAGAAGGTGAGTCATTGTCACAAACTGGTGGTTAAGAGTTTTCAGAGGCAAGATTCTCATATCTGCATCGATCATCAGCATTTTCCTTAGGAGATCAATGTATTCTCTCCGATCTGCTTTCTCTGCCAACATGTCTGTTCCTTCTAAGTCTGTAGACATATTTACCTGAGCCATGTTATCTAAACAGTTAAAAATGTACTTCCGAGCTTCTTTTGACTTTATTCCAATCTCCAATTCATGTTCTTCGGGTGTCTTAAGCCTCCACGGTGGGTACCCCAAATCAAGATCTCTATTGAAAAACCTGGTTGTTTTTGTTCCGGCACTGAGAAGATATTCAGCTGGCAGGCTTTGTGTTTGTAAAATATAATGAATCTGATCGTATTATGAAGCACCAGGATAAAGAGGCCATCCCAGGAACAGCTCAGCTATTACACAGCCCAGTGACCACATATCAATAGCTTCACAGAATGGTAATCCAAGAATAATTTCAGGAGCTCTGTTGTAGCATGATTGCAGGTAGGTTGAACACACAACTTTGGAAACATGATTAGCAGAACCAAAGTCAATGACCTTCACTCAGTAGGGTTGGCGAACTGGATCGACCAGTATTAAGTTTTCAGGTTTAAGGTCAGCATTAATCAGACCAAGACTCTTGAGCTTCATCAGGGCTGTGGCCACCTGCTGCATGATTGGTCTTATGTACTTGAGTGGCAGTGGGTTAAATTTGTTCTCCTTTAGAAAATCATACAAGTTCTGCCCCAACATCTCAAACACAAGACAGGTGTGATTCTTGTGCTGAAAACACTCGTAAGAGCTGACTAAATTGTACTCATCAACATTTTCACTGCTTAGGCGAGAAAGGATACTCACTTCAATCTGTCCTTGTCTGGCATAGGAGGGGTGGTCCTTCAAGACCTTAATGGCCACGATTTCCTAGGTGCTTCGCTTCCAGCACTTTGCCACCTGTCCAAATGTCCCCTGGCCTAGGAACTCCATGACTTCATAGCTGTCGGTCATAGAGCAAAGGATCTCATGCTGGACTAGCTGGTAATCCCCTTCTCCACTAGAACTTCTACTTTTGGTGGTCACAGTGGTGGTCGTGGCAGCAGCACCCACTACAGTTCTGTTTTGCAGCATGAGAGAGGGATGCTCTTCTATGATCTGCACGCTGCCATTGCTGTCTACTTCCTCACTTTTTCTTTTCAACCCACATTTTTTGATATGGCTCAAGCAGAGAAACGTTGCTTCTGTGAGTCAGGGTCTGGCTGCTTTGGAAGGTTGCCTTATTGACACTGCCTGAGCTATCAGCAGCTATTACCACAATATGCTCCACTGCAGGAGCTGGGAGGAGGAGGCCCTGGTCTTAAGCAGGAATATTGAAATTTGCTACCTGGTGAGAGGAGCTGACTTGCCCTTGTGTAGCTGGGAGGGTTTTGCTGTGGGTATAATATTTGTCGTTGCTACTCTATCCTGAAACATCCCAGCCGTAGGGCTCTATTTTCAGTTTCTTCCCACTTGATGACACTGATGGGGGGAAAACACCTGCAGCTGTGATGCCATACCTCCATAGAAGGTAGAAATGCGGTGGATTCTAGAAAGTGCTCTGGGCATAATGTTCTAAGAAAACTGACACTGAAAACTAGATTATCTTAGTAGACAGTTGCCAACTCAGTCTCAAGAGATTCTATGGGACTTGATATGCCTTCTGCTGTATAAAATTTTGGTTCTTAAAAAAATGACTGGGTACAAAATTAACTCAAACAAATCAGTAGCCTTCCTCTATCACAGGATAAATGGGCTGAGAAAGAAATTAGGGAAATGACACCCTTCACAATAGTCACAAACAGCATAAAGTATCTTGGTATGACTCTAACCAAACAAGTGAAAGATCTATACAACAAGAACTTCAAGTCTTTGAAGAAAGAAACTGAAGAAGATCTCAGGAGATCAAAGATTTCCTATGCTCATGGATTGACAGGATTAATATAGTGAAAATGACCATCCTGGTGAAAGCAATCTACAGATCCAAGGACATCCCACAAAAATTCCAACTCAATTCTTTATAAACTTAGAAAGAGCAATTCTCAAATTCATTTGTAATAACAACAACCACAAAAACAAACAAACAAACCCAGAAAACGAAAACTATTCTCAACCATAAAAGAACTTCTAGGGGAATCAGCATCCTTAACCTCAAGCTGTACTACAGGGCAATCGTGATAAAAACGGCATGGTATTGATACAGTGACAGGCAGGTAGATCAATGGAATAGAACTGAAGACCCAGAAATGAACCCACACACCTACATTTCTGAAGGGTTCAGAAATGAACCCTTCCACCTACTGTAGGAAGATTTTGAACAAGACTGTTGAAAGATTTTGTCAAATCTTTGACAAAGGAACCAAATTTATCCAGTGGAAAAAAGACAGCATTTTCAACAAATGGTGCTGCTTCAGCTGGCAGTCAGCATGTAGAAGAATGCAAATTGATCCATTCTTATATCCTTGTACAAAGCTCAAGTCCAAGTGGATAAAGGACCTCCACATAAAACCAGAATCTAATAGAAGAGAAAGTGGGAAAGAACCTAAGCACATTGGCACAGAGGAAAATTTCCTGAACAGAACGCCAGTGGCTTATGCTCTAAGAACAAAAATTGACAAATGGGGACCTCATAAAATTGAAAAGCTTCTTAAGGAGGAAACTGTCAATAGGACAAAAAGGCAACCCGCAGATTGGGAAAAGATCTTTACCAACCCTACATTTGATAGAGAGCTAATATCCAAAATATACCATGAACTCAAGAAGTTAGACTCCAGAGAACCAAATCACCCTATTGAAAAATGGTGTACAGAGCTAAGCAGAGAATTCTCAACTGAGGAATCTCAAATGGCTGAGAAGCACCTAAAGAAATGTTCAATATCTTTAGTCATCAGGGAAATGCAAATCAAAATGACCCTGAGATTCTACCTAACACCAGTCAGAATGCCTAAGATCAAAAACTCAGGTGACAGCAGATGCTGGTGAGGATGTGGAGAAAGAGGAACACTCCTCCATTGCTGGTGAGATTGCAAGCTGGTAAAACCACTCTGGAAATCAGTCTGGTGGTTCCTCAGAAAATTGAAAATTATTCTACCTGAGGACCCAGCTATACCACTCCTGGACATATACCCAAAAGATGCTCCAACATATAACAAGGACACATGCTCCACTAGGTTCATAGCAGTATTATTTATAATAGCCAGCAACTGGAAATAACCCAGATGTTCCTCAACAGAGGAATGGATACAGAAAATGTGGTATAGTTATAAAATGGAGTAGTATTTAGTTATTAAAAACAATGACTTCATGAAATTCTTAGGCAAATGGATGGAACTTGAAAATATCCTGAGATGGGCAGTGGGCTCGCCTTTAATCCCAGCACTTGGGAGGCAGAGGCAGAGGCAGAGGCAGGCAGATTTCTAAATTTGAAGCCAGCCTGGTCAACAGAGTGAGTTCCAGGACACCCAGGGCTATACAGAGAAACCCTGTTTCAAAACAAACAAACAAACAAAAAAAAAAATAGGAAAGAAAGAAAATATCATCCTTAGTGAAATAACCCAGTCACAAAAAAACAAAAAATAAAACAACAACAACAAAACTATGGTATGTACTCACTGATATGTGTATACTAGCCAAAATGAAGCTTGGAATACCAACAATACAATTCACAGAGCATATAAAACCCAAGAAGTAAGAAGATCACACCAAAGTGTGGATGCTACAGTCCTACTCAGAAGGGGGAAAAAATAATCTTGGGAAGTAGAGGGAGACAGAGATCTGGGACAGATAGAGAAGGGGGAAGGAAAAAAGGGAGCTGGTTCAGATACTGGGGGAAATCCTCAAGAAGTACAGAGGGTCAGGAATTTGAAAGGAGGAGAGTAGCCATGGGGGAGAGGGACCTGGGTATAGCCACTAGAAAGTCCCAGATGCTAAGGACCCAAGAGATTCCTAGGACCTCACAGGGAGGTCACTAGTTGAAATAGCCAACAAAGGGGTGATAGAACCTATAGAGACCATATCCAGTGGATAGGCATGGCCCCTGTTTGAGGCCTCCACCTACCCAACTCAAAAATATTGATCCAGAATTATTCCTCCTGTCAAAAGGAAATGCAGGGACAAAGAGTGGAGCAGAGACCGAGGAAAGACCATCCACAATCTGCTCCACCTAGGGATCCGTCCCATCTGCAGACACCAAACCTAGACACTATTGCTGATGCCAAGAAGCACTTACTGAGAGGAGCCTGGTATAGTTGTCCTCTCAGAGTCTCTGCCAGAGCCTGACCAATACAGATGTGGATGCACACAGCCAACCATTGGACTGAGAGTGTGGACTCCAATGGAGAAATTACGGCAAGGACTGAAGGAGTTGAAGGGTTTGCAAACCCATAAGAAGAAGAATATCAACCAACTGGCCTCCCTCCTACCCTGAAAAGCTCCCAGGGACTAAACCACTAAACAAAAAGTACACTTGGGGAGACCCATGGCTCCAGCTGGATGTGTAGCAGAGGATTGCCTTATAGGGCACTGGGAGGGAAGCCCCTTGGTCTATGGAGGCTCGATGACCCTGGGTAGGGGAATGTTAGGGCACTCAGCCAGGAGTGGGTGGGTGGGTGGTGGAGCACCCTCAAAGAGGAAGGAGGGGGGATGGGAAAGAGGGTTTGTGGAGGGGAAACTGGGAAGGGCAATGACATTTGAAATGTAAATAAATAAAATATCAATAAAAAAATGAAAAAAAAAAGAGTTTCCTCTAACAAAGAAAGCCATGATAAACCAACAGTAGCTTCATTCTTTTTGTTTATAGAATATCTGAATGGCATCAAGAAGTCACACTCAATGATTGATCAAACCATTTATGTCTATATAAGTACACTCTGATGTTCCACAAATAACACATTTTTCAAAATATATTTCCCTGTTAAGGTGGCATGTGGTTCTATTTACAGCAATATTTGCTGTTCAATAACTTTGTTCATGACTGGGAAAGGGTCTATAAATATATTACTTAAAATTGGCCTTAGGACTACTTGAAGAATATGGTAAATTCTATTGCTAAGTAAGTAAGAATTTGAAGAGTTGTACTAAGTGAACAATTACATAGTGAAACTTCCCTGGACCATCCATTTTGGTTATGATCTAGGAAGGACTTTTATATTCATTCAAAGGTATAACCAATTTTAAGGCCAGGGTAAATCAGGCAAACTTAGCCAAAGTCCTCCATCCTAAAGGTCATATACACACACAATGTCCCAGAATGACATGTATAAATAAATATTGACCTGTTTTTCCCCCCCACAGGAACAGAAAAATAAGCTGTTGTTGATTGTAGATATAGAAAGATCTATAATTTGTCATCTGTGCTTAATTAATAGAAGGAATGATTCAGCTGCCAAACTTGCACAATTCGAACTGCAGATTCTCCTAAAAATTTTTCTAAATGCATAATTAATCCTAATCATAATAATATATAATTCAACTAAAATTTTCCTCCAGACTTTATATTTATGTATACCTCCTTGAACATTCCTTTGAACCAATTTTAACACCAACTCCTGGCTCTTTTATTAACTAATGAGCTAATGAAATACAGAATAAATTCTCATTTCATACCTGTCTAACAGTTATCTCTTTAAATTTTCCTTTATCAATTTTGGAAGTCCATCTGTATGTGCCATAGCTTCATCTTGCAGAAGCAGTACAGGCAGTTAAAAATCCATATTCTATGTATCTGTATGTTTAGCTTTAATTTTGCTCTGCTGACTTTGTGTTCAATAGTATTTTCATTTTTCTTAGGAAAGATAAAATTATTCTTCACTCATGCAAGCAACATGAAGAACTGGTTTTATGTCTTGTTATTTGATAGCATCTCTAAATGGACAAATAAATTATCAAGTCTCTGTGAGGTGAAGAAAAGAAAGAATTTTTAAGGGTTTTGTTGTCGTTTCTATCCAGTTTGAATTCAAATCATAACAATCAACAGGAACAGTGTTGGATAACCAGATACTAGACTTGGTATTTCTTATGCTTCTGTTTTTCTTTTATATGTATAATATAATACAGTTTCTGTGTATGTGGGGTGTGTGTGTGTGTGTGTGTGTGTGTGTGTGTGGAGGGGGCAAGGAAAACAGAAAAGAGGGAGCTGGATCCCTTAGAGCTGGAGTTACAGCCATCTATGTGTCAAAATGAGTACTGGGATCTGAACTCCAGCCCTTTCTAAGAGCTGTGAGAACTCTTAATTGACAAGTGATCTGTCCAGACCCCTGAGTAAACTTAGAGAAATTATGGATGTATTTTCTCCATGTCTGTCTGTTTCTGCTTTTAATTCTTTTAAAAGCCTTTATCCTGTACAATTATGTTATCTTTCCCTCCCTCTGTAGAATAGTAAACTTTATAACTTATAACTTCTCTGATTGAATTATAATATTGAGTCTGTAAGTAATTCAAATTCTAAATCCCTACAAAAGTAAGAAAACTAAACTTTCACTTTAAATCTTCTGAAACAAACCAATCTTAACAATAAAATCATATTCTGAACATCGAGGTTCACATAGTTAAGTAAATTATTAGCAAGCAAGACTGACTGGCCAATGTGGGTTTCATAAAATAAATAGCAATATCTTTTCTGACTTATCAGCATTAACATTTCCAGGCCCCCAGTCTTTCAGGTAAATCAAACTTTGTATCATGACCTGTTTTTCCACAACTACACTCTCTGTCTTCGTTTACTCAACCCAACAGACATATACGATCACTCTTCTACAACAGCCTCATGTTAAAACAATTCAAATCATAGCTGGACAGTGGTGGTGCATACCTTTAGTCCTAGCTCTTGGGAGGCAGATACAGGAAGATCTCTGAGATCAAGGTCAACCTGGTCTACAGAACAAGTTCTAGGATAGCTAGAATTACATAGAGTTTTTCAACTCTGTCTTTAAAAAAAAAAAAGGAGTTACTAGGAAAATTTATTTAAAAATCAAGTTAAAAATGAAAGTTTAAAAAAAATACTGCTTGAAATGTTATAAGACTAAACTCAAACATAATAATATTTCCTCTCATATTATCATGTCATCACTGAAGAATTCAGTAGTTCATTCTGTGAGTCCTTCTGAGTTGATAAAAAATGATCTGTTGCTCACTAGTGACAAGGAAAAAAGAGAAAGGCACAATTTATCTGGCAAAATATTATCTTGACATTTTTCTGTTGAAATAAAACTTTTCTGGGCTATTAAAGAATCACAAAATTACCTGGAATGTTCACTTCCGATAAAGCCAGGTCCAATATTATAGCTAACATTTAGACTTCCCTTCCAGCTTTTGTCTGGTGGAGCAGTTCCTCCCAAGTTGCTGTCAAAAGTACATGAAACAACAAAAAGATTGATTTTGAAGAAACAATGAGATTGGTAATGATAACATGTATGTAGGAACTCTTAACAAAAAGGCTCCTCTTGGAGCTTTCATTCTTTACAAAATGAGCAACATGTTCTTTACAAAACTGAAGAGGAGAAAAACTAAAATCCAAAGGGCAGAAGGGTAGCAATAGCCTAGTCATACTTGATATACTTAGAGAAGCCAAGAGTTGAAGACATCCAAGAGAGAGAACATTCATGATTGTGATAAGCACTGAATTTTTAAAGAAACTGCTGACTACATAAGAACCTATTAAAAAATAATGAAGTTATTCAGGTAGAGTCATTTAGAAAATGGAAGGTGGGAAATGGGCAATGAAATACAGAAAACAGTACCAGCAAATATTAAGTCACTGCTCACAGTAGTGCAGACACATCCCTCTGCTGTGATTCAGGGAGAGAGCACTGTTCTCATTTTATAGGTAAGAAAATGAAATCAGACCATGAGAAAGTATAAGATCACACATCTAGTGGCCAGCATGATTGTGTATTTAAACTATAGAAAATAGCTAATGAATATCTAAGGAAATTAAAGTATTTAATTGTGTTCAAACAGCTCGTGATTTTAATCTTTGGACAGAGTTTCATGTTTGAGAATTGCACCTGAGCAGAGAATTTTTATTATTATTTTTCTTATTAGCTAAACTGTTCTCATGAGAACAGTGTTCCTACTTCAAGATTTACTTTGATAGTTACTTTTAATGTAACTGACTTACAGAGCAGGCATAGATATCTCAGAGTAAGATATTTTCATATTCAGCTAAAAGACTATACCGTAATAGTCTCTCTGCATCATTATATCCAATGGGATGTGCGGGTATGTTTGGAATCCCCACGCCTTCTTCAACAGGAAGTCTGAAGGTGTATTCTGCAAGAATACAAGTGAAAACTATTACAGGATATGAGTGAGGGCAAGAATATGCAAGAAACCTTTGTATTATTATTACAGATTTCTTATATGTTTACAAGTAAAATAAAATAAAAGTTGCCAAAAAAGTCAAACTTGTATTTAAACTGGCCTAGTTGAGTCAGCAGAAAAAAAAAAAAAAAGACATTTACATTTTAAGGTAAAATAAAATCATGGAGATTATAGACTTTAAAATTAAACCCTTTAAATAATGATCTTAAACTTTCTCAGATTATTTTATTTGCTCAAAAGACATTGTGAATTACTATTATAGAAACTCCAGTAAACTGTATGCTTGGGAAAGTGTTTAAATATTCTAAAACCACATATAACAAGAAAAACAAATTATGGTATTTTGAGTAATAATTACATTTATCCAAATAACAAGGCAATATTTTCTTCAGAGGAAGATTGGGAGGTGCTGTCAGACTGACCACTTTAGGCCTAGCTATCAAACAAGATAGACTAACAAGGAAACCTTCATTCTCATATCTGAAACAGCTTAAAAATAACAAGACATATGAAACAACAGTTCTAAGAGTTTTTCTTCTTATTTAATTACTTTTATAATTGCTTCTTGGGACAAAAAGCTTAGCAATATAATTATACAAAACAATCAGCAATTATATACTAATTTGATTGGGTAGACACTCATAGAATAACACAGCTCAATGCAGAATTTACTGTGTGATCAGGTGTGTGGGGGGCAGGACAACACATATTCAAACGACATTGTGGACAATAAAACATGTTCCACTAAATGTAAAACTTATACAAAGTATATTGCTTGACTACAGTGGAATTAGAAATCAACATTGAAAAAGCATACCTCCAAAATTCTTGAGTAGTTAAAAACCAAACAATTCGATTCCCTGCCAACTCATAGAAAACCAAGGAGGCTGCCTGCAGAACTCTTATCTCCCTGTTCTCACAGTTCCAAATCCCTAGTCTCATTTCCAGCTTGATAACAGAACGCCCTCAGCAGCCTCCTGCAACTTACACCCATCTCCTCTGGACCCCACAGATCTGCCCCCTTCTAACCTTCCTCCCCACCTATTCATTATTTTGTCCCAGACTCCAACCCCAGCAGACACTCCTGCTAACCCAGGGGCCTCTCCTTCCAGGACAAGAAGTAGGCTGAAATAGAAAGCTACACTTACCCAGAAGTCCACCTCCCACCCAGTCCATCATTCCAAGCCTCCTAGCAGGAAATCTATTGCAGTCTCCCTTTCCTCTCTGACTCCAGTCCAAAGGAGCAAAAATATGCAGCCCTAACACTCCTTCCCCCAACTCACCCCTTATCCCAGCATTCGGTACTAGCAGGCATTCACTGAGAACACACCAGACTAGCAGAACAAGGAAGTAGCCACCAACTGTAGCAGACAAAATAGAGACTCCTAGTAATGCTATGTGTAAACTGGCTGTCACCAGGAGGGATTTCTAGATGCAGGACTGGGTTGAATTCAATCCTATCATAGGCCAAGGGATTCCCATAGCAATTACCAAACAATCTAGGCTGTTGCTAAGACAAAGGGTTGGTTTATGCAAGTTGAGAGTGGATCCCATTTCCAAGGGTAATGAACTCATTGAACATGGAGAAGTGAAGCTGGTGTCTATATGGATCCTTTACCTGTACTGTGGCACGGGAAGGGACTCGGCAGGCTACTGAAAGAGCAGAATAGACACCAACCAAATCACAAAACCTTTGATCTACAATGTTGTCCTGCCTGCAAATATGGTGAGGCAATTGTGGCACCGAAGTTGTAGGAGTAGATAACCAATGTCTGATTTCACTTAAGTCCCATTCCACAAGAGCGAAGCCATTCCCCACACTGCTAGGGTGACCGAGAACCAGAGATTAGATAACCAAGAAACGTAGTATAAAACTAAACACTGAAGGAGGAGGAGGAGGAGGAGGAGGAGGAGGAGGAGGAGGAGG
>JADRCH010000030.1:13103180-13118387 GCA_019843965.1 Rhynchomys soricoides
GAGGAAGAGGAGGAGGAGGAAGAGGAAGAGGAGGAGGAGGAAGAGGAGGAAGAGGAAGAGGAGGAGGAGAAGAAGAAGAAGAAGCAGAAGAAGAAGCAGAAGCAGAAGCAGAAGCAGAAGCAGAAGCAGAAGCAGAAGCAGAAGCAGAAGCAGAAGCAGAAGCAGAAGCAGAAGCAGAAGCAGAAGCAGAAGCAGAAGCAGAAGAAGAAGTCGTCTAAAGAAATTCTGCTATATTCATAGATCAGTGCCTTACCCAGTCATCATCAGAGAAACTTACTCTGACAGCAGATGGGAGCACATACAGAGACCCACAGCCAGACATGTGGAGGAAATCTAAATGGGAGTTTTCCATCAAATTCTTCCCCTCAGCTCAGAGAATCCCATGGAAATTGTATGAACTAGAGAGACTGGCGGACAGCAGAACAAGGGCCCTAGAATCAACTAAGCAGCTACATATGAACTCACAGAGTAAAGCCACAAGCACAGGGCCTACATGGCTCCATCACCAGGACCTCTGAGTATATATTATGGCTATTAGTTTAGTATTTTTATGGGAATCCAGACTGCGAGAATAAGTGGATCTATGACTCTTTTCCCTGCTCTTGGGATTCTTTTCCGCTTGTTGGGTTGCTGTGTCCAACTTCAATATGATAGATTTGCTGCATCTTTTTATACTGCATTTTGTCACATTTTGTTGTTATCTCTTAGAAACCTGTTCTTTTCTAATAACAGACAGAAAGGGAGTGGATTCAGACAGGAGGAGAGATAAGGAGGAACTGGGAGAAACAGATGTAAGGAAACTATTATTAAACTATTATTGTATGAGAAAGTTTCAATAAAAGGAAAAAATAAAAAACAACAATGCATTTACAAATAAATTGTAGGCCAAACCTTAAATAAAAATATAAATGTTAAAACATGTATAATTGGATAAAAAATGAAAATAATATGTCAAAAGTTGTAGGACAGGGCTAAAGCAGTGACCAGAAAACAGCTATAGTATTAAAACATTGATTTTAGAAAAGAGGATTTTAAAGAAATGGACTCAGATTCTACCTAATGATATTAGTGGAAGACAAACAAAAGAAGGGAAATAAGCAGACGTGACATAAGCATCAGAGCAGAAATCCAAGAAAAACAAAACATGACACCTTTTTTTTTTTTTTTTTTCCCGAGACAGAGTTTCTGTGTAGCCCTGGCTGTCCTGGAACTCACTCTGTAGACCAGGCTGGGCTCGAACTCAGAAATCCACCTTCCTCTGCCTCCCAAGTGCTGGGATTAAAGGCATGCATCACCACTGCCCGGCAACAACTTTTATGAAGTACAAAAAAAATATTGAAAGACCCAAACTAAAATAAACTGAAAACCTAAAAAGTCAGTTTGTAACTTTTCAAACTCTTATATATATAAAAACAACATCAAAAAAATAAAAGCAAGAACAAAATAAAACAACAAAACAAAACAAAACAAAAACTTCAGGCCCAGATTGTATAATATTTTATATAATATAATTTTGCTTACCTAGACAGCAAATGGGAACAAAAACAGAGACGTATACCCAGGGAATAATTAATATTTCACAACTCATTACAAGATCTCAGTATTACTCTGATATTGTGGCACAAAACTATAAGAAGGTGTTGATAAATTTTGACCATAAAAAATATTCTCAAAGAAAATTGAGCTCTAATCTTATAATATATTCTTCTAAATCACAATACATTGGGACCAAGTTATGGTTTTTCATAACATTTGCAGTTGTTTTTGAATTCAGAAAATCAGTATAACAAAAGTAAATAACATACTAAGATTAATATCCCAACACACAGAAAAATGATATCCTGTCAAGCACTCTAGTCATATTAGTGTCCACGTATCCTTTCTCAGCTGGCAAAACAGCTAGAGCTAAAATGATATCGAAGAGGTTACTGGAGGCTTTTCTGTTACAGTAAAAATGAAGATATCCACGGTAGTTCTACCGTAGATGCTGACCAGTACAAATAATAAGGGAAGAAAAAGAAACAAAACATGTTCATGCTATGAACGAAAATCACCATCTTCATTTGCAAACAATGTCGTCTATGTAAAAACTAACATAACTACAGAGGTTTAGAGCAGATTGGTCAAAACGGTGAATTTGTAGAATACAAGATAAATTCATTTACTATACAATATCATGTGTCTCAATGGAATACTACTCAGCTATTAAAAACAATGACTTCATGAAATTCGCAGACAAATGGATGGAACTTGAAAATATCATCCTGAGCGAGGTAACACAGTCACAAAAGAATGAACATGGTATACACTCACTGTTAAGTGGCTATTAGCCCAAATGTTCGAAATACCCAAGAGTCACTTCACAGCAACAGCAGGGCTGAGTGTGAGGTCCCAGATGGAGGACTTGGAGAAGGGACTGAAGGAGCTGAGAGAGTTTGCAGCCCCATGGAGGGAGCAACAGTGTCAACTGGCCTGACTCCCCAGTGCTCCCAGAGACTTGACCACCAACCAAAGAATACACATGGAGTGACCCATGGTGCTGGCCACATATGCAGCAGAGGAGGGTCTTGTTAGATATCAGAGGGAGCAGAGGCCCTTGGGCCTGAGGGTGTTAGATTCCCCCAGTATAGGAGAATGACAAGGAGGGAAGACGAGAGTGGGTGGGTGGGTGGGGGAATAACCCCATAGTGGCAAGGGGAGGGGGGAGGGAATGAGGTGGTTCCAAAGGGGAGATCTGGAAAGGGGGAAACATTTGAAATGTAAATAAAGTATGAAAATAAATAAATAAATTTTTAAAAACAGTATCATGTGTCTATTAATGATGAGAAATTAGAATTGAGTTTTAAATTATAACTTATAACATCATAATTCTATGGTATGATTATGGATAAATCTGATTAAAAAAAATGATGCATACAATGTAACTATAGAACATTCCTGAGAGAAATGAAAGAATGGAGAGTTTGTTTTATTTGTGTCCACATCAGAATGCTCCAAATTTTAACACAGCATTTCTCCCTGCATTAATATACAAATTTCATTCACTCTTGAATTCCATGAAAATTTGTTTCGTTTCGTTTGGGGTCTTTCTTTTTTTTTTTTGCTTTTTGCTTTTTCGAGACAGGGTTTCTCTGTGTAGCCCTGGCTGTCCTGGAACTCACTCTGTAAACCAGGATGGCCTGGAACTCAGAAATCCGCCTGCCTCTGCCTCCCAAGTGCTGGGATTAAAGGCGTGCGCCACCACTGCCTGGCTGGGGGTCTTTCTTGTTTATTCTGTTTCGTTTTGTTTTCAGAAATCTTCTGGCTACTTCAGTGTGGTGAGGTGGCTCAGAGGGTTAGGGCACTTGTTCCAAAGCCTGATCAGCTGAATTCAGTCCCTATCAGATACATACTGGAAGAAGAAAACTAAGTCCAAAAACGTTGTTCTCTGACTGCCACACTAGCACAGGAGGACAAACATGCACATGCATGCATGTTCATGGCTGTGCATGTGAGCATGCATGTGCATACACACACAAAATTTTTTAAAAATTCAAAAATTAAAACCATTTCTGCAGATAGTGGTGCATACCTTCAATACCAGCACTCATGGAGCAAAGACAAGAAAATCTCAGTGAGTTCAAGGTCAGCCTGGTTTATATAGAAAGTTTTCACAATAGCCAGGGAAACAAAGAGAGACTCTGTCTCAGGAAAATTTAAGTAAATTAAACTAGTTTATAATTCACATGGTTTTGGACCAAAAATCCACAATAGTTTTTTTACAAAAAGAGGTCCCATACCGATGTACATACGAGTAGCACTAATTGAATTCAGTGGGTTATTAAATAAAAGTTTAAAAAGGTAAATGTGGTGATACATGTCTTTAATCCCAGCACTTTAGAGGAAGAGGCAGGCCGATCTCGCTGTTCGAGGCCAGCCTGGTCTACAGAGTGAATTCCAGGACAGCTAGGGCGACACAGAGAAACCCTGACTCGAAAAACCAAAAAAAAAAAAAAAATCCATTATACATCAACGTTGTCATTTTCCCTTTGATTTCCAAGTACTTGCATAAGGAAAATAAAAGCAAATTGCATAAATTACATAAAAATACATAAAATTACATAAAAATACATATTCATTACAGAAGCTTCTAAATAGAAACTCAAATGGCCAGCAACGAGTATACGGATAAACTATGACATAACCAAGCAATGCAATAATAGAAACAAGTAAGTAAAAACACATGCCCGCATGTCGGGATCTCAAAAAGAACTGCTAATGTTTCAAAAGTAGATCCGTGATTGCCTAGAGATGGGTACTGAGGAGGTAAGATTGCAAGAAGGGAGTAGGGGGAAACTGTCTGAGGAGGCGGTGGCTATCGTTGTTACCTTACTGTACAGACAGTTCCATGTATGCCAAAAAGTCTCACATTCAAAGTAACTTCTTTGGTTTTTCATTTTTCATGTTTTGATTATTTGAGATAGGGTTTCTCTGTGCAGCCTTGACTGTTCTGGAATTCTGTAGACCAAGCTAGACTCAAACTCACAGACATCTGCCTGCTTGTGCCTCCCAAGTGCTTGATTAAAGGTCATTTAAAGGAACTTTTAAAAACTCATTAAAAAAGAAAGAAAGAAAGAGAGAAAGAAAGAAAGAAAGAAAGAAATTAATTTATGACTAAATAACAAAATCCCTAGGTCATTTAGAAATATAAGATTAAAATTCTACATTCTTTTAATTATGAATATCAGGTTTTCTGAACCCTCATCCTGCGTTTAAAAAATAAAAGTTAGCCAATACCTCCTTCCATGTCTACATCTGGTGGAAATTTAAAAACAAAATACTACAGGAGGATTACTTATTTCCCAGCAATCAAGATCCAAATGACATAAAGCCATATATAATTTTAGTTCTGTTGTAATTCTTATTTTACTGTGTCCTTGTTTTTGTACACCTAGAATAGCAAGGGATCTTTTACAGGAGTAAACTGACAGATTTCCCCCATTACCTTTAGCTGGATAGCCTGGAGTGAGTGGGTCGCCTGCTCCATTCAGATTTAAGACATTTCCTCTCTGGGCTGCAGCTCCAGGAAGGTTCCACCCTTTGGGATATGGCTGTACATCAGGGGCAAAGTAGTCGGCTGGATCAGAGTACAGAATGATTCCCATGGCTCCAGCTAGCATGGCATTTTTGACCTGTAAGAACAATATGTAACATGATGCAGGAATGCAAATGACTGGCTTGTTCCTACAAAAGTAGTTTAATACCTGCTTGTGATGGTGCCCTTATGTTTGTTATCTTTGCTTGCAAACTAATTTCTTTCCTGCTAAACTTAATAAATTGTCATTTATCTTACAAAATCCTAACTAAATTCAAAGAATTAAATCAGGAGAGGGTGACTAAAACTGATTACGTCTAGAAAATTAAGTTGGGTGACCCAGAGGAAATAATCCTTTTAACTGATATAGATCTCCTCCTATTGACTTTTAAAAAGCAAATACTACTTTTCTAACAAAAATAATTTTCTTTCCAGAAATATCAAGTTATAGAAAAATAAAGTCTTCTGTGTACTCATGGAGAACAACCAAAAAATAAAATTAAAAGCAACTTCGGAGAGTGAATATAACTGACCATTTATACTTGTGAGATCGAACCTCTCCCCTTCCCTCTAGAAAAAAGGAATGCCGTACTTTGTTTCCTCTAAAGACTTTCCCATATCTTGCAATAACAATCTTGCCAGTGCAGTTGATGTTCATCTCTCTCTCTAGCTTGAAGAAGTCCTCAGTCCGAGCATAGTTGACATACACAAGCTCTCCCTACAGGGAAATGGAAAAGATATGTATACTGCTGCCTTCCTTAAAGACAAAATTAAAATCAGGTTATTCTTCAAAACTGTGTTGGCAGTTTTCTGTCCTTATTGGGGATGAACTATCGTTAGGAACTCATTACAACATCTGTTTAATACCTCAAGAAGTTCATTAAAGGGTTGACTAAGATATTTTAAATAGTTGTCTCAGAAGAAAATATCAGCAGGAATCATATGCTGCTTTGATAATCCCAACTGTGTTTATATCTTAGTGTTCGTCTTCCATTTTTAATTTTTTAAATAGTTTTTTCATATGACATATTCTAATTACAATTTCCCTCCCTACTCCTTCTAGTTCTTCCCCACCTCCCCTCCCATCCAGATCCACACCCTCTCTCTATCTTTAGCAAACAAACAAGCATCTAAGGAATAATAACAAAACTCAATAAGATAATAAAACAAACAAATCAGAATATGATAAAACAAAACAACACAAAGAGCAAAGAAGAAAAAGCACAGTATATGCATATTGATGCAGAGATACATATATTCATAATTGCATCTAAACACAAAACATTTTATATACACACACACACACACACACACAAAGATGCAGAGCCATGCATGTTTTAAAATGTAGCTTTTTACCTCTGGCATGCCATGGGCTGAAAACGCATTATATGGTGGTACAATGTTTGTAACATTCTCATATCCATCTGGCGATGGTTCAAGGTATGATGTTTTAAAAATCTAGCAAGAATTCAAACAGGTCATGTTACATAGAATAATCCCAAACCACAAGTGAGGCACTGCCCATCTCGCTCTCTGAGTTACATTTAGGATTTCATATCCTAAGACAAGGCTTTACAAATAGGTAAACCCTACTGACAACAATGAGCAGGTTTTACATCATCATGCACTTCCAGCGATTTCCGCTAACCTTGCTTTCCTTTTTCATGTTGTTAAGCTCTTATTCTCTTCTCTGACTTATATATCAATTTCTCCAAGAAGACTTTTTAATCTCCCTTTTTAGCCTAAATGACATGTTACTGTGTAGATCATGAACCTTAGTTCTGTCTTACCAGCACTTACTCTACTGATTTTAAATGATGTATCTTTGTCTGTCTCACTTTACTTAAAGAAAAAGAGCTGTATCCAAATCTTCATTCAGTCCTAAAGAACTTTACCACACTTAACACAAATAGGCACTGAAGAGTTTGCAGTGTATCAACTTTTCTGAATTACATAAGTGGTACTGCACTAATAACAAAGTTCTAATGTTACTTGACTCTGCACTCCAATCAATAAAGAAGCAAGTGACGAACATGCCCATGGTTGTGTGCACTTGTAATCCCAGAACTCAGGAAGCAGAGACAAGAGGATTGTCACTAATTTGGAAGCCAGTGTGATTCATACAGCAGATTCCAGCCCAGCAAGGACTAAAAGGTAAGATCCTGTCTCAAAGGTAAAGTGCAAGCCAGACATTACAACATATGAAAACTCCCAATAGTGCTACATCACCTCAACTCCATGTTCATCCACAATGGATACATAGTTTGCATCTGTCTCATTTGGGTAAGACAAGAGAACATCATAATGAACCAAGTTGGCTGAATCTAATCCAAATTTCTTCCACTGTGTTTGGATTTTCTTGGCAAGCAGTAAATTTTGTTCTGTTCCTGCCAGATGGGGAAGTTTTGTAAAGGAACTACAATGAGAGAAATAAAAGTAAGAATTAAAAGAGCCGCAGGCAAGTATCAATTATGTGTCAGGCATAGAAAAATCTTACCTGCATATATCAATTTTTAGACATGCCTATTTTTTTAATATTAAAGGTAGGTTTAGGGGGCTGGAGAGATGCCTTAGCAGTTAAGAGCACTGACTGCTCTTCCAGATATCCTGAGGTCAATTCTCAGCAACCACATGGTGGTTCACAACCATCTGTAATGGGATATGATGCTCCCTTCTGGTGTGTCTGAAGACAGCAACTCTGTACTCATATATATAAAATAAAAAAATCTTAAAAAAAAAAAGTCAGATTTATTGGGAAGCTGCTCTCTGGAAGGCAGTTCTCTGGCCCCAAGGACTGAAGCCAGGGAAATTCCCATGGGGAACAGTGGGGGAGGGAGAGAGAAACAGAAAAAGTGTGTATACAGAGAGAGAGAAGAAAAGAAGAGAGAGCTAGACGATTTGAAGTAATTAAGCACAACAGCAATTTCCATATTATTCTTCCTCTAGGAAGAACATGGCCCATTGTAAAAAACAATAGCACAGGACCAAGTGTGAAAAGACCCCTTTAAGAATGTCATGGAGACTGGATCACCAACCAAAAAATAAACATGGAGGGACCCATGGTGCTAGCCACATATGTGGCAGAGGAGGGTCTTGTTGGTCATCAGGGGGAGGAGAGGCCCTTCGGCCTGAGGGTGTTAGATCCCCCAGAATAGGAGAATGCCAAGGAGGGAAGCAGAGAGAGAGTGGGTGGGTGGGTGGGTGGGCGAATACCCCCATAGTGGCAAGGGGAGGAGGGAGGGAATGGACGTTCCAAAGGGGGAAACATTTGAAATGTAAATAAAGTATCAAAAAATTTTTTTAATGTTAAAAAAAAAAAAAAAGTCACAGCTCTGTAGCAAGGATGCAACACCCTGGTGTTTATGAGTAACATTTTAATGGAGAAGTCTTAATGTTTACTCCGAGACAGCCAGGTGATCTGCCTTTGGCTGAGATGTTTCGGTCAACTGTAACATGCAGGTAGCACTGTACTCATTTCATTGACATTAAGGTCCATGAACTTTTGTATTATCTAATGCTGAGGTCTTGTTCATAAATCTGTTGATCTGCTCTGGAGGACATTTTCATAATTTTGGGTGTAAATCAGCCATAGCACCTCAATGACCGGAGAAACTCAAGCTGGTAAACCTCACTGATGGTTTATACTTGGCTTCCGCTACCAGGTTCCTCCCTTGAGTTCCTGCCCTGACTCTCCTCAGTGATGGGCTATATTCTGAGGGTTCTAAGATGAAGGAACCCCCCCCCCAAGTGACTTTGGCTAAGGGTGTTTATCACAGCAACAGAAATCGGACTATGATGAGAGGTCATTGTTGTGTTACTTTCTACAGTGGACGGATACTATCTTTGCAGTTACAAAAAAGTCAGTGTATTTGTTTAAATAGAGATGGGAGATTGGTCACGTGCTTCTCATCTTTCAGAGGGCTCGATGAAATGAAACACAGAAGTGAAAAAGAAAAGAAAGAGGCTGTAACATTGGAGTTTCCCTTCACAGTCCAAATTGAATAGCAATTTGGTAATGTGCAAGTAAAGTACAAATGCACAGCATTCTCTCTTGCAGTTTTCCTTCAATAGTTTCTCTCACCTTTCATGAAGCACAAGTGTGTCTCACATCTCTTCTTAGACCAGAGAGAAGAGAGATTCTAGTAGGACATGTGGTTCATTTACTATAATACATCTGAAAAATCTCTGAAATCGTAGGTCTTGAAGCTATAGTTTTATGAAAATCACAATTCAATAAATCTGATTTGTTAGTGATGCTCTATTCTGAAGTCACCTGAGCACAACAACATGTCATAATAACTGCCTTCAAAAAGAAGTTGCAAAGTTTACATTATCCATATTGTTGTGAGTTAGTTTGGTATTGAAGCAAAAACAATATATATATCAGCAAAATTCGAAAAAATGTAAGACAATCACACCCAGAAACACCGATCTCCTCTCTACTAAGTCATGAGTCTTCCAGTGTCCTAACTCTTCCCTACAGAATGCAGTACAGAAACGGGTTTGGAGGATGTACTAGCCGGTTGTGTGTGTCAACTTGACACAAGCTGGAGTTATCACAGAGAAAGGGACTTCACTTGAGAAAATGCCTCCATGAGATCCAGCAGTAAGGCATTTTCTCAATTAGTGATCAAGGAGGGAGGGTCCCTTGTGAGTGGTACCATCTGTGGGCTGGTAGTCTTGGGTTTTATATGAAAGCAAGCTGAGCAAGCCAGGGGAAGCAAGCCAGTAAGGAACACCCCTCCATGGCCTCTGCATCAGCTCCTGCTTCCTGACCTGCTT
Organism: Rhynchomys soricoides; assembly: GCA_019843965.1. Classification (NCBI taxonomy): domain Eukaryota; kingdom Metazoa; phylum Chordata; class Mammalia; order Rodentia; family Muridae; genus Rhynchomys; species Rhynchomys soricoides. The sequence continues at coordinate 13,113,037 of JADRCH010000030.1, forward strand.
GAGTTCCACTCCTGACTTCCTTTGGTGATGAACAGCAGTGTGGAAGTGTAAGCCGAATAAACCCTTTCCTCCCCAGTTTGCTTCTTGGCCATGATGTTTGTGCAGGAATAGAAACCCTGACTAAGACAGAGGAGAATAAGATTTTTCTGATTCAATCCAGAATGCCGATTAAATCCATACACAAGGAACAAAACAATCTCATTCAGTTCCAGTGCAAGGTCACATAAAAGTGAAATGTCTGTAAATATATCAAGCAGACCCTTTTCTGTAGGACGCAGTTAGAGAGAAGAACAAGCTTCACTGCAACAGGCTGTGGGTTTCATCCCCACCGATATAGAGACATTTTAAAAACCAATGAAGTGACAAGCAGTTTATAATTTCACATATAAATAAAGGCTCGCCAAGTTTAATACACTTGTTCGTGCAATAACTCTATTTCTAAGATAAAAATGTAAAAGAAACTTACCGAAGAAATGACCTAATGTTTTCAGCTTTCATTTCAGATAAGAGTTTCTGTTGTATACTTTGATGATAACCAGCTGAAGTAGTTGTTTCTTTGAGAGGCTTAACAAACCAGCCTGGGGGGTGGAGTGGAATTACAGATACACACATAAAAACACACAAACTCGTGCACACTGATTGCTTCTGACTATTAAAGGAGGCACCAAATTAAAAACAAACAAACAACAAAAGCATAATAATACCCAACCAACAGATCATTGTGCAGGCTTGGGAGAAGAAAAACAACAACAAAACCCCATACTAATTGCAAAAAATTTTTAAAATCCTCATATACAATAGAATAGGTTTACTTAAGAACCGTTCTTTCTCTTGCGCTATGAATACACAAAACATGGCGTTTCCAGCTCTCCCTTAGAATGTAGTTCATAAACAGCCCCCGACACAGAAGGAGCACACCAAAAACACTTATGTAAAACGATGGTTTCAATCCATAATTACTTGGAAATTAAGTTACATTTTTTCCATTCCCAATGATAGTGACAGTTCGAGTAATCGGAGTATTGAGTCTACACCCAATAGATACTTAATAAAGTTGAATTCCAACCTAACTGCATTGCATTCGCTGTCTACTTTTGCTGTATTCTTTTGGGAACTCCTCGGATCACATCCCAGCCCTCCACCATGGGCTTCTCCTCCCTGGGATGAGGTCTCATCGCCCCTGCTTTCACACTTACCCACAGTGAAGCCCGCGATGAAGGCGGCCAGAGCTGCAGTAATGAACATCCCCAAGCCCCGGAGATGCCTAGGCCTGGCCATGCCTTTTTGGGTCAGGGAGTGCCTCTGACGACAACTGCAGGCCTGGGGGCTGCAGATGGATAGCTAAAATGAGTACAGGGATTTGGCAAAGATCCAGAGACTAAAGGAAACTCTAGAGAGGCAACTGGAAGCCCCAGGGGAGCAGGCTGCTTCCTGTTCATTCTGCCAGCAGTGGAAGGCAGGGCAGCAGGCGGAGCTGCTACCAAGAGCTCTGATTATTTCCTGAAGAGACCAACCACAGCCTTTTGTCAACTGCATCCCAAGAATGGTGTTTTCACTGCAAAGCTCCCAGAAGAGTTCCTTACTCAGTGTCCAGGTTCTCTGTCCCAATAGATACATGCTCACATTAGGGATAATGTGTCCTGTCCTGTTCTAGTAACAACCTGGTGCCTCAACTCCGTTTTAACACCAAATCCCGGAGATTGAGACTTTATCCCACAGCTCATCCCCCTCCCCCCAATCCCACTCCTATCCCCACCCCCATTCCCATGTACATCTGAACAGAACTCCACATTTCTGTGCTTCTATAGCAGATTTTTTGGTTTGTTTTTTAAATTGGATATTTTCTTTATTTAGATTTCAAATGTTATCCCCTTTTCCTGGTCTCTCCCTCCCCCTGCTTCTATTTTTAAAAATCAAACCTCACTGGAATGTTGCAGCTGCTAATGAACAAAATTCATCATTTAAAGGGTCTTGCACTATTTATTATTGGCAATAAATTCAAAACGTCATTCCTGACCTTGCCCTTGTCCCTCTGTTAAACTTAAAAAGCATTTCCCCTTAAATGAGTTTAGAATGTTCTTAAAATAGTGGATCTTGAGAATAGAATGTCTGCATCTCTCTCACTCAAAGGGAACATTCTAACAAGTTATAATTTACATTTCAGCCAGGCCAGAAATGCTTATGAAGCCAAATCAAAATTCCAGGGTGGACATTGAAAGCAATGACATCTCTAGGCTATGTCCTGCCCTTCCCTTCTCTGTATCCTGAGCACACCCTAATGGCCTTGGATAAGGTACCTTGCTTCCAGTAAGTTTCTGGAAGCTCCTAATGTATTTTTCTTGGGTGTCACTGTTGACAGCTCTACCAATTGGCTTTTCTTTGAGAACTTTGGCAAAGGCACTGAGAGCTATCTTTTTAAAAATGTGTTGGATAAAGTAAGTTCTTTTATAGAACTCTCACAGTCTGGTCTTGAACTTGCTATACCAGTAATGACAACCTAAAACCTGTGAGGAATGAGACATTGCACCCAGTTTATATGGTTGTGGGAATTGAACCCAAGTCTTTTTCCATGTTAGATGTGCCTTGTACCAATCACACCACGTCCCCAGGCCGGTCAACTTGTTTTTAAATGTTTATAACCTTTTCAAGCCCCTGGCAATCCTAAACCAATGCCTCTGATATTCTTATTTGGAAATGAACACTATTTAAAATATATTATATCAAAATTAACTCCCCCTATAGGTAGGTGAATACATAGGAAATGTACATAAAATTATTTTATTAATTATTTCAAAGGTGCAACAGATCGCCATGTACATATACTTCTCAGATATAGCTTAAGAAATCTGCTACAGAGCAGACAAAATAATGTTTTTTAATATATGAACTTTTTATCGTTTGTAAAACATGAAGAGGAAATAATTTTTTTCATATTGAAGTTGGTGATTTTATCTGCTACATAAATAAAAAATATAAGGTTTGAGGGAGGAGGGGCATTGTTTGTTTTATTTGTTTTTGGCTTTGTTTTTCTTGGGACAAGGTTTCCCCGTCCTAGAACTAGCTCTACAGACCAGGTAGTCCTTGAACTCAACCATCTGCCTGCCTTTGCCTCTTGAATGCTTGGATCAAAGGCATGCACTACCGTGCCCAGATAAATATATCGTTTTAAATAACTCTCTATTATGTAACAGTTGGGACAGGAATTACCCCATTCACAAAGAGTATCAATTCACATGTCATGTTCCCCCTTCCCCCTCCCTGTCCCTTCTCTCACCCAGGTGATGTGGGATACATATTTTTTGTATCCCACATAAACATTTTGAGAATTGATTAAATAATTTGTTAGTTTCCAGGCTGTTGGCTTTTTGTGTTAAAAACACACAAAAATGACTAAAAGGTTTGTAGGAGGAAAGGCGGAAACTAACGAGTATTGTAACTAAATCCCTTTCAAGTGTTAATCTTTCCCATCCTGTCTCAATTTTACCAGTAAGTTGAAGTCTGACAGACAGGAGAAATTGATACATCATTTATCAGTTTGTCAATTTGATTGATCTTCCAGAATTAAAATCGGACTATTTTAGAATAATTTAGTCAGGATTTATTAAAGAGTTACAGCATGACATGCATTGTACAAATTTCTAAGGATGGGATGCCTACCATTACCAAATGGGCTAATAAGGTAAGCATTGAAGAGATGATTTCATGGAACAAATTCTGAGGAAAAACAGTGTTACCTGAAATACAAATGTCGCCGACGCCGTATCAGGCGGCATCTGCAGCCTGAGTCCTGAAAACCCATTGTAAAAAGTGGGATTGCCTGGCTCCAGAGGTTTCGGCCTTTTATTAATATGGAATCTGTAAGCATTCAGAATTTTGGCTCTGTTAACTGTATCACAGAAGTCAAGTAACTCTTGCTAACTATTGGCATCTTGGCAGATAGTGTTGCTCTTTGCTAACCTTCAATAAAAATTTTCCTTCAGATGCTTCAATACCACTGGGAGGGGGAAGAAAGCAATCATGGAGGGGGGGTAAAGGGGCCTAGGTGGGAGAGGGGACAAGGAGGGGAGAGGGGAGAACATGATCAGGTATGGGGGGAGGGGAGACAGGAATGAAGCCCTGAGGGCCAGCAGAAAGAATGGAACCAGGCAACCTCCGGAGGTAGGAGGTGGGAGAACCCTCTAGAATGTACCTGAGACCTGGGAGGTGAGAGGCTCTCAGGACTTATAGGGAGGAACCTTGGATGAAGTGCTCTACAGTGAGAAGGGGGAACTTCTACAGTGAGAAGGGGGAACTTGTGGAGTCCATCTCCAGTGGAGGGACATCAAGTGGAGGAAAGGGGTTGCCATCCCACAGTCAAAAGCTCTGACCCAGAATTGTTTCTGGGAAACAATTCTGCAGGAAGGAAATGGAGAAAAGTTTGCAACCCCATAGGAAGAACAACAGTATCAACTAACCAGACTCCCTAGAGCTCCCAGGGAACCACCAACCAAAGAGTATACATGGGGGGACCCAGGGCTCCAGCACAATATGGAGCAAAGGAGGGCCTTGTCAATGGGAGGAGAGGCTCTCTGTCCTGTAAAGGTTTGACTACCCAGTGTAGGGGAATGCCCAGGCGGGGAGGCGGGAGTAGGTGGGTGGGTAGGTAGGTGAACACCCTCATAGAAGCAGAGGAAGGGAGGATGGGATAGGGAGTTTCTGGGGAGGGAGAAACTGGGAAAGGGGATAACAATTGAAATGTAAATAAAGAAAATATCTCCGGGCAGTGGTGGCGCAGGCCTTTTATCCCAGCACTTGGGAGGCAGAGGCAGGCGGATTTCTGAGTTCGAGGATTTCTGAGCCTGGTCTACAGAGTGAGTTCCAGGACAGCCAGGGCTACACAGAAAAACCCTGTCTTGAAAGACAAAAAACAAAAACAAACAAAAAAAAAAAAAAAAAAAAAGAAAAAAAGAAAGAAAGAAAGAAAATGCCTCTTAACTCCGTTGTTCACAAAGAATTTTTTTTCATAAAAAAATCAGTCTTATTCACTCTTTCCAGTGGTAAACTGAGGTAAAGTACTTTATTATTCTTCTTATGAAGAAAGCAAAGGGTTTAGCAATGATAGTGTATGCAAAAATTTGCTTCAATGATAGAACAAAAACCTTGTATTTTCACTGATTCATAGATCAAAACCTATGCTGTTGGTCCATATGTGTTTACAGATGTACATGTATATTATACCCTCACATACATACCAGAGTAAGAGTGTAGATTCCTCTTTGTTCCTTGTTACCAACATTATACTTCTACTTAAAAAAAAAAAAGTTACTATATTTCTGTGTGACTAAAAGATAATTTTAGTAGAATGTGGTTTC